>JBBWWR010000154.1:0-563909 GCA_039583875.1 Platanthera guangdongensis | reverse complement strand
TATGAGATTTATAGCGATGCTTTCGGGCAGCTGTTTGGGTTGCGTGCTACTGCAATCCAAAAGTGTAATAGCTTATGGCTCGAGACAGCTAAAAGTGCAGAGAGGAATTATCCGGTCCATGACTTGGAGTTAGCGGCCGTGATTTTTGCCTTGAAACTGTGGAGACACTACTTGTACGGTGTGAAGATTGATATCTACACCGATCACAAGAGCCTGAAGTATCTTATTGATCAGAAGGATCTGAATATGCGACAGCTTAGATGGATGGAGTTCCTGGGGGACTATACATTCAAGATCCATTACGTGCCCGGTAAAGGGAATGCGATTGCGGACGCGTTGAGTCGCTGAGCCCCAGCTCAAGCCAATTGGCTATCGATGCATGATGAGCGGTTGGTGCGGGAGTTGGAGGCGTTGGGGATTGTTTGTGTGGATAGACAATCAAGTGCTGAAGTAGTTTTGAATTGGACTGAAGTCCAATATGACCTGGCTGATCGTATTCTGCAGGCTTTGGATATGGATGCTCATATGAAGCAGTTCATGGTAGAGGCTCTGGATGGGTCAAATCCCCAATTCGTCCTGGAGGACGGATTACTTTGGAAAGACGGTCGTCTGTGCGTCCCAAGTGTGGGCAATTTGCGGGTGGAGTTGTTGTACGAGGCACACCATACCAAGTACTCGATTCACCTGGGGAGCATGAAAATGTACCGTGATGTGAAGAAACTGTTTTGGTGGCCGGGTTTGAAAAAGGATGTGGCGCTCTATGTAGCGAAGTGCCAAACTTGCGCCTTGGTAAAGGCGGAGTGCCAAAAGCCGGGAGGATTTCTTAAGTCCTTGCCTATTCCAGAGTGGAAATTTGACGACATCTCTATGGACTTTGTGCACAGTTTGCCAAGATCGCAGAAGGGGAACGACGCCATTTGGGTGGTTGTTGATCGATTAACGAAGGTGTCGCATTTTTATTCCGCATAGGAAGGATGATCCGGTGGAGACGTTGGCAAAGCTTTATGTGGATAACATAGTACGACTTCATGGTGTGCCCCGTAGCATCGTGAGTGACGCGATGGACGGTTCACGTCCAATGATTGGAGGCTAGTGCAGCAAATGTTGGGAACAAAGTTGAAATTCAGCACAGCCTTCCATCCGCAAATGGATGGCAGACCGAGAGGGTCAATAGAACTATGGAAGACATGCTCCGCATGTGTGTCTTGGATTTCGGAAAGCAATGGGAAGACCACCTTTATTTGGTGGAGTTCGCATACAACAATAGCTACCAAGCGAGTATTCAGATGGCGCCTTTCGAGGCCCTATATGGTAGAAAATGTCGCACGCCGTTGTCTTGGTTAGAAACCGGTGATTCAAAGTTGTATAAGCGATCGGAAGTGGAGGATGCTACTTCTTTGGTGAGAACCATTCAGGAGAGGTTGCTTATCGCTCAGGATCGGCAAGTAAAGTACTATAATGCCAAGCACAGGAACGTGGAGTTCGCTGTGGGCGATTATGTATACTTAAAGATCAAGCCGTTCAAGGGTGTCTCACGTGTGCGGCGATTGAAAAAGCTAAGCCCGAGGTACCTTGGACTGTTTGAGGTTCTGGAGCGAGTTGGTGAAGCGGCCTATCGGTTGAAGCTCTCAGTGGAGCTTAATGGTTTACATGATGTATTCCATATTTCGGTGCTTCGGAAGGCGGTGCAAGAGCCTACGCAAGTGATCGCGGTTGATCAAGTGCCGGTGGATAGTGGGCTGACGACAAAGGTCAAGCCCGTGCGGATTGAGGACTCGGAGGTCAAGCGGCTACGCAATAAAGAGATCAGGATGGTCAAGGTCCGGTGGGACAATTACGGTCGTGAGGAGCTCTCTTGGGAGCGAGAGCAGACTATGCTTGACGAGTATCCAGAGTTGTTCCGCTCAGGTACAAATTTTGGTTTTGTACATGTCTTTCCTTTATATAATTTCGTAGACGAAATTCTTTTAAGAGGGCGAGAGTTGTAATGCCCCGAAACTCAAAGGAGCGAAGGGGGACGTTTTTGGCCAGTTTGGGTTCTGGCTGCATGCACACGGCCTGGGACACGGGCATGTCCCAGGGCGGGTCAAGCCTGTGTCGACACTGAGATGGGAAGTCGACACTTTAGTCTCGACATTATGTCGAGACTGGGCACACGGCCTGCGACACGGGCGTGTCGCAGGGCGTGTCGACCCGTGTCGACACTTAGCCGCGAAGTCGACACTCTTCATTTGACGAAGTGTCGAGACATGGCACACGACCTGTGACACGGGCGTGTCGCAGGGCGTGTCGACCAGTGCCGACACTCGTCCCGGGAAGTCGACACTTTGGTCTCGACATGGTGTCGAGACAAGGCACACGGCCTAGGACACGGGCGTGTCCAAGGCCATGTCATCAGGTCGACGATCTTCGCTTGACGAAGTGTCGAGACCGTGTACACGGCCTGGGGTCCAGGCATGTTGAGGTGACACGGGTAGGGACACGAGCGTGTCCTAGAACCCGTGCAGTGCTCGGGTTGATTTCGGGGAAAAATGATAGGGGTACACGACCGGCCACACGGCCGTGTCACATGGAACACGGGCATGTCAGCTCGAACACGGGCGTGTTCGATACCCATGTGAGGTTCCAGGCGAGCCGATTTTGACAGCGAATGAGGCACACGGCCCTGGACACGGGCGTGTGTCAGGCTGTGTTCGGTCTAGATTGGGCATTTCAGTCCCGAATCAAAGCCGTTCGTTTCCTTATTTTGAGATCCAACGGCTGGGGGTTGTTCCTGAATGGATATACCCGGGATTGGACTTAGAAACCCTCACTTTTCATAAGTTTTCATCTTTCTAAAAGCTTAGAGAGAGAGGAGAGCCAAGGAAGGAAGAAGGAGCTAGATCCAGCCATTGGAGGAGCTTCGAAGTTCCGAATCGTGAGCCGACTCCAGATCCACGGAGGCAAAGCTAGTGCGGTGCTTTTCATCCGATTACTTTTCAATGGCGCCAAAGAGGAACGCTAGGGTAACGATCCTCATCTTGAGCATGAGTAGCTCTCTTTATTTGCATAGGAAGCCCGCTCTCGCGACTTTGCGGAGAGTTGGAGGCGTTCCTTCGGGTAGATATGTGAAGTCCCCGTTGTTTAGAGTCCGTAAGCGAGAACGGACATAGACATGATGTGTGAAGCCTACCCGGACATGTTGGTATGGATCGGTGATGTTGCATTGCATAATGCCGGAGAAGACTCCGTGCTATTGGTTGTTTTTTGGGTTTTCTACGCGGTAGATTGCAGCAGGGAGCCTTGGGGACTAACCCAAAGGTGTACCCGGAAAATTGTGCGGATACGAGATCTTGCCAACTTGGTGGCCTGAGAGCCAACTTGAACATAACCGGGTTATGTGAATTGTGATGGATATGGGACTCGGTGGAAGTTTGACCCGCACATATAGCTTAAATTGTCGTTGCGATGTGAGCACGGGTTAGATGGAACCGTACCCGTTCTATGTCGTTCGGTTAAAGATACCTAAAGGCACGTGGCACTTGCCGTTGGCATAGATTAGGGTCTTCGGCGGTCAATGGCTTAAATTGTCGTGACCCAGGCCAGGAAGACAAATTGCTCATAGGTTTGGCCGTCTTAGTGGCGGTGGTGAGTCCGGAATGTCTATGGCTTTAATTGATGTGACATCGACCGTTCACCGAGAATGTGGCCTGAGAGCACGGGGCGTGTGGCCGTGCGAGCCAACGTCTGTGATGAAATGGCTATATATATATATTGCTCGCTTATGCTAATGAAATGCAGGGAAGGAGCATCGACGCCCCGAGTTGGGGGCGGGATCGTTATAATTTGGTCAGCATTGTTGACCGTTGCCTTGTTTGCCACCGTGCGGTGGTTTGTTGCTTACAGGTGCTGCTGGACCAAGCGGTCAATAGCGGGCTAAAGCCCTTTTTGCGAAGCCGGCCCTCGAAGGCCCAAATGGAAGTGTTTACTGTTTTATTCATGTATGACCGGCCTGCGTACCGTGGTTTGTAAATCATGTAATATCAAGTGAAACATGTTGTAAGGCCATAAGGCTTATGTTGGTATTTTGTATACATTCTTATTTTGGTTAGTGGACATTCATGCTTTGATGCTGGGTTCTTTGTTACAACTTTTATAAACTGCTTCCGCTAGAATGCTCTGTGTAGGACGTTGAGATTGGTTGGATGGTTTCCAGAAGTAATCACTCGGTCTATCTGTAGTATATGGCGTCGGGCCCCGGCCGGACCTACTACTATATGCTATGCGACGGATAGGGGGTGTTACACAACCCATCCAACTTGTCTTTAGCCATCAAGGAAGGGACTCCAGTGCGCGATATGAATCGTTTGGACAAGAAGGAATGCGAAGCTCCCGTATCAAATAGGGCTCTCGCCGGACAATCAAAAATGAACACGAAGCCTTGCACCAACAAATATAAGCTAACATATAAAAAGGTAACAACTACATAAAGTTAAACTGCTATAATTTAACTCATACCTGTCACCACCTCAGCTTGATTTATGGCCTCTTGCAGACCAAGGTTATAAACTCTAGGCTAGGCTGGAGCATGGTGGGACGCGGTTGACTCCACTGCCTTCCCTTTTTCTTCATAAGTTGCTCCAGGCTTCCTCTCGGACTTTGCACGTCCGCTCCAACATTCACGAGCAAAATGCCCCATCTTTCCACAATTATAGCAAGCTCCTGGGACTCGACTTGTGGTTGCCCCCGTCACACCAGACAAAGGGGCTGAGCTCTAAGTCTTCAGTTTCTTGTTCCATCTACGGAAACCCGACTTTGAATTTGGCACTTTGAACTCTGACTTCTTTTCCCCTAGGTCCTTTTTCTCTTGCACTTGCTTCACGACCTTTTCAATGACCGGGCCGAATTGACCAAGGCTAGGAAGTCCTGCGCCTTAGGCCCAGCAAGGAGTAGCTGTTGGTCGCCACGTAAACACTCATAAAATCGGTTGGTCTTCCGTCCTCTTCAGTAAACATAGCACCAGCATAACGACCCAACCGCGTGAACATGTGGAGATACTCATCCACGCTTCTGCCTCCCTTAGTCAAACTAAGGTACTGATTCTCCCTCTCAAGCTTCTGAGCAGAGGGTAGAAATCTGGCCAAGAACAAACTTGAGAATTCCTCCATAGGCACATCCACAAGTTGCCTTCCCACTAAGTGATGAACCTCCAACTCGTCCCACCACAGTCTCGCCTCACCAGCCAAAAGGACGTACGCTATGGTAGTCTTCTGCCACTCTATAGTTTCTGTGGCCGTCAAGACTCTCTTTATCATAGAGAGCCAATCCTCAGCTTGAGTTGGTGTTCCAATCCCGTCGAACCTCAGAGGATTAAAGCTCATTACATGCTTGAGCTGCTTCTTCGTAGCTCTCCTTGGTGCTACTAGATCAACTGCCACGCGTTCTACCACTCTCGGCTCTACCACGCAAATCGGTTCTTGCTCATTAATAGGTGGTGCGTGGTGCATTTGCCCTACAGGTTGGGCATTTATCATAGCAAAGACTGCTTCAACCACCAATCTGATGGTTTCTGCAGAAGGAGGTGTTATAGGCACGTCCCTCGGTGCACTACTTTCCGCCGATTGCGGGCGTTCCGATTGCCCAACACTGCTCCTAGCTGCCTATAATAGCAAAGACCCTTGATTAGAGGACAAACAGATTGCGAAAAGCAATCATTGGAACACTCAGATTCCTCAAAACAAGTGTATTTTTCATTCCTAAGTGGACATTCATGGGTTCTTTTAGATGTTAAAATGATGACGCACACATGTGCTCACCACCCCTTAAAAGAATTCGTCAACGAATTCATTTAAGTTGACTGAAATGAGAAGTCTGATACCAAATTATAACACCCCAATCCGTCGTATGATATATAACAGAAGGTCCAGCTGGAACCCGACGCCATATACCACAGACAATCAGAAGAGTTATATAAGAATATCAAAAATCCAACTACAACTACTCGCCCTAACACAGAGCATTCTAGCGGAAGATTTTAAACAGTTGTCAAGAACCCATAATTGAATACCAACTATCATGAATGTCCACAAACTACTATAGGAATGAAATAACACATACACTAAAAGTACCTGGCCTTATGGACTTATAAGAGTTCACTTAACAAAGTAATATTTTACGTACATCGGCTCGCAGGCCGGCCACACATGACAAAGTAAAAACAACTATTCGCTTTGTCCTTCGAGGGTCAGCTCGGCAACATGGGCTTCTGCCCGCTATTTGGTACTTGGCTCCGCAGCACATGCAAGCAACATTCCACCGCACGGTGGCAAACAAAGTAACGGTCAGCCAAAACCGACCAAATTATAACGACCCCACCCCTTACTAGGGATGGCGGTGCTCCTTCCATGCATTTCATTAACCCATCTAAACAATAAAGTATGAATATACTACGCCACAGGTGTAGGCTCTCACGGCCCAAACACCCAGTGCACTCAGGGCACATTATCGGTGAATCTGGTCAATTTCGTGGCTTCACCACCATCCCCGGGATGGCAACATCATGAGCATTTTAGCATTTCTGACCAATGTCTAAGGCTCCCGACTATGCCAACGGCCAGTCCCTCTTTGGGTCTCTCGAACCGAACCACATAGCCCAGGTCTGATTCCACTTGCCCGTTGCTCACACCACGTAGTCACATTAAGACGTACGCACGAGCCAAGCTTCTCTCGGATCCCGCATCAATTCCAAACATCACATAACCCAGTTATGTACAAGGCCGGCTCCCCGCCCGCTAAGGTAGCAGAACCACGTTTCCGTTCAGGTTTTCCAGGTGCGCCTTGGAGTTAATCCCCAAGGATCCCTGCTGCAATCTACCGCGTAGAAACCCGAAAACATAAAGCACGGAGTCTTCTCCGGCAAACCATACAAAAAGCAACATCATCGATCCAGACCAACACGTCCGGGTAGGCTTCACACACAATGCCTATATACGTACTTCGATTCTGGACTCTATATGCAACACAAGGGGGACTATTCCCGTCAACCCCAAAGAACACCGCACACTCACCGCACACTCGCGAGAGCGGGTTTTCTTATGCAAAAGAAAGAGAGCTTCACATGCTCAAGTAGAGAATTGTTACCCTTGTAGTACGCTTTTGTGCCATTGAAATCTATACAGATAGAAGGCTTCGCAATGGAATTTCCTCCGCAGATCCGGTCTCAGTTCTCGAATTGGTGCTCCGATGCTCCTCCGGCGGCCGGAATCCTCCTCTTCCTTCCTCCTTGCTCTATCCTCTCTCTAACGCCTTAGGAAGAGAATGTTAAAGAGAAAATGTGGAATTAAACCTCAATTCCCGGCCTTAACAAAGCAGGAACACATCTGGCCCGTCAGATGTTATTTAAAGAAAACGAACGGCTTAGATCCGTCCAAAAATCTCTCAAACCTGGGCCGAACACGGCCTTGCACACGGCCGTGTCCCAGGCCGTGTGTCTTGATCTAGACACGATCGTCGAGCACAGAAAAGGACACGGGTCGAGACACGCCCATATCTCAACCTAACACGGCCGTGTCGGGTCCCGACACGCCCGTGACCTAGGGCGTGTCACATATAACCGCCACGCCAACCATCACATCCCTTTGTGAACATGGGTGGGGGCACGGGTATGAACATGCCAGTGTCACCCCTAACACGCCCGTGTCACAACTGTTCACAACCGTGTTTCCTGCCGTGTCCTTTTCGGGACACAGCCGGCCAACACAGAGAACAACACGGCCTTGGATACGCCCGTGTCCTAGGTCGTGTACCCCTATACAGGCACCAAAAATCCCTTAGGCCTCGACCAGCTCGATTGCGATTTTCGGGTTGTTACAGACTGTGAAGACCCTTGTTCCGGGCTTCCCAAAATGATCGGCAGTAATTTTCACCAGTGAATTGTAGTAAAGAGAGCACAGTACAAAAGAGTAACACAAAACTTTTTATTTCATTCCTTTATTTATGTACATGATCATACAAGCGTTTACTCAAAATATGCTAAAAATTTACAGTAATCTTCTGAACGTAGTAATTTGTGACTCTAAGAACCCTCTTCGATTCCTTTATAGACGTCGTTCAACCATACCTTCTCTAACTCTTCCGGTGCGAACCTCCGCCGTACATCTGGAGTTCCACCTGATGTCTGAAAAAAATGAATTCACCGAGGGTTAGTCATACAAATATGACTAGGTGAGATAAATATTTCATGAAATGTAGTACATGCAAACAATGGAAATACTATCAATATGCATACAGTACAATAATGAATAATATCCTTCTCAAAGCTAAAATCTTAATTACCCCTTAATTTGAGTTACATAAAATATGAAATGCTCCAGTGATGAAACATGAATTGGGCCCCGCCCCCGAAGGATGTAAATGTAGGCTCACCCCTACTGGTGAATCCATCAGTGGATGCCTCCACATCATTGGATTCGAAACCATCAGATTTTCCCATGCAGAGTTTTAAATGAATTTTATCTTGTCATGAATATGAGTTTATAATAAACTGATCCTCTCAGAAATAAATATATCGCTTTCATATTTTTTCCTTGCCCACATTTTATCCCACAGCGATATCTTAATGAGTTAAACTCATATGCACAGGCACTTGTGTATTTCATAAAATGCAATAGAATAGGAAAGTAAGTGAATAACTAATTCAAGAAATAAGAAACTCACTACAACTTTGCCTTTGTTTGCATTTCCGTCACGATTTCCTTGCGACGGCATCCTCTGTTTTAGAAGTCTTGGAAACCACTGAAATTATACACACATTTATTGGGTTGCGTCACTTGGAATTCGTAGCGAAAAGTGCAAAGGATTTAGAAAGATTCGCAAAATCATAGGAAAACAAAAACGATAAATCGGAAAGGCCAAAATCTGATTTTATACGTTGCCGGACAGCTAGAAATATGCCTCGGAATGGGCTAAAAATCAGCCCCCGAATGGACTTCCCGTCCTCTAAAACGTAATTGTCCAGCAAGGTATAAAGGTTAACTTGGCTATCTCCCAAAAATCAACAATTAAAACGAATAATCAGTCCAAATAAGTAACTAAGTAGAGCAAATAAACTAAACCAGCCAAGAAGAGGAGGTAGAGGCCTGGAAGTAACAGCAGGGAGGCAACGGCTTGGGAGCAGCTAAAAGGAGCGGCGTCAACTTTGCAGTGACAACGGCTACACAGGAGAAGGTCAGGAGCAGCAGGAACCCTAGACAACAGCTGAAGAACGTCAGCAAACTAAGAAAGTTAGGGCAGAGAAGCAGTCAACCAGTGAAAGAAAAAGAAGAAGAAACCTTGGCGCAGTAGCAGTAGCGGGAGAAGAAGAATGGCAGCAGCCCTAGTAGAAGAAGAGGGAAGCAGCAGCCCTAGTAGAATTGTGGGCCCGGAAAATCGGCGACGAAGCTAAAGCAGCTTCGGCACAGGAGCATGGCAACGCCGACGCAAATCGCCCGACATAGAGAAAGGAGAAGAAGAGGAAGATGAAGAAGCTTTCCTTCTGTCGCCACCGAGAAATGAGGAGCAAGAAAAATGTTGGAAATCGCAGAAGCAGAAAGGCAGTGCAGGAGGAGAAGAGCAGATGGCTCGACTTATACGGCAAAATCAGCGGTTTAGCGGCAACATCGGCCAAAACATCGCTCCAGGTGTTAATAATCAAGTCCAACACATATATGCAACATAGCCAGCACACATAGTCAACACAGCCAACACACACAGCCAACACAGCCAGCATACATAGCCAAATAAGGCCGTCATCAAGAATAATAAGCCCAATATTATATTCAGCCCACTAAACCAGCAAAGGTAACAAACCCCATGAAAGCCCACATAAAAAAGTAACTCAAACTCATCCAAAAATATCAAAATGATAAGCAAAACAAAACAAAATTCGTCAAAATATTGCGACAATATAAATGTGCCTTTTTCAACATTGGGGAGAGAAAAATAAATGATATTCAGTGCGGGAAAAATGAGGGTGTTACAATCCTTCCCTCCTAAAAGAACTTTTCGTCCCCGAAAAGATAATATAGATTTATTAGGTGTCATTTACAATATGTACATTTTTATTTTTTACGATATTGTTCTAAATTAAAGGCTCGCGGCATAATTAAACGTTCTTCCGGTACTTCTGGAGGAGGAATTGGAGCAGACGCTGGAGCAGGTACCAGTGCAGGTGCTGATGGGCTAAAACCCGAACAGGCAAGTGTACTGTCGAATTGTAGTATCAAGGTCGTATTTAAACACGTGGTTGTCAAATACTGCTACTCACGCTTGAACTATTATCCTACCGAAAGAAAATGAGTTTTGAGAATTTTTAAACTAAAACGAAAGATAATTTTTTAGACGAAAAACTTTATAATAAAAAGTTAGCATTCGATCGAAGATTCACCATAAAATGAAATGAGAGGGATGAAAAGGCAAAGTTTTAAATTTGCAAATCATACTCGACCGTGACGGATCTGAGATTAGGAAATAATCTCGCTAGAGCATTAAATCCCCTGACTTATAGACGTTTTGACCGAAATCTCTTTCAAGTCAAAAAAGGCCTAAAGCCGCATTATTGAGGTGACCCGCACTATTGGATTTGACTCCAATCCGGAAGATTCAAGTCATCCTATCTCTAGGGTTGCGTTCAACTCCTTCCTTCTTTGAGTGATCTTTCACATTCACGAGCCTCTCGGCTACTCAAATATGAGATCCCAAGCCTACTACCATATACCGGAAATACAGAGTCGACAAAATAAAAATCAAAGAAGGATCGAGTAAAATTAAGCAAAAATAAAACTATGAAACAAAAGAAATCCTCATCTCATTTTATGGATCCTCACGATCGAACACTAAAGAAAATTAGCTACGCATAATTGAAAGGGAAGACAAAATAAGATAAGAGAGGAACATTTTCATTACTTGCAAAAAAGGGAGTACTCAAAATTTTAAAAAGATAAGACTATATTAGGAAGAAAAACTTGCAATAATGAAAAAAAAACTAATACAATAATGAAACTAATAACAACTCACAAGAACTCTCCACTCTCCAACTCAACACTCACATTCAACTTAAAACTTCACTTCCCAAAATTTTTCTCCTTTGGCTTGAGGGATGGGGTGGCTTTTATAGGAGATGGAGAAGCTTCTAGAATGAAAATGAAGAAGTGGGGGTAAGGGGGGTGGCCGGCCATGCAAAGGGAGAGAAGTTCATGCATGGCATTAAATGACGGGGAAGAAAAGGAGGTGGGTTCAATGCATTGGTGGCAAGGTGCATGGATGGAGAAATTAATAAGAGAGAGGGGATGAGTGGGAGAATCATGATAAATAAATGGAAGAGAAAAGGGGAGAGAGTGGGAATGAAAGAGGGGATGCATGAGGAGTGGCCGGCCATGTGTATGGGGGTATGCATGCATGGCATTAAATGAGGGAGAGAAGAGAGAAAATAATAAAAAGTAGAGAGAGGGACATGATGTCGGTGGCCGACCATGCAAAGGCAAAAATGGACTGCTAGTGTGGGCTTTATGGGCTCGGGTAGAGCTAGGATTGCATGTAGAGGCTACTCTTTGTGTGGCCGGGCTGCTCTTGTGGGCTGCATCTTGAAGTGGGGAGGAGGCTGGGCTGCTTGCTTGAAGTGGGCTACACATGAAAGGCTGCATAGGCTCAGGTTTGACTCAATGAAGGAGGGTCGGCTGCACCAATTAAGAGGGCTACATGGGCTCGGGTTGTGTCAAGGTGGGCTGCTCTTGAAGGCATGATTAAGAGGACTGCATGCATTGAAGAGGGCTGCATGGGCTCGGGTTTTTGCATGGAGGAGGCTTAGGCCGCATTATGTTGAACTTAGACTTGAACCTACATATAATAAGACAAAACAAACATTAGACACATAATATTATTCATTAACGTTGAACATAATAATTATAACAAATAAAACTAAACATCACATCACATAATATATATATATTAATAAGACTAAACATAGCAACAAATATATTAAACATTAAAACTAAACTAAACATAACATAACATAAAATATAAAACACATAATAAAGTTAGAAATTATAATATCATAAAACAAAACAGACATAAAATAAACAAAATTAAAACTAAACTTAGGAATTTAGGTTTATAAACTATACCAAAAATGATGACTAAAAGTAGTCATCAGGTGCAGACGCTAAGGATTCAGCCATCATTTGATATAATTGTCGTTGCAGAGGAGGTTGTGAATTGATTTCTTTATTCAAGAGCTTTGGACAACTTTTCTTTATATGCCCTGGCTGACAACAATAATAACATGCCCCAATTAAACATTCTCCTTTATGAAAGCGGTTAAACTTGGCGCATTTCGTCGAGCTAGCTTGGGACGTAGTGCTGGTTGATGGACCAGGTTGTATCGTCTTAGCAACATCCTTGCCTTGTGTTTCACTTAGAGTTGTATCGTCATGTCAGACAAATTTGGTGGCGACTAAGTTGTTCCACCAATGCTTTGCTGTGCCTTCAAGTAAAAAGGACGCGAGTTCAACTTTCCGATCTTCTGGGCAGCACATAACTCGGAAAATAGTTTCGATTCAGAGTATATAATCTTCAGTTTCTAAGGGAGATAGACCTCCTACAAAAGTTGGTGGTTTTAATTCCATAAACTGTTTCAGATCGAAGTCCATTTGACGGTATTGGGGCGTCGGAGCTTCTACTCTTGGGGGAAGATTTGGAGGAGGATTCATCGGATGTTGTTGTGGTTGATGGGGTTGATGTTGTGAATTAGGATTTTCTTGGGGAAGTGTGGGTCCTAAAGTAACTAACGTAGGAAAAACTAAGTTAAAGGATTCTGCTATTGACAACACAAAATCCGAAGGATGCCGATGGTGTTGACCGCGGCGGCTAGAATAAACTTGAACATGTTCTTATATACGAAGTTGATTTAATTAAATTAACTTTTGTGTTATATTTTCGTACTGCCTACGACCACACCGAGTGAAAATAAACCTGGCTCTGATACCAATTGTGAAAACCCTTGTTCCAGGCTTCCCAAAATGATCGGGAGTGATTTTCACCAGTGAATTGTAGTAAAGAGAACATAGTACAAAAGAGTAACATAAAACTTTTTATTTCATTCCTTTATTTATGTACATAATCATACAGACGTTTACTCGAAATCTGCTAAAAATTTACATTAATCTTTTGAACATAGTAATTTGTGACTCTCAGAACCCTCTTCGATTCCTTTATAGACGTTCAACCATACCTTCTCTAACTCTTCCGGTGCGAACCTCCGCCGTACATCTGGAGTTCCACCTGATATCTGAAAAAAATAAATCTACCGAGGGTTAGTCATACAAATATGACTAGGTGAGATAAATATTTCGTGAAATGTAGTACGTGCAAACAATTGAAATACTATCAATATGCATACAGTACAATAATGAATAATATCCTTCTCAAAGCTGTAATCTTAATTACCCCTTAATTTGAGTTACATAAAATAGGAAATGCTCCAGTGATGCAAACATGAATTGGGCCCCGCCCCCGAAGGACGTAAATGTAGGCTCACCACTACTGGTGAATCCATCAGTGGATGCCTCCACATCATTGGATTCGAAACCATCACATTTCCCCATGCAGAGTTTTAAATGAATTTTATCTTATCATGAATAGGAGTTTATAATAAACTGATCCTCACAAGAATAAATATATCGCTTTCATATTTTTCCCCTGCCCACATTTTATCCCACAGCGATATCTTAATGAGTTAAACTCATATGCACAGG
Organism: Platanthera guangdongensis; assembly: GCA_039583875.1. Taxonomy (NCBI): domain Eukaryota; kingdom Viridiplantae; phylum Streptophyta; class Magnoliopsida; order Asparagales; family Orchidaceae; genus Platanthera; species Platanthera guangdongensis. Next base: position 550,143 of record JBBWWR010000154.1, on the reverse strand, counting down.
CACTTGTGTATTTCATAAAATGCAACAGAATAGGAAAGTAAGTGAATAACTAATTCAAGAAATAAGAAGCTCACTACAACTTTGCCTTTGTTCGCATTTGCGTCACGATTTCCTTGCGACGCCATCCTCTGTTTTAGAAGTATTGGGAACCATTGAAATTATACGCACGTTTATTGGGTTGCGTCACTTGGAATTCGTAGCGAAAAGTGCAAAAGATTTAGAAAGATTCGCAAAATCATCGAAAAACAAAAACGATAAATCGGAAAGGACAAAATCTGATTTTATACGTTGCCGGAGAGCTAGAAATATGCCTCGTAATAGGCTAAAAATCAGCACCTGAATGGACTTCCCGTCCTCTGAAACATAATTGTCCAGCAAGGTATAAAGGTTAACTTGGCTATCTCCCAAAAATCAATAATTAAAATGAATAATCAGTCCAAACAAGTAACTAAGTAGAGAAAATAAACTAAACCAGCCAAGAAGAGAAGGTAGAGGCCTGGAAGTAACAGCAGGGAGGCAGCGGCTCGGGAGCAGCTACATGGAGCGGCGACAACTTTGCAGTGACAGCGGCTACACAGGAGAAGTCAGGAGTAACAGGAACCCTAGACAGTAGATGAAGAACGACAACAAAATAAGAAGGTTAGGGCAGAGAAGCAGTCGACCAGTGAAAAAAAAAGAAGAAGAAACCTTGGCGCAGTAGCAGTAGCGGGAGAAGAAGAATGACAGCAACCCTAGTAGAAGAAGAGGGAAGCAGCAGCCCTAGCAGAATCGTGGGCCCGAAAAATCGGCGACGAAGCTAAAGCAGCTTCGGTACAAGTGCACGGCAACGCCGACGCAAATCGCCCGACACAAAGAAAGGAGAAGAAGAGGAAGATGAAGAAGCTTTCCTTCTGTCGCCACCGAGAAATGAGGAGCAGGAAAAATGTTGGAAATCGCAGAAGCAGGAAGGCAGTGCAGGAGGAGAAGAGCAGACGGCTCGACTTATACGGTAAAATCAGCGGTTTAGCGGCAACATCGGCCAAAGCACCGCTCCAGGTGTTAATAATCAAGTCCAACACATATATGCAACATAGCCAGCACACATAGTCAACACAGCCAACACACATAGCCAACACAGCCATCACACATAGCCAAATAAGGCAGCCATCAAGAATAATAAGCCCAATATTATATTCAACCCACTAAACCAGCAAAGGTAACAAACCACATGAAAGACCACATAAAAAAGTAACCCAAACTCATCCAAAAATATCAAAATGATAAGAAAAACAAAAAAAAAACAAAACAAAATTCATCGAAATATTGCGACAATATAAATGGGCCTTTTCATCATTGGGGAGAGAAAAATAAATGATATTCAGTGTGCGAAAAATGAGGGTGTTACAATCCTTACCTCCTAAGAGAACTTTTCATCCCCGAAAAGATAATATAGATTTATAAGGTGTCATTTACAATATGTACATTTTAATTTTTTACGATATTATTCTAAATTAAAGGCTCGCGACATAATTAAACATTCTTCCGGTACTTCTTGAGGAGGAATTGGAGTAGACGCTGGAGCAGGTACCAGTGCAGGTACGGACGCTAAGGATTCAACCATCATTTGATATAATTGTCGTTGCAGAGGAGGTTGTGAATTGATTTCTTTATTCAAGAGCTTTGGACAATTTTTCTTTGTATGCCTTGGCTGACGGCAATAATAGCATGCCCCAATTAAACATTCTCCTTTATGAAAGCGGTTAAACTTGGCGCATTTCGACGAGCTAGCTTGGGACGTAGTACTGGTTGATGGACCAGGTTTTATCGTCTTAGCAACATCCTTGCCTTGTGTTTCACTTAGAGTTGTATCGTCAAGTCGGACAAATTTTGTGGCGACTAAGTTGTTCCACAATGCTTTGCTGTGCCTTCAAGTAAAAAGGATGCGAGTTCAATTTTCCGATCTTCTGGGTAGCGCATAACTTGGAAAATAGTTTCGATTCGGAGTATCCAATCTTCTGTTTCTAAGGGAGATAGGCCTCCTACAAAAGTTGGTGGTTTTAATTCCATAAACTGTTTCAGATCGAAGTCCATTTGACGGTATTGGGAGGTCGGAGCTTCTACTATTGGGGGAAGATTTGGAGGAGGATTCATCAGATGTTGTTGTGGTTGATGGAGTTGATGTTGTGAATTAGGATTTTCTTGGGGAAGTGTGGGTCCTAAAGTAGCTAATGTAGGAAAAACTAACTTAAAGGCTTCTGCTATTGACAACACAAAATTAGAAGGATGCTGATGGTGTTGACTGCATCGGCTAGAATAAACTTGAACGGGTTCTTATATACGAAGGTGATTTAATTAAATTAACTTTTGTGTCATATTTTCATACTGCCTACGACCACACCGAGTGAAAATAAATCTGGCTCTGATACCAATTGTGAAGACCCTTGTTCCAGGCTTCCCAAAATGATCGGCAGTGATTTTCACCAGTGAATTGTAGTAAGGAGAACACAGTACAAAAGAGTAACACAACACTTTTTATTTCATTCCTTTATTTATGTACATGATCATACAGGCGTTTACTTGAAATCTGCTAAAAATTTACAGTAATCTTTTCAACATAGTAATTTGTGACTCTCAGAACCCTCTTCGATTCCTTTATAGACGTTCAACCATACCTTCTCTAACTCTTCCGGTGCGAACCTCCGCTATACATCTGGAGTTCCACCTGATGTCTGAAAAAAATAAATCCACCGAGGGTTAGTCATACAAATATGACTAGGTGAGATAAATATTTTGTGAAATGTAGTACATGCAAATAATGGAAATACTATAGATATGCATACAGTACAATATTGAATAATATCCTTCTCAAAGCTGAAATCTTAATTACCCCTTAATTTGAGTTACATAAAATAGGAAATGCTCCAATGATGCAAACACGAATTGGGCCCCGACCCCGAAGGACATAATTGTAGGCTCACCCCTACTGGTGAATCCATCACTGGATGCCTCCACATCATTTGATTCGAAACCATCACATTTCCCCATGCAGGGTTTTAAATGAATTTTATCTTGTCATGAATAGGAGTTTATAAAAAACTGATCCCCTCAGAAATAAATATATCGCTTTCATATTTTTCCCTTGCCCACATTTTATCCCATAGCGATATCTTAATGAGTTAAACTCATATGCACAGGCACTTGTGTATTTCATAAAATGCAACAGAATAAGAAAGTAAGTGAATAACTAATTCAAGAAATAAGAAACTCACTACAACTTTTCCTTTGTTCGCATTTCCGTCACGATTTCCTTGCGACGCCATCCTCTGTTTTTGAAGTCTTGGGAACCACTGAAATTGTATGCACGTTTATTGGGTTGCGTCACTTGGAATTCGTAGCGAAAAGTGCAAAAGATTTAGAAAGATTCGCAAAATCATCGGAAAACAAAAACGATAAATCGGAAAGGCCAAAATCTGATTTTATGCGTTGCCGGACAGCTAGAAATATGCCTCGTAATGTGCTAAAAATCAGCCATCGAATGGACTTCCCGTCCTCTGAAACGTAATTGTCCAGCAAGGTATAAAGGTTAACTTGGCTATCTCCCAAAAATCAACAATTAAAACCAATAATCGGTCCAAACAAGTAACTAAGTAGAGAAAATAAACTAAACCAGCCAAGAAGAGGAGGTAGAGGTCTGGAAGTAACAACAGGGAGGCAGCGGCTCGGGAGCAGCAACAAGGAGCGGCGGTAACTTTGTAGTGACAGCGGCTACACAGGAGAAGCTCAGGAGCAGCAGGAACCCTAGACAGCAGCTAAAGAACGGTAGCAAACTAAGAAGGTTAGGGCAGAGAAGAAGTCGGCTAGTGAAAGAAAAAGAAGAAGAAACCTTGGCGCAGTAGCAGTAGCAGGAGAAGAAGAATGGCAGCAACCCTTGTAGAAGAAGAGGGAAGCAGCAGCAGCCCTAGCAAAATCATGGGCCCGGAAAATCGGCGGCAAAGCTAAAGCAGCTTCGGCACAAGAGCACGGCAACGCTGACGCAAATCGCCCGGCATAGAGAAAGGAGAAGAAGAGGAAGATGAAGAAGCTTTCCATCTGTCTCCACCGAGAAATGAGGAGAAGGAAAAATGTCGGAAATCGCAGAAGCAGGAAGGCAGTGCGGGAGGAGAAGAGCAGACGGCTCGACTTATACGGCAAAATCAGCGGATAAGCGGCAACATCGGCCAAAGCACCGTTCCAGGTGTTAATAATCAAGTCCAACACATATATGCAACATAGCCAGCACACATAGTCAACACAGCCAACACACATAGCCAACACAACCAGCACACATGGCCAAATAATGCAGCCATCAAGAATAATAAGCCCAATATTATATTCAGCCCACTAAACCAGCAAAGGTTACAAACCCCATGAAAGCCCACATGAAAAAGTAACCCAAACTCATCCAAAAATATCAAAATGATATGCAAAACAAAAAAAACAAAACAAAATTAGTCAAAATATTGCGACAATATAAATGTGCCTTTTTCATCATTGGGGAGAGAAAAATAAATGAAATTCAGTGCGCGAAAAATGAGGGTGTTACACAGACCTTGTGCCCAAGGTTTATGGCGTTACTCCTGTGACTTGCAAGTGAGTATATAAGTTGAAGAAGAAGGCGGATGGAAGCATCGAGCGGTACAAGGCTCACCTTGTAGCTCGAGGTTTTGCACAACAGTACAACGAAGACTATGAAGAGATGTTTAGTCTCGTGGCAAAGATGACTTCAGTTCGGGTTGTGATGGCCTTGGGGGCTTGCCAGGGTTGGAAGATGTGGCAGCTAGACGTAAAGAATGCCTTTGTTTACTGGAAAATTGACAAAGACATTTTCATGGATCAGCCACTGGGATACATATCTGAAAAACATCTAGACTACGTCTGCAAGCTCCGGAAAGCCCTCTATGGTTTGAAGCAGGCTCCTCGAGATTGGTATGGGAAGATTGCAGAATACCTCCAGTTTTGCGGTTACCTTGCTTCTAATTCAGACTCGAGCTTATTCATCAAGAAGAAGGGGGAGCTTCTAATCTTGGTGATGTTGCACGTGGATGGCATAGTCATCACGGGTAACTCCAAGGAGGAGGTAGCTAGGCTCAGGGCAGAGTTAGCTATAAGATTCGAGATGATGGACTTGGGTGAGCTCCACCACTTCCTTGGAGTCCAGGTGGAGAGGAAAGAGAGCGGCATACTCGTGTCTCAAAAGGCTATGCAGAACAGATCGTTCAACAATTCGGCATGAGGGTGGGAAAGAGTAGCTCTACTCATTTTGATTCTGGCATCAAACTTTGTCGGGATGTGGGGAGGATTCTTCAAGTTCCTTTGGTGTTTCGGGCTCTGGTTGGGAGTCTTATCTACTTGATGATTACAAGGCCAGACATTGCTTATGTGGTTGGCCGACTAAGTAGGTATATGGCAGAACCCAAAAAGCCTCATCTGATGGTGGCAAGAAACATTCTGAAATATGTGAAGTCCACTTCTGATATGGGTCTCCTTTATGGGAGAGACACAGTTTTACTCTTCAAGGATACTCAGATGCTGATTATAGGGGAGATTTAGATGACCAGAGTCAACATCCGGTTATGTTTTCACATGTGGATCAGCTAGTATCTCTTGGTGTAGTAAGAAACAAGACTCAGTGTCCGTCTCTACTACGGAAGCAGAGTACAAGAATTCGGCCTTGGCAGCTCGGGAAGCCATCTAGCTTAGGAGACTAGTAGAGGACGTCTATGAAGAAGTGTGCGGTACAACTCTGCTTCACGGTGACAATGAAAGTGCCCTGAAGCAGGTTAATAATCCAGTTTGTCACGCGAAAACCAAGAATATAGAGATTGAGTACCACTTCATTCGGGAGAAGGTGTTGGAGGTATCTATTATGGTTGAGCGTGTGCATAGTGAGGACAACATCACAGACATCTTCACGAAACTGCTGCCGAAGGTGCCATTTACTCGATTATGGGGATTACTGGGTTTGGTCACCACTTCTCACTTCAAGGGGGACTGTTGAAAATCGTGAAGTGAAAGTATGGGTTGATCAGGCAGACCGTGCGACCTGGGCAGACAGTCTGGCAGACTGGCGGTGCGTCCTGAGGAGTCTGTATTTGCGGCCTGGTTGGTTTGTCCTTGGTGGTAGCCGTGCAAATGAGTTGATTATCCATGTCTTGGGCAGATTGGTTTGGAGTCTGCACAGTTCGCACTATGCAGACTGTTCTTGGAGCTCACGAGATCGGCATTAGCCTGTGCCCTTGATCTTTAGTGCTGCAGTTAGGAGGTAACTGCGAAGTTCGCGATAAGGCAAATTGGAGTAGAATAGGCGGACTGTGCAGACTATTGTTCGTATCTGCAGTGGTCTTACTTGATGTTTACTGATTGCTGACTTGGTCATGATCTATGACAAGTCCAGGTTGATCGCAGAGTCCGCTGTGTCTGCTGGTTTACCGGGCGGTTTGTGCCTTGGTTGTGGACTTGTCGTTGTGGACTGGAGCGGTGTCCGCAGGGTGTGCGGACTGAAGCTGTCTGCTGCAGCATATAGACTGGTGCGGAGTCCACAGGGATGCAGACTGGCTTCTATCTATCCTTCTTTGATGAAATACAGATAGGTTGGTGTCCTGGCTTGTCTATGAGGACTAGGCAGACTGCTTGGTGCTAGCTGCGAGCTGGGGTGGTGTTTCTATCCACTAGGGCGGTGATCACACTCCTGTCCGTGCCTATAAATAGGACCCCCTGCCACATAATAATTAACTGAATGAACATTAAGTTGAGCATGGGTAAATTACTACGGCCTCAGATGTTCTGTCCGCACGGTTTGAGAAGGCTAACCGGTTTGTTGTTTGCAGGTTGTGCGGCTAGTACTGAGAACCCGAGATTTTGGTGCTGACTGCGGTCAGGTATCAGTGAAGCTTGCGGATAACAATCAGTGGTTTTGCAGCAGGTCGCATTTGCGGCCAGCCGTTCTTCTTTCCATCTTTCCCAATTCAATAATCTGTCTGTCAGTCTCGGCGGTCTGTTTGTCAGTTCGGCAGCAGCTCTTATTTGCGGACTCTGGCAGGTAGGCAACCAATGCGTTTAGGCGGCTTGCATAGAGCAGACAAAGCATTCTGTAGAATAATGGGTTGTCCGCAGAATTCGCGGACTCTGTAGCTCAGTTCGGTGCAGTAGCGGCTTGGCGCTCTCAGTGCACTTGGCGGACTCAGCGGTCTCTGAGGCAGTCCGCCCGGCTTGTAGTTCTTGTTTGCTTATATGCTTCTTCTTTGTACATTGGCGAATCATGTCTCGCCATGTATGTCTTGACTTGTAAAGAAGATTGTTAATATTACAAGACTTGTTGTTGTCTTCTGTTGTTTCTGGTTTATTAAACTCAGTTTATTGTTGGAGTGTTCCTGAGGCTAGTTCCCGCTTTTCGCTTGAACAAGTTGTTAGCTTGATAGCTCTGAAAGTTTTTTACTTGGTATCAGAGCTATCTCCTAGTCATCTTGTGAAATTTTAACAGGCTTGAATCTTAATCAGAGGCAAAGTATCCACAAAACTGGAGGTATTCGACGATCTTCCCATACCATGCCCTTGGAGCTTGCTTCAACCCATAAAGAGCCTTTTGAAGCTTACAGATGTAGTCCAGATGATCTTCAGATACGAAACCTGGTGGTTGAACCATGAAGATGTCTTTATCCATCTCTCCATAAAGAAAAGCATTCGTTATATCAAGTTGCCACATCATCCACCATTGGCAAGCAGCCAATAAGATCACCACTCGCACCGAAGTCATCTTGGAAACTAGAGTAAACGTCTCTTCATAATTGTCGCCGTACTATTGGGAGAACTCCCGAGCAACCAGATGAGATTTGTATCTTTCGATACTTCCATCACCCTTCTTCTTCAGTTTGTACAATCACTTACACGTCACATGAGTAATGCCAACGTCCTTAGGCACAATGTTCCAAGTTCGCATTCCTTCTAAGGGCTGCAATATCCTCATTCACAGTGTCATCCAATCTCCTTGACTCCAGTGGAGTCTTCAAACTTTGAAGGCTCCCGCTCATCCAGGGGGCTTCCGAAGGAACAGGAGACAAAGCTCACCATGTTTCCTTCACTGTAACGAGTTGGTAGTTTAATGGTCCTCTTCGATCTCTGAAGGGCCTGACCATTAGTGACCACCTCCACTGCGCCTTCTGTACCAGAGTTGTCCTCGGGCAAACTTGGAGCAACGCTCCCCCTGCTTCTTGAACCAGAAGCCTCCACCCAGAGCTTAAAATATCTGGAGCTCCGGGTGACACTGGTAGCTCCACCAGAAGATCCTTAGCAACTTCCACCTGCCCATCATCAGACCTGCTCTCCTGTAGCTTAACAGAGCTACCTCCATACGACATCAGTTCATCAAAGACAACATCTCTTGATACAACAAACTTCTTTGTCGCAGGATCCATACACTTCCACCCCTTCTTCTACTCATCATAGCCCACAAAGACAAGCTTCCTCGACTTTGTATCAAGCCTGGTCCTCAGAGCATCTGGTATGTGTATGAAGCAGGTTGATCCAAACACCCGAAAGTGTTCAACACTGGGCTTCTCCTTGAACATCAGCTCATGAGGAGACTTCATGTTGATCAGACTCAAAGTCATCTGATTGATGACATAGGTTGCACAGGCCATTCCTTCCGCCCAAAAGGACCTAAGAATGCCTTTTGCATGAAGCCAACATTTACAGGTTTCCATAAAATGACGGACCTTCATCTCCGCTACTCCATTTTGTTGTGGAGTATTTATGAGTCCGATATTTATAGGATTTTTCAGACTCATCTGGGCTTGTTTTCGCACTCGTGCACCGCATTTCAACCGGTTTTCGGTTATATTTGCATCGGCCAGTCTATGACAGTTTTGTGCACTATTTTGGCCCAAGGGTGTGCAATTGTGCATTATGTTGTTGGAGGTAAGAACATGGTGCTCCCCATGGGCTCTTTACAGTTGCTTTTGTTGCATTTCTGCATTGCTGGAGGGTCCTCTTTTGATTTATTTGTTTGAATGCAGGTGGTGCGTTTTCCCACATGTCTGGAATTCAGGTCTGTGGAAAACGCACGGTCGTGTGTTTTTCTCGCGCACGGTTTGTGCCCGATCGTGCGTTTTGTTGAGCTGGAGAAACGTCGAGTGGAGCTTGATTGCTAGAAGCATGCGCGGTGAAGAGGTGATTGCGACCCTCATTGGCTCATCCATCTTTCATGTTACTTTCTTGAGTAATCCAGCACAGAGATGCGGTGACGGCGATCCGCAATAGGTTTATTAGTGTTATACTTAGGAAACTCCAAACCAAAACCCACTTTGTTTACGTTAACACTTGCAATCACTTTTTCAATAGCAAAATCACACTCCCTACTTGCACTCCTCGAGAGATCAATGTCAGGGGATTCAACTCCTCAACTTTATTATTTTACTACGATCAGTACACTTGCCGACGCAATAGGTTTTTGGCGCTGTTGCCGGGGAGTGCAACCGTTGCGTGTATTTTTCTTTTGAAAAAGTTTATAAGTGTTTTTGGTATTTTTGAAAGGATTTTTTGTGTTGTATGACAGATCCTAACTCCAGTGATAGGGTTGAAGATCTTGTGTGTGAGCTTGAAACCGCACGTGCGACGTGAGCTCGCCTGCGTGCTATTGTGCTGAAGAAAGGATGAAGGATCTTGGCCAAGGAGGAAATGGCCATGGTGAACGGGTTGTTGAGGTTCAAGAGGTGGTCCAACCAGGCATTAGGACAATGTGTGATTCCACAACCCCTACTGCGGGAAGTGTTTATCCTGGCTTCAGACCGGCCATCGTAAAGAACCACTTCAAGATTAAACCCGCCATCATGAATATGAACCGAAATAATACTCATGATGCATGCCTAGGCGTTGACACCGGGAGACCTACGGATTAACATGTTTGTCTCTCTACGATTTGAATTTTTCACTCGCACAAATTTCTTCACCATACAAACTCCAAGCAATATTATCACTTTAATGCTAACGTACGTGTAGCCAAATCATTTAGGATTGAATAGAGGCGATAAACCAATATCCTTTCCGGCTAAAAGGACCCACCCGGTCCGAGCGAGCGAAGGTTGTACCAAAAGAGATCTACTAAAAGTACGATTCGAAGAAAAGGTAGATCTCTCCCAACAAAAAGTTACGAGGTTCGCCAAACCTTTTCAGAAATTAATTCAATTAAGATGAACACAAAAAACAATCGAAGAAACCACGATTATTCAATGATTCTAAATCAACGCCAAGAATGTCCACCACAAAATTACCTAGGGAAGGAATCACACAAAGGTAGAGATTTTCGTTACCCAAACCGGAATAGATGATTCCGATTATCTAACTTGAATCGCTCTTCCGCGGTTTCACCGGAGTTATGTTGGAGGGAGAGGAAACTCGTCCTCCTTCGTCGCTTCATGCCTTTGCTGAGATCCACGAAATCTTGTTGCAAACACTTGGCCTAATCACCAAGGGCGAGGGGTGGTCGGGATTCTCCTTGAAGAGGGTTGATCGGCCTTGGGATTTGGGTGGCCGGCCGGATTAGGGTGTGGAATAGGGGGCTCGGGTGGGGAAGGAGGTACTAAGAGGTGGAGTTTTCCTTGGAGTGGGGAGGTCTTGGCCGAGAGTGAGAGGGAGGGGGTTGGAGAGAGGAAGGGTGGCGGTTTAGAGTGGAGGAGTGGGCTTGGCCGAGTGAGAGAGGGAGGAGGGAGGAAGAGAAGGTGGCAGCTAGACTAGGGCTGGCCGAAGTTTAAGAGGAGGAGGAGGAATTAGTGTTTCTCAAATTCTCATTCATTCAACTTGCTTCAAAGGAAAACATTACATGCCTATATATATGCTTACATCATACCTTGGCTACATGCAGCCAAACATTAAAAAATAAACTCTAATGTTTTCAAACCCTAAATGAAATGATAAAATGCTCAAAACAAATAACATAATAAATTCAAATAATACTAAAATTATTCAACTAAATAATATTATGTGGTCTTGCGCCGTGGGCGGAGGTTGTAGCGATGCTGCACACGATCGCCATGGCGGCACAGGTCTTTTGTTGGAGACGGAGAAGGATCCTCCGCGAGCAAGCCTTCATCATCTTCCACATGTTGGGGGCCAACGTCTCCATCAATCCTCCCCCGCTCGAAAGTACTCATCACCGATGAGTTGTCCCGAAGGTACCGCCGTAAAAGAGCAGCATCTAAAAGAGCCACCTCCGATTCCGAAAGCCAAGAGTCATCGGAGCCCGGACGATCACGCCAACGAATCAAGTAGCGGCGAACATCACCACCTGGAGAGGAAAGCACTTCATTCTTGATGATCCTGTCTGGCAAAAAGTTTGTTTTGGGAAACCTGGGAAAAGCATTAGGCAATAAAGTAGGAAAATTTTCTTCATCAACTACCAACGTACCTCCAGTGGAGACCGATGGAGAGAGCGATCCAGACACAAGCTCACCCCAACCCATTAGAAAATGTAGTGGAGCTAAACGGACAGTTAGATAATTCCTGTGGTGGAAAAACATACGACGTTAAATCAGAAATTAAAAATAGGTGAAATACCCCAATCAGTGGGTAACTCCAAAAGATATGTGTTTTCTCCTAATTTCGTGAAGATCCAAAAAGGCCCAGCTCGCCGATTCACTAACTTTTTTATAGTGCCTGAAGACATCCGTTCAGGGACTTGACGCACCAAGACTAAATCGTCAACTTTAAAGTGAGTTTCTCTTTTATGTACGTTAACATGAACTTGATAAGATGCGTATTGTGTGGTTAGCGTGTCATTTATGTGCTTATGCAAATTATGAATATGAGAGACAAAATATTGTGCAAATTGACTTGATTTATAAGATAGCGGTAACAGAATCAAGTCAAGTGGCACTGGTGCTTTATAACCATGAACGATCTCATTCAGTGACAAGCCAGTGGACCTATTTTTGGAATTATTATATGCTAACTGAGCACGAGGAAGGATAAGGTCCCATGTACCCTTGTGGTCTCCCACATGGCATCGTAGCAAACTACCTAAACTTCTGTTTACCACTTCCATTTGCCCATCCGTCTGTGGATGGTAGGCCGAACAAAACAAAAGTTTGGTGCCCATAATCCTCCACAAGGTCTTCCAAAAAAATCTAGAAAACTTCACATCTCTATCAGTCACTGTCGATTTTGGAACGCCCCGATGTCCAACTACTTCCTTAAAATATAATTTAGCAACAGGTGACTCATCGTTAGTTTTATTACACGTAATAAAATAAGCCATTTTGGAAAACCGATCTACTACTACCAGAATAGAATCATGACGTCTAAACGTGATAGGCAGGCCTAGGATAAAATCCATACTAACATCTTCACAGGGAATGGAAGGAATCGGAACAGGGGTATAAAGTCCCGTATTAGTTTTGTTACCCTTTGCTAACTGGTACGCTCGACAACTTCCCATGATTTTAGCAACCGTTGACTTAAGACCGGGCAAATAAAACTTGTCTTCGGCTAGAGTGATGGTCTTGTCACGGCCAAAATGTCCACCCAACCCACCGCTATGCAGCCACACGATCACCATGGCTTGTCTTGGGCTGACTTTAGTTTGAGAATTAATAAATCTCAAAGCTTCATGATCGGATAAAATAACAAATTCTCTAGGAAGTAAGTAATGTTGCCAATGTTGGAGGCATCTAATAACTGCATAAAACTCTTGATCATAATTAGAATAATTCAATTTTGGTCCCGCGAGTTTCTCACTGAAGTATCCAATAGGGTGACCGTCCTGACTCAATACACCACCAATACCAACTCCAGACGCGTCACAAGATAACTCAAAAACCTTAGTAAAATCTGGTAATCTCAAAAGGGGAGCTCCCAACATACGTGATTTATTTATTTGAAATGCTTTAGCGGCCGATTTCGTCCAAGTAAAATCACCCTTTTTCATGCATTCTGTAATGGGGGCCATGATACTACTAAAGTCTCTAATAAATTGGCGATAAAACATAGCTAGACCGTGAAAACTCCGAACATCCCGAATATTGGCGGGCTCCGACCAGTCCTTAATGGCCTGGACCTTCTTAGGGTCTACATGTATGCCCTACGAACTCACGATATAACCAAGGATCTCTACAGACGACACATGAAAAGTACACATTTTTATATTAACGAATAATTTTTCCGACCTCAACGTGGTAAGGATAATCTTCAAATGTGACTCATGATCGCTTGTAGAAGTACTAAAAACCAGAATATCATCAAAGTACACTACTATGAATTTTCCCATATTAGGTTGGAAGACGTGGGTCATCATCCTAGAAAACGTGCTCGGGGCATTGGAAAGCCCAAATGGCATAACTAACCACTCGTAGAGCCCTTCCTTCAATTTAAAATCAGTCTTTCACTCATCACCTTCTCTTATTCGGATCTGATGGTAGCCACTCCTAAGATCCATTTTCGAGAAAATCGTGGCACCCGCTAACATGTCCAATAAATCGTCCAAGCGAGGGATGTGAAAGCGATATTTAACAGTAATTTTATTAATGACTCTACTATCCACACACATCCTCCAAGAGCCGTCTTTCTTGGGAGCAAGTAAGGCGGGTACGACACATGGACTCTTGCTATGACGAATGAACCCCTTTTGTAATAAATCGAAAATTTGGGTTTGAAATTCTAAGTGTGCGGAAGGCTTTAACCTATAGTGAGGAAGGTTGGGCAAAGAGGAACCCGGGATGAAATCTATCGCATGTTGGATGTCCCGCATGGGGGGTAACTCGGACGGTATCTTGTCCGGATACTCATCCTTAAACTCATCTAAGAGCTTCTTCAACGCTGGTGGTAAACTCTCAAATGACGATGCATCTTCCTTAACTTGCAAACAAACTAACGCATATATGACACCATCCATAAAGGTATTACACGCAAATTCCTTCTAATGCTCTTGGAGTTGCCAGAATGCACCGCATGACCATCATATGAGATTCGTCCTCCATATCACTAGGCACTCCTTCCAACTCGCTATCGTCTCCAGCCTCATATATAAGGTCATCTGACTCACATGTGGAATCTAACAGGGCTAAGGGCTTGGGATTAGTAGGACATTCACTAGCGTAGTGACCCTGAAACCCGCAAGCGAAGGAAGTAGCATTCATTTTGTTTACTCTTCCTACAGGCACTCTCTCACTCGTTGGGTTTTTAAAATTCCGGGCAGTCACTATTATGGAGTTCGAGTGTGTGGACCAGAACTTGCCCTTATCCTTATAGGTAGAGGTGGTAGGTAGTCCTAAGATGGACTTTACCTTCTGGTACGAACGAGACTTATTCTTAAAAACATTGTGCTTTTTGATATCTAGTGCAGCATTGAAGGTGGTGTTTAGGTCGGTGTGATGATAACGCAACAGCTTGCCCTGGATGTCGGGGTTTAACCCCTTGCGAAACCTAGAAAGGGTGATCCCAGGCATCTCACTTACACCGCACCTAACCATCATGTCCTTAAGAAGACTCATGCATTCCGAGACCGACCGACTCCCTTGCTTAAGGGTGGCCAAATCATCAAACATCTACATTCGATGGTATGGGGGGACGTACTGGTCTGTCAACATGGCCTTCATGCCTGCCCAACGAATAAGTAAGTCACCATTGTCAGCCCTCAGATGAAATTTCTCATTTAACCAAAAAATCTTGGCTCTACTAAGCAACTTCATTCGCGCCACTCGCACCTTATCTGCGTCCGTCAAATTTTGCCACTCAAAATAGCATTCTATTTCCATCACCTAGTCCAGGAAGACTTGGGGTTCACCCATTCCATCATATGATGGGGGTTTGACCCGAAAGGCACCAGTAATGTCAAACTCATACGGTGCATGTGGGGCTCGCTCATTGTTATGGTTGTTGTTTTGATTATAATTCCCTTCCTCAAGGGGATTGGCGGCTTGATTTTGGGGAGCCGCTCGATTCATTCTTAACTCATGTAGCATTTCCCTAATCTCCATCAACTGATCGGTGAACTCTTAACGGAGTACCTCAATCACTGCGGGAATGTGACCCGCTTCCCGCTCGTCTGCCATTTGGGAGGAAGATGGGGAATACTCAGTGCCCAATCTAGTGCGCATGCAGAAATGAAATAAACTGACTCAAAGAAACACCGCAGATGGAATTGTTCCCAATTAATATCTTGGATAAATTTTTTTTTCTTTTTCTTACTGGAAATAAAAAGCAGATTTTTAAAAAAAAAATTTTGAATTTTGCTGAAAAATAAGAAATTTAGGCCGCTATTGGCAGACAAGGAAAAATATTTTTTTTTTTTTTGAAATTTTGGCAGATAGACGTGCATACAAGTGCGTGACAGCGTCCTAAGATGGTAGTAATTAAGAAATTAGCACAACCTCCCTCTGATACCAAATTGATGCAGGCCAAAGCGTTGACACCGGGAGACCTACATATTAACACGTTTGTCTCTCTACGATTCGAATTTTTCACTCGCACAAATTTTTTCAACACGCACACTCCAAGCAATATTATCACTTTAATGCTAACGTACGGGTAGCCAAACCATTTAGGATCGAATAGAGGCGATAAGCGAATATCCTTTCCGACTAAAAGGACCCACCCGGTCCGAGCGAGCGAAGGTTGTACCAAAAGAGATCTACCAAAAGTACGATTCGAAGAAAAGGTAGATCTCTCCCAACAAAAAGTTACGAGGTCAGCCAAACCTTTTCGAAAATTAATTCAATTAAGATGAACACAAAGAAAAATCGAAGAAACCACGATTATTCAACAATTCTAAATCAACGCCAAGAATGTCCACCACAAAATTATCTAGGGATTGAATCACAGAAAGGTAGAGATTTTCGTTACCCAAACCGAAATATATGATTCTGATTATCTAACTTGAATCTCTCTTCTGCGGTTCTGCCGGAGTTTCGCTAGAGGGAGAGGAAACTCGTCCTCCTTCGTCGCTTCATGCCTTGGCCGAGATCTATGAAAGCTTGTTGCAAACACTTGGCCTAATCACCAACGGAGAGGGGTGGTCGAGATTGTCCTTGAAGAGGGTTGATCGGCCTTGGGATTTGGGTGGCCGGCCGGATTAGGGTGTGGAAGAGGGGTCTCGGGTGGGTAAGGAGGTACCAAGAGGTGGAGTTTTCCTTGGAGTGGGGAGGTCTTGGCCGAGATTGAGAGAGGGGGTTGGAGAGAGGAAGGGTGGCGGTTTAGAGTGGAGGAGAGGGCTTGGCCGAGTGAGAGAGGGAGTAGGGAGGAAGAGAAGGTGGCGGCCAGACTAGGGCTGGCCGAATTTTAAGAGGAGGAGGAGGAGGATTAGGGTTTCTCAAATTCTCATTCATTCAACTTGCTTCAAAGGAAAACATTACATGCCTATATATAGGCTTACATCATACCTTGGCTACATGGAGCCCAACATTAAAAAATAAACTCTAATGTTTTCAAACTCAAAATGAAATGATAAAATGCTCAAAACAAATAACATAATAAATTCATATAATACTAAAATTATTCAACTAAATAATATTAGGTGGTCTTGTGCCATGGGAGGAGGTTGTAGTGACGCTCTACACGATCACCATGACGGCGCAAGTCTTTTGTTGGAGACGGAGAAGGATCCTCCGCGAGCAGGCCATCATCATCTTCCACATGTTGGGGGCCGACGTCTCCATCAACTCAGTTCTCAGGCTTGCCGAGTGAGGATCCGCAGCTCCATCTGGCAGAGTTCTCGGAGATTTGCAGCACATTCAGCTATGTCGGAATTTCTGATGACGTAGTAAAGCTGAGGTTGTTCCCGTTTTTGCTGTGGGACATGGCCAAAAACTGGCTCCATACTATTGTTCCTGAGACCGCTACTACATGGAAGGCCCTGTCCTCTATGTTCTTTGCTAATTTCCACCCGATGTATAAGATTATGAATGCCCGTAGGGATATTGCAACCTTTCAGCAGCTGGACCAAGAAACATTGTCTGAGGAGTGGGAGAGATTTGCTGACCTACAACGTCGATGCCCCCAGCACGGCTGTGAGCCATGAAATTTAGTTGAAATATTCTACTTTGCTATTAAGCCTAATTTCAGGGCTATGATCGACGCATCAGCTGGAGGCACAATAATGAACCTATCTCTTGACGAGGCATTGAGGCTACTTCACGACACTGCCTCCCATAGCACATACTGGGCCGCCGGAAAAAATACCTCTAGAAGGGCGAGGAATCTGTTTGAAGTGAATGCTTTGGTGCAACAAGCAGAGGCGAGCCATCATACTTTGGATGGAAGGACGATGTTGACGAGATCGGCCCCTCCTCCAGCTCCATTTATGGACATTTCGTGCCAGGGTCGTGGTAACCCCGACCATCATGATTATGAGTGCACTGCTGGAGAGACCAATGCTGAGCCTCTAGGTATAACTTCTGACGAGAGCATAAATTTTATAAAAAATCAAAACTGGACTGCTCCTTATAATAATGCGTATAACCCCAACGCGAGAAATCATCGTAATTTCTCGTTGAATCAAAATGCTCCTGGTCAAAGGTGGCAGGGAGGTCAGCATCAATTTGATGCTTAAGCCTCTAGTGGTCCGCCGCGACCGCCGCATACGGGTTACGTTCAGAATAAGCAGGTGGCGCGTAAGAGTGCGTTGGAGGAAATGATGGAAAAATTTGTGGATATGACCCAATCTAATATTACCACTCAAACCGCTTCCATGAGAAACTTGGAAACACAACTAGGGCAATTGGCCCAGGTGTTCTCCGAGCGTACTCGCGACACCCTCCTAAGTGATACAAAGAAAAAACCCCGTAAGCAAGGGAAGAGTGTTGGAGAGGCGGAGGAGCCATCATACTTTGGATGGAAGGACGATGTTGACCAGATCGGCCCCTCCTCCAGCTCGATTTATGGACATTTCATGCTAGGGTCGTGGAAACCCCGACCATCATGCTTATGAGTGCACTGCTGGAGAGACCTATGCTGAGCCGCCAGGTATAACTTCTGACGAGAGCATAAATTTTATAAATAATCAAAACCGCACTGCTCCTTATAATAATGCGTATAACCCCAACGCGAGAAATCATCGTAACTTCTCCTGGAATCAAAATGCTCCCGGTCAACGGTGGCAGGGAGGCCAGCATCAATTTGATGCTCAAGACTCTAGTGGCCAGCCGCGACCACCGCATATGGGTTATGATCAGAATGCGCAGGTGGCGCGTAAGAGTGCTTTGGAGGAAATGATGGAAAAATTTGTGGATATGGCCCAATCTAATATGACCACCCAAACCGCTTCCATGAGGAACTTGGAAACACAACTAGGGCAACTGACCCAGGTGTTCTCCGAGCGTACTCGCGGCACCCTCCCAAGTGATACGAAGAAAAATCCCCGTGAGCAAGGGAAGAGTGTTGGAGAGGCAGAGGAGTGCAATACAAATGAAATGTCTATTAAGTGTGAGATTAAAAAGATGAAAACAGTAGCTTTATGTGATTCTGGGTCTTCGTGCAACATTCTTGCTTTGCAAGATCTTGAGAAATTTCGTTTAAATGTTGAATCGAGTGTCCGGAAGTCGCTAGTGCTTGCTGATGGGTCGGTAGTAAAGACCGACGGGGAAATTAAGGAGGTGGAAGTGAAACTGAATGAGACTATTGTAGTCATTGACTTACAGGTGTTAGGACCCATGTGAAATACATCGAAACCCATATTAGGGGTCCCATTCTTAAAAGCTAGTGAAGCTACATTGCAATTTAATGCGAGCGGTATCACCTTGGCTTCCAAGATCGATTTGCCTTTACCACCGTCACTTCCCCCTATAATTTCAAATGAATTGGAGAACTTCTGAAATTGAATGTCTTGTTATCTAATGATTTATCTATAGATGATGATACAGGTATTTTGCTGAATGAGCAAGACAGGGCTATGAAAGTGGAAGAAATGTTAATGTCAGCTGAAGCAAAAAATAAGTGCGGAGTTGCTGGGAGTGAAACAAGATTCAGATAGTAAGGAACGTGAGCTGAGCAAAGCTGTAGAGGGCGTGTAGAAGATAGACTTAAAAACTTCTATTGCTCCGAACAAATTTTGTAAGACTATTAAACATGTGACTTGGGATGATCTTTCACCCACCGCGGGTGAGGAAAGGATGCTCCCGGATGAGAACGGTAGACATGCTGCTGAATTAGTTGGTGTGGTTATACTTCCCTTGCGATCCCGATCCGTGGATCTGAAAAGAAAAGAACTGCTCATGCGCAAGGCGCATAATTTTGCCCGTCGGTGCGAGAAGGAAGAGGTTAGGGTCAGGGTAGATTCGTATTCCCCGGGCCCTAAATCTTTCGCCTTGCCCTCATCTCGCGTGACTGGGGGGATCTATCACAAGTCAACATTCAACTGAGGAGTGAAGGATCTTCGGGGCCCATTTCCTACTTTTTCTAGTTTTATTTATTGCTTAATGTTGTGTGTAACTTTAGACTTTTTCGTTACGTTTTGAACTTATGCTCTGAACAATATTTATATAACTGCTAATACAGATATTTGGTCCACCTTAAGGACAGTAAAGAAAAGTGGCTTATGGGAGACAACCCAATTTCCCTCCTTTTAATTTTTTCAATTTTGCCACTGTGATTATATGTTTATAGTATGTGTGGTTGAAGGTATTCTCTTGTGCAGGTGAAGTTCGTTTGGGCCGTGGACTTTCTGCTAAAATTAACGCTGAGCTTCTGGTATGCTCATTTGCTGAGCATGGGGTAACCTCTCCCCCAACTTTTATTTCTCTATTTTTATTGCAAATCTTGAATAGATTGTTTAGTTTAAGTCTGGTGGGGGAGAGTTATGTGGGTTACCTGTGCACATGCACTACTATCACTTTTATACCAAAAACACATTTTGATTTTTTGTTTTCTTGATATCTTGTCCGCATCGTGCACCTGCACCCACATAAGTGCGATCTTAAGCACACGCTCGGCTCAAGTCAAATTTATTTCTTTTGTGTTAACTTCAAAATAGTGGTGCTGGCTTAGGATTTTAGGATAGAGTAGTTCGAAACTCATGCAGTGCTCCTAATCGGGTAATCTTGGTGTGTAAAATAGTATAGATTTAATTTTTCTTTATGCTCGTAGATTTATACTTTTCTGCATTTGTAAATATTGTTTGTACTACTCAAAAGTGTTGAATCTGGAGTAATCGAATGGTGGTGTAGGAATGTGCGTAGCCATCACTAGCCTCGTATTGCTCGAGTCGGGAGGAAGGATCATTTTTCTCGGTGGCTAAGAACTTGCCCCAAGCTACTCTCGAAGCATTGGTGCATGGTTAGTCTAGCGTGAGCATGATGTAGGCCGTTGTTTTGGCCTGGTTGAGATTTGTACTGTTCCTAATGTATTATCCTCGCTAGCCCCATTGTGCCTGCCCTTCCTTTGATTCAGCTCCACCATGTTTTTCACCAAAGCCTCATAGCTGATCCTAGTCGCACACTCAAGTTGAGCTTTAGTGTTTTACATTTTCATTTTGGGGTGTTGATGTGGTGATATTCCTTGTGAATATGTGGATGTGCTCCAAAGTTTTTATCCGCTGAAGTTGTTAAAATAAAAAGATGATGTAAAAAGAAAATATATGTATAAAAATTAATAGTGAAAAAGAAAAGTGAAAAAATGTGTAATTGAAAATCCTATTTGA
Organism: Platanthera guangdongensis; assembly: GCA_039583875.1. Classification (NCBI taxonomy): domain Eukaryota; kingdom Viridiplantae; phylum Streptophyta; class Magnoliopsida; order Asparagales; family Orchidaceae; genus Platanthera; species Platanthera guangdongensis. Next base: position 529,508 of record JBBWWR010000154.1, on the reverse strand, counting down.
GATTTTGTGGCGGTAGGCGGTGCACACACCCGAGTTATCAAGTTCAAGTCTGGTGGTGTGGTGCACCTGCATGTATTGTTTGCAAGAGGATATCTTTTTGTTGAGCTCATTTGGGTTAGGTGCATAGCCTTCTTTTTTATCTTTGTTTACCTCACCGAAACCAAAGCCCTATTTCCACCCTAAAGCCCTACAGATTCACGCGTGAGTAAAACTAGCGCTGCGGAGATTGTGAACGGGCAAGCGTATTGTCCCCGACATTGATTGATTTCTTTAGAGGTGATCCCGAGCCCCAGTCTTTGGCAAGGCTCAACTGAGTGGCCTGCCTACTTTCTTCCTACGTTTGACCGAACAATTCTCCAGAATTCCATTTTTGAGTAGTTATAATATTTATTTATGCCTGTCGAAATTTATAAAATCTGTAGTATAATTAAAAATTTTACCTATTATATTTTCTACGCCCACGAAGTATTTGATTTCTCGCTTTACTTTATTTGGAAATTTCTAAGCCAGCTAGATGTTTTCTAGTTCACGGAGAAATGATTTGCTCGGGATGAGCAAATGATTAAGTCTGGTGGTGTGATGAGTCCGATATTTATAGGGTTTTTTGGACTCATCTGGGCTTGTTTTCTCACTCGTGCACTGCATTTAAACCGGTATTCAGTTATATTTGCATCGGCTGGTCTATGACCATTTTGTGCACTGTTTTGGCCCAAGGGTGTGCAATTGCGCATTCTGGTTTTGGGGGTAAGCACATGGTGCTCCCCAGTGGCTATTTCCAGTTGCATTTCTGCATTGCTGGAGGGTCCTCTTTTGATTTATTTGTTTGAATGAAGGTGGTGTGTTTTCCCACAAGTCTGGAATTTGGGTTTGTGGAAAACGCACGGTCGTGCGTTTTACTCGCTCACGGTTTGTGCCCGATCATCCATTTTGTTGAGCTAGGGAAACGTCGAGTGGAGCTCGACGAATTTCGTCGAGCTGAGCTCGACGTTCTTCACGCACGGTTAACGCACGGTTTCTTCGCAACCGTGCGCAAAGGAAACACACGGTTTTCCTGTAGCTTTCTTGTATGTACCAATCTGTGGTTAATCTTGCGATTTGTTCACGCACGGGCCGAAGCGCCCGTGCACGTGTAAAACACACGATTCCACCTGCTTGCCTCGAATTCCAACTTTCTGTTGTTACCCGTGCGATTTCCTTCACACACGGGCAGAAATGTCCGTTCGTGAGCAAAACGCACAGGTCAACGCTTCTCCTTCCGCAGGTATGTTCTGAAAGTTAATATCACACAGTTTACGCACGGTCGCGCGTCAAACCGTGTGTGACCATTATTTCTGATTTTTCTATTTAAGATGCATATTTCATCGTTCTAGAAATGAGAAAAGTCTGATTCAGCCCGCCGTTTCTGCCCCTCTGAGTGGGAAAACTTCCCTCCAGCCGATATTTTCTCTCTCCTCCTTGGAGAGTTGATCCGACAACCATTCTCCCTCCAAAAGCTTGCAATAACTTCATCTCCGGCCACCATTTTCTTCTCCAAACTCCAAGCTCCGTTTCAAGCTCATAAGGTGCTGCATCTGTCGAGTTCTCCAGATAGATTTAGCCCAGCGATTATTCACGAAGAAGACAGGTTATTGGAAGGAGGTGACAGCTCTTTTGGACTCCGGACGTCATCCGTAGACCGAGCTCGGACAAGGCCCGACAACCCTTGACTATGGCCACGAATCTCGGAAAGCCTTTGTGCATTTGGTTGTATTTCTCCCCCTCCTCTTGTAGTTACTTTGTTCTGAACTTGTGGTTGTTTGATTGTTTCTTAAGAACATTGTTTAGTTTTAAGTATTTCAGCATGTCTATGTGTTGTTATATCTTATATCATGATTGTGTTGCTGAGCTTCAGTTTTTCGTGTTCTTGTTGTGTTAGTGTCGTTCTAGTGATTGCTAGAAGTTTGCGCGACAAAGAGGTTATTGTGACCCTCATTCGCTCATCCATCTTTCATATTATTCTCTTGAGTAATCTACCAAAGAGACGCGGTGACGACGACCCACAATAGGTTTATTAGTGTTAAACTTAGGAAACTCCAAACCAAAACCCCTTTTGTTTACGTTAACACTTGCAATCACTTTTTCAATTGCGAAATGACACTCCCTACTTGCACTCCTCAAGAGATCGATACCTGGGGATTCAACTCTTCAACTTTATTATTTGACTACGATCGGTACACATGCCGACGCAACAAGTATGTGCACAAGTAAGCTCCCTCCGGATGCCTTGCTTCCCACAAAAGTTAGAGAACTCAGTTGAAACGAACTCACCTCCGTTGTCCGTTCTCAACTTCTTGATCCGCAGGCAAAGACGGCACTCCACCAGCTCCTTGAAATACACGAACAACCGGAAAGTATCTGACTTCTCCTTCATGAAGTACACCCACGTGTACCTCATATAGTCATCAATCAATGCGAGCATATACCTTCTCCCTCCAAGACTGATAGTGATAGTTGGTCCCATCAGATGACCATGGATGTACTCCAATGGTGCTTTAAACCTTGTCTGCGACTTCTCAAATGGAAGATGATGAGCCTTTCCATATTTAAAACTCGCACAGACGTGACAATCACCGTAGGATGAAAACGTAGGCAAGCCTTTCACAAGGCTCCTCACCACCATGACTTTCAGCTTGTCCATCCTTACGTGCCCCAGCCTTTCAAGCCAAATAGTCGCGCTATCATTGGCCCTCATCCGATCAACATAGGAGCTTGTTGAAAAAACAAACAAGTCCTTTACTCTCCTTCCAACGTTAGCAACATAAGCCTTTACCGCTGAAATGTTTTGGAGAAATATCATTTTTGTTGGGTCAAACAGAACGTGATAGCCAGCATCTACCGTGTTAGTCACTGAGAAGAGGTTCTTCTTCATGCCTGGTACGTGATAAACACTCCTTAACGTGAGTGACCCCTTATCACTACCCAAAGACACAACTCCATCCTTCTCGATTGCATGCACAAAATCATCAGCAGTAATAATAGCATCATTACCTGAGTAATCTTGCATTGAAGAGAACTTTGACTCATACCCGGTGAGGTGATGACCACACCCCGAGTCGAAAATCCAGTCATCTTGGTAGTTGATGGAGGACAATGCATTGGCACACATGCCCGTCATGAAAGCATTCCCCCATCTAGCTCCCTTAGCACTGGAACAAGCCTCCTCCTTGCCTGTAGCATGACCCGACTGAAGCTTCACCTTACAGTCTCGTTTGAAGTGACCCGACAGATTGCACCTATAGAACTTTGGTCCTTCCTTCTTCTTCCCATCACGCTTCGAAGAGTAACTCTTCTCTTGCTGATATGAAGTTGATGGATCATCGTGAAAGATATGGTATACCACAGATACCAATATATGGGATAGATCTGATTTACTCTAGAGGGGGTGGGTGAATAGAGTAATTAAAATTTCTGGTTGTTTTGATTTATATCAGAGTATTAAAATAGGTGATACTATAATAGTATAACAAGAAATTCAAACTAAGCTAAACTATCCAATCACAACAAACTAAGCTATCACAGCAAAACAAGAACAGCACAGAAAATGATCAATCAGACGACACAAGAATTTTTATAGTGGTTCCCCAAACTGGGTACATCCACTCTTCTACCACCTTGGTATGAATCCACTAGCAGGTTTTTGATCAGGTGACTGCCACCACAAGATCTATTTTTAGGGAGATCTCACAACCCTTTGAGCTTTTGATCAGGTGCCCAAAAACCAAGAATAAACTTTTGAAGGGAGTTAATAAACATTTTATACATAAGGTGAGAAAGGTGATGGTGTCTTCTCTTTCTCTAATCAACAGAGAAGACTAGTGGATTGTTGTTGTCAAAAGCTCCTTCCAAAATCACTTGGAGCCTTGCTCAGGATGTAGGTCTTCAGCCTTGTCTTAAAATAAAGTCCAGGAACTTTCTGACTGATTGAGAGGTATTGTCCTTGAATGTTCCTGGAGTAGAAGTTGAAGAAGACTTTTGATCTTTATTTGTTGTTCTTCTTCAGTCTTCAGTAAGCACAAGAAGAAAACATGTTGTTTTCCTGCACAGAGAATTTTCTTGTTGGTTCTTCTTGTTCTCTGTTATTCTGTATCTTCTCTTCTTATTTTTTGAAAAGAGAAAAATCTCATTTATATTCTCTATCGAATTCTCCTTTGAATTTTGAATTCCTAGCATTGATTGTTGATTGCCTGGAGAATGAAATACGGTTGGAGAATATTGCCTTTAATGAGTTTCCGTAACTGCCCCCAATAAATTGAGCAAGTAATTAACCCTGATGAAGACCATAATTAATACTGCCAATAACATCTATATTCAGGGGAATATATGCATTAATTACTCAGAGAATTACTGTTAAATAATATATGGAATAAGGACAGAAAATAAGGAAAAACTCTAAGTCTGGCACTGGACAAAAATCTTCGAGCCTTGAACAGATTTCGCCGACCGGAGATCCAAGTTCGTCAAGCCAAGAAATCCTATTCGTCGACCTGAGCTCAGCGAACTGGATTCTGGAAATAGCTTGCCAATTCTGTGTTCACAATTCGTCGATCAGAGAATCTGTCTTCATCGAGCTGAGTTCAGCGAAAATAAATTGGAAGGAATATGTTGAAGTTGAACTCCAGACTTCGTCGATCTGAGCTCGAATATCGTCGAGCTCAACTCAGAGAATTAACTCTGAGTTCGTCGATCTGCGATCGACGATCGTTGAGCTGAGTTCGAAGAATTTCGAACTGATGATTTTCAACTTTGATTTCTTATAAGTCTTGAGTCGCCTGAAATCTTCTCCTGGCTGGTCGATGAATGTTGAACCTAATGACTTAGCCTATACTCTAAGACTCAAAGACTTGACCATGGCTATACAATGTGGGTCAAAACTTAACCTAATTAGTGAACCTAGCCCAAATACAAACTAGGGATCCAACAATCTCCCCCTATTTGGGAGAGGTCACTAATATAAACAAAGGAAAATAATCACAAAACAAAAATAATATATCTGGCAGAAAATTTAAAGGTATCTAGCAGATATGTACATAATAGTACCTTTGTGACAATTATAACAAATATAGTTCAGAAATAAAAACTAAACAAAATGTTCACTTGTTCTTCTTTGCCTTTTCCTTATTAGCTTTGTCAGAACTATGAGAGGGCTGTCTAAATCTGATTTCTCTGTTGGGATTGGCAGCTTCTCTTTTAGACATTGCCATGTCAGCTGCTCCAATGATATTGAGAGAAGTGGCTCTTAGAACTACAGCCTCTGGATGTAAATTCATATAAGCATCTATATTGAAAAATTTGTTAGTCTTATCATACCTTTTTAATTCTTCTTTTCTGTAGGTTGACACTGTAGAATACTGAGAAGGATCTCTGCCTTCAGCTTTGGCTTTGTTAATCATGGAGAGTCCAACCAGTTCTTGAAATCTGACCATTCTTGCAGTTGTATCTTGTTCAGGATCTAGACAAGGAATTGGTGGTGATTTTGGCCTTTTTGGACTGCTATCTTTTTCAGCTTTATCAGTTATAGATGCTTGCTGTTGTTGCTGTTGCTGATGTCTGCTGTTGATAGGATGTCTGTGCTGACTGCTTCCATGAAATATTGAAGATCTATCTGGTTATCTTTGATAAGTTTGAGTATATGAAGTAGATCTCTGAGAAATGGTTCCTGAATAACCTGCTGCTGGAGGAGGAGGAGGAGGACCTCTCCAATTCCTTTGAGAAGGAGGAGGAGGAGGAGGACCTCTCCAATTCCTTTGAGAAGAAAGAAAGTACCTTCTGCTTTTCTTCCTGACTTTCTGCTCATTCTTGGACAACCACATTCATGAAGGCATCCCTGGGTAAGGAGTGATCTTCTGAAGAACATAATAGGGAGTGTCTGCATTTGGATTTGGCTTTGGAATAGGTTTAGCAGGAGCTTTTCTCTTCATAGCAACTTTCTTCTTTATTTTTGAGTCATCAGTGTCTTCAACATCATTATCATCATCAAATGATCTTTGAGGATTGTCATAGAGAGCATCAATTGCCTTCAGAATATCTGTAGATATCTGCTTTTCAACCTAAGGCTGTACTGGAAGATCTGTTACTTCTGGTGGAGCAACAATAGTTTCAGAAATTGATTTATTCTCTTCATCTATGTCAGCAAGGATAATATCATCCAAGTCTGGTAAAGGACTATCATCCATCTTATAAGTAGGAGGGGAGATAGCCTTTGGAGGAGAAATAGCCTTAGGGGCTGATACTGGTTCCAGAACATTCTCAATCATATGTCCTTCTGAGATCACGGGAGCTACAAAACTGGCATTGAGTTGCTTAGCAACCGTGGGGCTTATTGGAGAAGTATAGGGGACTATAGCTCTAGATTGTTGAGAAGAAAAACTAGGTAGAATATTACTGTAAACAAAATTAAATGAATCGAGTAAAAAATCTAGATTAACTGTGGGATTTATAATGTAATCACCAACAGTAATTATTTCTGTTATAACTGTGTCAACCATGTCTATATCAGAATCTAGATCAATTATTTCTGCTGGAGGCGCTGCTTCTGCTGAATCATCAGACATCTCAGAATCTGCTACCGCTGCTGTTGTACAAGGAGCTGGAGCTTCTTCACAGAACATCTCCCCCTAACTAGGTTTAGAGGGCCCTGAAGCCAGTCCTCCAGAAGAAGGGACAGAAGACAGGACAGCAATTCTGGAAGAGAGAGATAGAGGAGCAATAGCAGTAGCTATGAGTTGCTCAAGAGTGGGAGAAATAAAAGCAAGAATGTCTTTTGCTATATCAGAGAAGTTTAACTATAGGGGTTTAAGAGCAGAGGAGGAGTAGGGAGTGCGATGTCCATAATTTGAACATATAGAGAATGCATTGGAGAAGTCTGTGTTGGTGTAGTCTGGAAATGTGGAGGGAGTAATTGATGGAATGTCAGTGGGGATGACTGGAGGGATATCAGTTGAAGGAATTACAGTGGTAGAAGGGGGAACTGTGGTTGTGGGTGAGGAGATGGGTTCCTGAAGTGGAGATTTATGTGGAGATGGTTGAGGAGAGAGTAGATTGAAAGAGGGTTGTGAGGTAGATGGAATGTCAGATAGATTAATTGGAGATGGAGGAGGTGTAGTATGTTCTGGAGATGGAACTGGTGTTAGAACTGGTGTGGGTAGATGTTGCTGTTGAATTGGTGGAGTATGAGTTGGAGAAGAGGATGTTTGTTGTGATGGAAGAGGTGAAGGAATTCGGGTGGAGGGAAGGACATCTTCTGGAGGTGGAGGAGTGGCTATCACTGCCCTGGTGCTCTCAGAAGTCCGGGAAGAGGAGGAAGCCTTGGAAGGCTTTGAGATTTTCCTCTCCCATCTGCCAAAAAGAGCAGATGTAAGCCTCTTTGAGGCATAAATGAACACTGTCGGGGAGACCAGTAGTTCAGGTGTCTTCTCTTGAAGGAAGATTCCCAGAATCCTCGCAAAACATACTTCTTTCTTTGTATTCTTCTTCTTTATTAACTCAAACAATATTTTTCCCCAGTTAACAGATTTCTTCTTAACCAGAGCACACATCACTAGGAATTGGTGCCTGGTGATATAATCGTGGGCTGTATGCTTGCCCAGTAACACCTTGCAAACTATGTCTGTAAGAAACTTGTATTGAACATACATGTTCTTTTTTAATAATTTATTGGGGGTTTCCTCCTGAATGCCCCATAGTGCTCAACATATTCTCATATTCATCAATATCTATTTCTATATCATCTTCTCTGGTAGATAAATCAATAATCTCAGTTAAAACAACAAGAGTTAGAATGACCTGTGTGCCGCTGATGGTGCCTATCAGGGTATCTGCGTCAGGATACGTTGCAGTGAAAACCCATTCCCTGACTTCATTTGCTGATATCTTAATCTAGGTTGTCATGAACTTCTTCAGAGTCTGTTCCTCACACAACTGTAGGATGTCGATGATGAAATAAATAGTGCCTAACCACCTAGAGGGGGGGGGTTAATAGGTGTACTTTTTCTTTTTACTTTAAGGCAGACAAACTGTTTTGTAATTTAAGCAGCAAATACAAATTCTATAGCTATCACAACACAGCAACCATAGAAACAAACATTCACAGAGTGCACACAATGTTTATAGTGGTTCCCCAAGGTCTGGGTACATCCACTTTCCCCCTTCGCCTATCTAGTAGTGTACTAGATTCGGCCTAACTTCTGCACTTCTCCTCAGATCCTCAGATCTTACAGCTCAGAACCCCAAACAAGTTCCTACAACTCAGAGTGTCCCCGCTCCTATAACTCAGACACAAAGCCCTACCACTCAGTCTTCAACAAGACCTACACTCAGGCTAAACAGCCCTACCTCAGCCTTCAAGAAGGCCTACACTCAGAGAATTGATTCTCCTACACTCAGACTCAAAAGCCCTACCTCAGCCTTTATAAATTTAGGCTTACAACTCAGATCCCTTAGGATCCTACAAAAAGATAATAAAAAGTTTTTAGATCACCACTCAGTTTGAGAGAATGAAGAGGGCAACCTTCTTAATCAGTTCTTGATAACACTGATTCCTGAGATCAACTTTGTCTTTGCTTTCTTCAAGGCTTCTTGAGTCTGAACTCAGTAAAGTTGATCTTCTTGAAGTAGACTGGCTGGCAACTTCCTTCTTAGGATATAGAATTAAATCTGGATCCTACTTTGCAGTCTGGTTCAGAACCTGCTTCTTAAGTGATTTGATTAACAAGTCTCTTTCTTGATTTCAGATATTGGAGTTCTCTCTCTCCAAGTAAATCTGAAATTTCTTCAAAATACTGATTTACAGTTTTCTCTGGATCTGTCTTTTCTTCTTAATCTTCTGATTGATTCTTTTTATTGATTGATACTTTTCTGTTGAAGGAGAAAGGCCTTTATATAGTCTTCCTCCAAGGTAACCGACTGATCCGGTTTCTAACGAACTTCTGACAGTTCTGACAGTTGTAGTAGACCGGCTGAAATGGAAGCTGTCAAGTCATCCAGTCACTTCTTGAAAATACTGTATCTGTCTGAAAGTGTCGAGACTGATCTTCATTATGTGTCGACACAAATAGACCAAGTGTCGACACAAGTGAACTAAGTGTCGGCACTAGCCTTGATGGTGTCGACACAACTCCTTGTGTTGTTGTAACAGCTTCTCGACACTACTTCTTCTGAATGTGTCGACACTGATTCTGTGTGTCGACACAAGCCTTCTGTTGAATGTGTCGACACTGATTCTGTGTGTCGACACAAGTACTTATTCTTTAACACATAGTTGAATTCTGCTGTGTGTCGACATATCTCCTTTGTGTCGACACAACTTCTTTTGTTGTTGATACTAGCCGATTGTCGACACATCTCCTTTGTGTCGACACAAGCACTTCTTTACTTTAACTGTGTTGAAACTTGTTGTGTGTCGACACAAGTCCTGTGTGTCGACACAGTTGATGACGATAATACCTTCAGTGTGTTGACACAGCTTCCTGGTGTCGACACATTGAATGTTGACTAAGCTTCTCTGGGTGTCGACACTGCCTCTAAGTGTCGACATGATATATGTTAAGTATTCTTCACAGTGTGTCGACACTGCCTGTATGTGTCGACACTTTTCTTCTTGTGTCGACTCTGCCTTTCCTGGTGTCGACACAAATACTCCAAGTGTCGACACAGCTCTCTAGGTGTCGACACAAGCCTTTATAAGTGTCGATACTGCATCTCTAGGTGTCGACACATGGACTTAGAAACTTTTCTGCATTTCCTGCAATTACTTAACCTGCATATATAAACTCAAAGCACATCAAATACACCTTGATGTATATCATTGAGTAGGGTGAGGCTTCTTCAAATCTGGTACACATTTTCCATTGTACCCAACAGATGAATACTTGATCAGTGTGCGAGAAGGAGTCAAAATCAACATCAAAACCCATGTCAAACTTTATTGCTGCAAGGGATTTCGCCGGAATCACCATTTGTTCGCCTGTAAAATAAAACAGAGAGATCAAGTGTAAAGGGAACAAAAAGCGCAGGACGGAGCTCGAATAAAACCTAGATATATGGTTTTTAGAATATGAAGCAGCAGACTCCATCCGACGAAAAATAGAAATTCTTCGATCTTGGTTTGACGAAATATTTTATTGACAGAAGAGTTCGTCGATCTCAGTCAGAAGAAGGGAAAAGTTTTCATCAATCTCTGGTCGGCGAAAATTTTCTGAAGCAATATCGTCGATCTCCGTTCGATGAATTGAACTTCACACACAGAGAGTTCGTCGATCTCAGGTCGATGAATGTCTCAAGAAATTTCCTCAGTTCGTCGGCCTCCATTTGACGAACTGTGGCAAATTCTTCGACCACAGACAGAAAATTAAATTAGTGCATCTCCATTGATCATACCTAACTGATTCATAAAGAACAGATGTTTGTTCTTATCCAACGGTTTGGTGAAGATATCTATCTTTTGCAAATCAGTAGAGATAAAGATGAGATTACTTTTCTTCTTGTCTACACACTCTCTAATGAAATGATGTATTACATCTATATGCTTAGTCCTATTATGATGCACTGGATTCTGTGCAATAGAAATTGCACTGTTATTATCACACAGTAGAGTTGAATTATTTAAGTTGACACTATAATCTAGGAGTTGGTTTTGAATCCACAACATCTGTGAACAACGACTGCCAGCTGCAATATACTCAGCTTCTGCTATTGAGGTAGACACTGATGTTTGTTTCTTGCAAAACCATGATACTAGCCTATCACCAAGGAACTGACATGTCCCTGATGTGCTCTTTCTGTCTACTCTACAGCCAGCAAAGTCAGCATCAGAGTATCCAGCTAACTCAAATTCTGACTCAGTTGGTTACCAGAGTCCTAAATTAGGGCAACTCTTTATATATCTCAAAATTTTTTTTAGGAAAATAATGTGATATTGTTTAGGGTTTACCCGGAACCTAGCACAAAGACGTATAGCAAATATAATGTCTGTTTTACTTGCTATAAGATATAACAGGGACCCAACAATGACCCTATATAATTTCTGATATACAGGTTTCCCATGTTCATCAGAATCAATTACAGCATTGGTAGCCATAAGTGTTTTCTTTGCTGAAGCATCAGCCATCCCAACCCTTTTAATCAGCTCCTTAGCATATTTAGATTGGGATAATAAGATGTCATCAGGTGCTGCTTGACTTGGAGACCAAGGAAGTAGGAGAGCTCACCCATGCTACTCATTTCAAACTTTGAATGCATAAGGTTGGAGAACCTTTTGCATAGTTTGGAATCTATAGAACCAAATATGATGTCATCTACATATATTTGTACTAACAATATTTTATCATGATGTTGCTTAATAAATAAAGTCCTATCTATTATGTCTCTAGAAAATTTATGTTATAAGAGAAAGCTTGCTAAGGTTTCATACCAAGCTCTTGGAGATTGCTTTAGATCATAGAGAGCCTTATGCAATTTGAAAACATAAGAGGGATAAGTAGGAGAAATAAAATCTGGTGGTTATTCTACATAGACCTCTTCTTTGAGTTCACCATTAAGGAATACACTTTTGACATCCATCTGGTATACAGTGAAGTTCTTGTAGGCTACATATGCTAGAAATATCCTGATTGCTTCCAGCCTTGCAACATGTGAAAATGTCAGATCATAATCTATGCTTTCTTCTTATCTGTATCCTTGAGAAACTAGTCTGGCCTTGTTCCTTATGATAATACCTTGAGCATCTATCTTGTTTCTAAATACCCATTTAGTTCCAATGATTGGGTAGTCTTTGGGTCTTGTATCTAAATCCCAAACTCTATAACTCTCAAATTGGTTGAGCTCCTCTTGCATTGCAATAATCCAGTGTGGATCTTGCTCAGCATATTTAATGGATTGGGGCTCAGTTTGAGATATGAAGCAGGCATGCATCATGTCCTGATGGAGTTGATGCCTTGTCCTCACACCAACTGAAATGTCTCCAATCACTTGAGATATAGGGTGATCTCTAAGTTTGACAAATTCAGTAGGAGGAGTTGGTTGAGCAACGTCTTGGGGAATTAATTCCTCTTGTGGAATTATAATAGCTGTTGGAGGAAGTTTAGCCACTTCCAAACTTTCTTCTTCACTCACTTCTTCAACTTGTGGAGAAGGATGTGATGGAGCCTCTTGGGTGAGGTTTAGATCATCCAATCTCTCACACAAGTGAGGTACCTGCAATATGTCATTGGTAGAAACTTCTTTCTCCTTATAAAACATGTTAGTCTCATCAAATGAAATATGAATAGATTCTTCCATTTTCATTGTTGATTTATTATAAACCCTATAAGCCTTGCTTACTTGGTAATATCCAAGAAAAAGGTTTATTTCAGCCTTGGCCTCAAACTTTCTAATATGGTTCTTATTATTGTTGTGAATATAACAAATGCAACCAAAAATTTTAAAATAGTCTACTTTAGGTTTCTTCCCTTTAAGTAGCTGATAAGGAGTCTTATTCTTGAGCTTGTGTATCAGACTTCTGTTCAGTACATAGTTTGCTGTGCTCACAGCCTCTGCCCAAAATGATAGGGGCAAGTGATCATCTGTAAGTAATGTGCCTGCAGATTCAATTAGGGTTCTATTTTTCCTTTCAGAAACCCCATTTTATTGAGAAGTTCTAGGAGCTGAGAGGCAATGCCTGATACCTTCCTTCTCACAGAACTCTTGCATAAGAAGAGACTCAAACTTAGTATCATGATCACTTCTGATCAATGTAACTGCAGTAGAGTACTCAATCTGTATGTTCTTGAGAAAATCTGTAAGAACTTTGAAGTTATCTGACTTAGATCTCAGAAAGAATACCCATGTAAATCTTGAGAAGTCATCTACAATCACTAAAGTATAAGATTTACCTCCTAGGTTTCGTACAACAATAGGCCCAAAAAGATCCATATGTAGTAAGTACAATATTTTAGGTGAGTCACTTTTATTTACAGATTTAAAACTATTTTTAGTTTGCTTGCCTAACTGACAAGTCCTACAAAGGCTTTCCTTCTTGTAGGTGCAAGAAGGCAATCCTCTAACAAGGTTGTCCCTAGAGAGTTTAACAATATTTTTCAAGTTAACATGTCCTAATCTCTTATGCCAAAGGTCATTATTATTGCTAGTTTGATTAAATAGGCAAATTTTAGTTTTGGCAGACTTAAAGTTAACTACATAAATGTTTCCTACTCTAGTTCCTGTTAACACTACTAGGTTATCTACTGAAGTAATAATATAGGAAGTTTTATTAAATGATACCTGAAACCTTTCATCATATAACTGACTTATGGAGATAAGGTTGTGCTTCAGTCCACTTACATAAGCAACATTCCTGAAGGTGACTGCTCTAATTTTGACCTTTCCATATCCTTCAGTCTGGCCACAATTGAAATCACCAAATATTACTTTGGGTCCTAGCTTTGAATTGTAGTTGATTAGGTTGTCCTTGTTTTCAGTCATGTGTTTTGAACAGCCACTATCTAGATACCACTGTTGCTCTGTGGTGGGATAGTATTTCACCTGCAATAAAACAGATTAGCTATTCTTGACACAGGTTACCTTGAGTCCTTCTTTCTTCACATAATTAAAAATGGAGATATATGAATATTCAGTTTGACATTTATAACATATGGATGATATCTTCTTGGAGGAATTATGCATTGATTAAATTGATTAATGGAAGATTTTGGTTGAGTATAAGTTTTAGGAAAATTAGAGTTTCTGTTAAGATGAACTGCGTTCGACGAGTTCAGGTAAGTTCGTCGATCTGAGTTCGACGAATGGGGATGAGTTCGTCAAACTCCACTCAGAGAATGAGAATATTCATTCTCTGGGCACCAATATCGTCGATCTCGGGACGACGAACCATACTGGTTTCGTCGATCGTAGTTCAACGAATAATTATAATGGAAATTTGCGTTCGGAGTTCGTCGACTTGAGTTCGACGAACTGTACACATTTCGTCGATCTGAGTTCGACGAAATCTGTTGAACATTGTTATGATTGAGATTTTTCTTATTCTTTTTCTTATTCTTATTCTTTGGTTTTAACTTAGTTTGTTTAACATTATTATTATTATTTATCTTTTCTTTTCCTTTTTCTGAAACAAATTTTATTGGTGTTGACAATATATTTTTCTGGAACAGTGGGGGTTGGCTTGATGAAGCACCCAAGCCCAGCTTGTCATTGAGCCTGACATTCACTGTGCTTGTGATGTCCATCAACTTGATACTTCTACCATTTAGGGATTATTCAAGTTGCCTTACCTCAGCTAATTCCGATTTTAATGATATGATTTGTTCTTGAGCTAGTGTTAATTCATCTTTTAACTTAATGTTTTCAGAAATAAAGTTATCTTGTTCAGCCAATTTTTCTCTAAGTATTTTGATTTCTTTCTCAGAGTTAATTAAATTAATATATGATGATTTGAATTCAATTTTAAAACTATCTGAATTATAATCTGTCGGATCCTTAGTAAGATTTGGTCTAGGTTCACTAAGTTAGGATCATATGACCCACAATGTATAGCCAAGGTCATGGTTGTGTCCTAGAGTCTAGGTAAGGTCCTTAGAATCAACATCACATGGACCAGCTATCAACAAGATTGTCAGAGACTCAAGACTTAGAGTTTTTTTTAAAGACCAAGTAAAATGAGTTCGACGTTCGTCGAACTCAGGTCGACGATAGTCGTGCTTAGCTCGACGATCTCAGAGTAAATTCTCTGAGCTGAGCTCGATGAACTTGGTACTCAGGTCGACGAACTTTGGACACTATACTTCAACACTTCAAGATCAAAAAACATCTCTTTATTCTAAGTCTAGAGTCAGACTTTGGTCGACGAACTTGATTCTCAGCTCGACGAACTATGACCACAATAGCTAGAGTTATCCAGCAGCAGTTAAGTGGTCCTTAGCTCGACGAAACCAATTCTTAGGTCGATGAATTCTGGATACTTCACTTCAACACCTTCATCCAGAAGCATCTGAAATTTATCTAAGTCTAGAAATATTTTGCTGAACTTCAGTCAACGAAAATAGATATCAGCTCGACGAACTCTATACACAGAAAAGGCAAAGTTTCTAGAGAATATAGTTCTGATCTCTGCTCGAAGATCCTGGAACTCAGCTCGATGAATAGAAGTCATCTGGTCGACGAACTCAGCAACTCAGCTCGACGAACTGTGAACTCAGCTCGACGATTTCTATTATCAGTTCAACGAATCCAGACTTAGTTATTTTCCATCCTTATGTCCCCTTCTTACTGTAATAATTCCCGAGTAATTAATGCTAAAATACTGTCTGGAATATAACCGTTAGACAGAGCATTGATCATGGTCTTCTCCAGGATTATTGCCTGCCATTTTTCCATGGGACAGTTGGGGAAATAATTCAATGTCGTTTATTCTCAAGGCTGTCAACATTGATTGCAGAGGATTTCAAAATTTTGAAAGCCCATTTTTGACAGGAAATAAAAAAGAGATTTTCTCTCTTTTTTTCTGTAGACATATCGAACAAGATACATAATACAGATAGACGACAGATACAGAAAGTAGTTAGTCTGAAATAAGAGATTCACTGCTGTCTGTCAACACAGAATTTTGACACAATAAGAAGCCATATTCTGGAATATCATCAGCTATCTGAAGAAGAATAACACCTAATCAAAATCAAGAGTCTTCTGTCTTCAACACTCCAGGATACTTCAAAGGACAACTACATCACTATCTGTCAAAGAAGTTCCTGAACAGCTGCTGATCAAGGCTGTACTACTGAAGGTCTATCACACTACATCAAGGCTTATTCTACCTAAACCATTCTATATCTCAGGGGGAGCCTGTGCTAAAATCAAATATCCACCAGTCTTCTCAGTTGTATATTGAGAAAGAGAAGACACAATCATCTCTCACCCCCCACTATATAAAGGGTTATAACTCCCTTCAAAAGTTATTCCTGGTTGCAAGTCACCTGATCAAAAGACTTGAGGATTGGTTTTTGAGCACCTGATCAAAAGCTCATTGGTGTCAGGCACCTGATCAAAAATCTAAGTGGATTCCTACCTGGGTGGTAGAAGAGTGGATGTACCCAAGTTTAGGGGAACCACTATAAATTCTTGTGTTATCTGGATTGAACTTTTATTTTGTTTTTTGTGTTGTGGCTGTTTGTTATGATTGTTGTTTTAATTTTGTTCCTGCACTAGATTAAATCAGAAGAAAATTTTATAAACCATGAATACTCTATTCACCCCCTCTAGAGTATTTCTGATCTAACAGCTCACTTTCAATTGGTATCAGGGCTTGGATTCCTTGGTGTACACAAGCTAACCCTTTAACCAAAGATCCTGTGTTAGATCAGATTTCATCTTTTATCTTTATTTTTATTTTGATTATATACACAGAAATGGCACAGAACAAAGACTATGCAAGCACCAGACCTCCAGTTTGCAACCTAAATAGGTTTGTCATATGTAAGGCAAGAATCAAATTATATATGAACTCTATTGATGAAGATATCTACAATTCCATCTTGACAGGTCCTCCTCAAGCCATTGCTTCTACATCTACAGCATCCTCAAGCACAAATGCAGTTCCACCACCTGAGTAGACTGAGGCTCAGAAGAAGGTCAAGGTTGCTGATGTCAAGGCAATGAACATACTGGCACAGACTATGTCAGATGATATCTTCCAAAAGGTTGCTGAATGCACATCAGCCAAAGCCATCTGGGATTCCCTAAACCAAATGGTGGCTGGATCAGTAGATGAAATAAAGAATAGGAGATCCAACTTCATATCCTTATATGAGAATTTCAAGAAAGAGGAAGCTGAGTCAGTAGCTGAAATGTATAATAGGTTAAGCTCAATCATCAATGAGCTAAAATTCTTGGACAAGGACATCACCCTCACTGAGGTGAATGACAAGATCCTATTGTACTTCACAAGCTCATGGGATTCAAGGATCTAGCCTATCAAAGAAGCCAGAAGCCTAAATGAGATATCCACTAAATCTCTATTAAGCAAACTTAAGTCCTATGAACAGCTGATTAAATCCAGGGAGGCAGCTGAGCAGAGAACACCCCCTCCATCAAGAAAAGTGCATAACATTGCTTTCAAGGCATCTGAAGAGATAGAGACTCCCTCAAAAAATGAAGAACTCATGAGTCTTTTTGCCAAAAGATTCTACAAGTTGGCAAGAAAAAATTCCAGGAGTAAGTCATCCAGACAGGATGACAAACCAAGGTATGATAAAACATCAACTAAAGAAGTGGTATGCTTTGTTTGCAGGAAAGCTGGACACTTCATCTCTGAGTGTCCAGAGAATCAGAAGAAAGAAAAGAGAAGAGCGAAAGATACCAGGAGGCAGCACAACTGCAGACCTTCTTCCAGCAAATACAAGAAGAAGGAGAAGGGTTTTGTGGCTGAAACCTGTAGTGATACTGAAGAAGAATCAACATCTTCTAGCTATAGTGAAGATTAGGAAGAGGCAAGGGCCAAGGAGGTTTGCCTCATGGAAATTGATGCTTCCAGGAGCCATTCAGAAGAAGAGGACTCAGACAATGAAGCAGTTTCAGATTCTGAAGCTGACAAGGCATTGTCTTCTTTTGATTACAGTTCTGATTCTTTTAAATTTGAATTTAAAATAATGTGTATAGAATTAATAAACTCAGAAAAGGAGATTAAAACACTTAGGGAAAAATTAGGAAACCTAGAGAATGCCAACTCTGAAAACAGTAGGTTAAAAGATGAATTAACCTTAGCTAATGAACAAATAATAATGTTAAAGACTGAGCTTTGTGAGGCTAAACAACTTGAGAAAATTCTTAATGGAAGAAGCCTCAAGCTGATGGACATCACAAGCACTGTAAATGCCAGACTCAATGGCAAGCTAGGCTTGGCTTCATCAAGTTTGCCCACCATCCTCAAGAAAACATACTGACAACCCCAATCAAATTTGTTTCTGCTAAGGGAAAAGAAAAAATAAACCATAAACAAACAATAGAAAATGTTCCCAAATCAATAGGTCTGAAAACCAAAAATCAGAAAACCTTAAGTAAAAACAAGGTTCAGCAGAATTCGTCGAACTTAGATCGACGAAATACAGCCCGTTCGTCAAACCCAGATCGACAAACTCTAAACGAAAACTATAGTTATAATTATTCGTCTAACTGCGATCGACGAACTCTGTATGGTTCGTCGAGCAGAGTTCAACGAACGTGGGGCACAAAAAATGAATATGTTCATTCTCTGGGCAGAGATCGACAATCTCAACCCAATTCGTCGAACTCTGGTCGACGAACTCATAGAAATTCGTCGAACCCAGAAAGACTTAACAGAAATTGTAATTTCAACAGCAACTCGAATAATTCGTGGAAACCTCTTAATCCTGTAGATGATTGGGTTATACCACCTAGAAGATATCATCCTTTAGGATACAAATCTCAACCAGAATTTTCTGTTATATCTAGCTTCTCATACTAGCAAAACAAAGGACCCAAGGTAACCTGTGTTACGAACAATTAATTGTATTTCACTGTAGGTGAAGAGCTGTCCAACAAATAATCAAACATGGTACCTGGACAGTGGGTGCTCCAAACACATGACTAGCAGCAAGGACATCTTACACAACTATAAGTCCAAGATGGGGCCAAAGGTTATCTTTGGGGATTCCAATTGTGGCTAGACAGAAGGCTTTGGAGAAGTGAAGATTGGAGCAGTTACTTTCAAGAAAGTAACTTATGTCAGAGGACTCAAGCATAATCTCATCTCCATAAGTCAGTTATGTGATGAAGTTTATCAGGTACACTTCAACTCATCTTCTTGCATTATTTCTAATAAACAAAATCAAACTATTTTAATTGGGAATAGACAAGGTAACATATACTTAGTTAATTTTCTTTCTGCCACTTCTGATATCTGCTTACTTAATATAACTAGTAATCAGAATGATTTATGACATAAAAGGCTAGGTTATGTAAACTTGAAAAACATCACTAGGCTATCAAAAGACAACCATGTTAGAGGTCTACCTTCTGGTCCCTACAAGAAGGAAGGCCTTTACAGGGCTTGTCAACTAGGCAAGCAAACTAAATCTAGTTTTAAATCTGTTAACAAAAGTGATTAGCCTAGGATTTTTTATTTGCTACATATGGATCTCTTTGGACCCATTGCTCTACAAAGCCTAGGATGGAAATCCTATACCTTAGTTATTGTGGATGAATTATCAAGGTTCACTTGGGTATCCTTTCTGAGATCTAAGTCAGATACCTTCAAGGTTCTTATAGATTTTCTCAGGACCATACAAATTGAGTTCTCTACTCATGTTGCATTGATCTGAAGTGATCATGACACAGAGTTTGAGTCTCTTCTTATGCATGAGTTCTGTGAGAAGGAAGGTATCAGGCATTGCTTCTCAGCTCCTAGAACTCCTCAACAAAATGGAGTAGCTGAAAGGAAAAATAAGACACTCATTGAAGCTGCAGGTACATTGCTTGCAGATGCTTACATGCCCCTATCCTTTTGGGCAGAGGCTGTGAGCACAGCAAATTATGTCCTGAACATGAGTTTAATTCATAAACTAAAGAATAGGACTTCCTATGAATTACTTAAAGGGAAGAAACCTAAAATCAATTATTTTAAAGTATTTGGATGTATATGTTATATTCACAACAACAACAAAAGATATATTAGAAAGTTTGAGGGAAAGACTGAAGAGGGAATCTTTTTAGGATATTCCCAAGTAAGCAAAGCCTATAGGGTTTTTAATTAATAATCTCTAAAATTGAAGAGTCTATCCATGTTACATTTGATGAAGCTAACATGTCTTGCAAGGAGAAAGTGATTTCTACCAAAAGCAATTTGCAGGTACCTCACTTGTCTGAGAATTTGGATGGACTAAACCTTATCCAAGAGGTTCCAACACATCCTTCTCCACAAGTCAATGAAGATAGTGAATATGAAGGCACTGAAGGGATTGATATTCCCCCAACAGTAAACATAATTCCACAAGAGGAATTAGTTCCTAATGCTATTACAGAACCAACTCCACCCACTGATCTTGTCACACTAAGGGATCACCCTAGATCTCAAGTGATTGGAGAGATATCAGCAGGTGTACAAATCAGGCATCAACTCAACCAAGATTTGATGCATGCCTCAGGTTGAACCTCTATCCATCCATGATGCTGAGCAAGATCCCCACTGGATCATTGCAATGCAGGAGGAATTTAATTAATTTGAGAGATGTAGAGTTTGGGATTTGGTTCCAAGACCCCAAGACTATCCAGTCATTGTAATCAAATGGGTATACAGAAATAAATTGGATGTCCAAGGTACAATAGTGAGGAACAAGGCTAGGCTTGTTGATCAAGGATACATGCAAGAGGAGGGAATAGATTATGACCAAACCTTTGCACCAATGGCAAGGTTAGAGGCTATCAGAATATTCGTGGCCTATGCAGCCTACAAGAGATTCAAGGTGTATCAGATGGATGTGAAGAGTGCATTCTTGAATGGAGTACTTAAAGAATAGGTTTATGTTGAACAACCTCCAAGTTTTGTCTCTCCAACTCACCCTTATCATGTTTTCAAATTGCATAAAGCTCTTTATGGTCTCAAGCAAGCTCCAAGAGCTTGGTATGAGACCCTAGCCAGCTTTTTGATAGAGCATAAATTCATTAAAGGCATAGTAGATAGAACACTTTTCACTAGACATCATAGGGATCAAATATTGTTAGTGTAAATATATGTGGATGACATCATATTTGGGTCTACTGATTCCAAATTATGCAAGAGGTTCTCTTACCTCATGCATTCAAAATTTGGAATGAGTAGCATGTATGAGCTTTCCTACTTCCTTGGTCTCCAAGTGAAGCAGTTGTCTGATGGCATCTTCATCTCTCAAGCTAAGTATGCTAAAGAGCTTATAAAGAAGTTTGGGATGGTTGATGCTTCAGCAAAGAAAATACCTATGGCTACTAATGCTGTGATTGACTCTGATACACATGGGAAACCCGTGGATCAGAAATTATATAGGGATATTGTTGGGTCCCTACTATATCTAACATCAAGAAGATCTGATATCATGTTTGTCACATGCCTTTGTGCTAAGTTCCAAGTGAACCCTAAAGAATCTCATCTAATTTCCTTAAAAAGAATTTTGAGATATATAAAGGGTTGTCCTAGTTTAGGCCTATGGTATCCTGCTGAGTCAGAATTTAATTTAACTGGATTTTCAGATGCTGACTTTGCTGGATACATGGTTGATAGAAAAAGCACCTCAGGGACTTGTTAGTTCCTTGGTATGAGGTTGGTATCTTGGTTTTGCAAGAAACAGTCTTCTGTATCCACCTCAACTACTGAAGCAGAATATATTGTAGCAGGCAGTTGTTGTTCTCAGATGCTTTGGATCCAAAACCAACTCCTAGGCTATGGTCTCAACTTAAATAATTCAACTCTCTTTTGTGATAACACAAATGCTATAGCAATAACACAAAATCCAGTCCATTACAGTAGGACTAAGCATATAGACATTAGGAATCACTTCATTAGAGAGTGTGTAGACAAAAACAAAATTAATCTTGTCTATATCTACACTGATTTACAAAGAGCTGATATATTCACCAAACCTCTGGATGAGAGAAATCACTTATTCTTTATAAATCAGCTTGGAATGATCAATGGAGAAGACTTAGTTTAGTTTCTGTCTGCACTCGAAGAATTATCCAGAGTTTGTCGAATGGAGCTCGACAAACTAGGGAAGGTTCGTGAGATATTCGTCGAACGAAGGTCGACGAACTCTCTGTGAGTGAAGTTGTTTTCGTTGAACGGAGATCGACGAATCCACTTCAGAAAACTTTCGTCGAACGGAGCTTGACGAAATGTCTTCAACTTTTCCAGCTGAGCTCGACGAATTATTTCACTATCAATTATTTCGTCGATCTCAGGTCTAAGAATTTCTTATTTTTTGTGGAACGGAGTTTATCGATTCATATTCCAGAAAATCTTATAACTAGGTTTTCTTCGACCTCCGTCCCGCGCTTTCTGTTCCCTTTGCACGTGATCGTTGTTTTTCTCTCTTGCAGGTGATTTCATGGCGATTCAAGCAGGAACCATAACTGCAATGAAGTTCGACACCGGCTTCGATGTCGACTTCGACTCATTTCAACACTCAGACCCGATCTTTTTATATATTCTGGAACTTCTGGAAGAATAGAAACTAAAGAATCTTATGACAACCAGGATCAAACTATCTGGAATAGAGATTAGAGAATGAGTCTACACTTCATCAACATCAAAAGAGAATACCCTGACAGGAACAATTGCGGGTAACGCTATAACTCTCTCTCCCGCAGTATTAACTGAAATTTTTGGATTGAACAATGGAGAAGAAGAACTGGAAATAGATTTTGAGGAATATGATATGATGTTAAGTTTGATGGGCTATGCTAGAAATAATCCCCATAAACTGTTGAAGAAATATTTATCTGAAGAATATAAATTTCTGGCAGATATTGTTGGGAAAGTCTTGCTAGGCTAGCACACTGCCCATGACTACATTACCATGCATCAATTTTTGGTCATGTGTGCAGTGGTAAATAAGAAACAAGTAGACTGGGCTCAGATTATATTTGATCTAATAAAGAAAAAGAACAATAAGAAGGAAGTCTGTTTTGGAAGGATCCTAGGGATCTTCCTGAAGGAGAAGGCTGCTGAATCACTGGTCTCCCCGACAATATTCATTAATGCCAGCAAGATGCTCACATGTGCCTTGTTTGGTAGGTGGGAGAGGACTATATCCAAGCCATCCAAGGCTTCAACCTCTTCTAACCCAGCTTCTAAAAGCACAAGGGCTGTTAGAGCCACTCCCCACCCTACTGAAGAGATCATCCCCACACCTCCATCCCTTCTAGCAACTCAACAACAATCACCCTCCACAGTTCATACTTCCTCTCTTCAAACACATCCACAACTCCAACAATAACTTCAACCACATCAACAACCACAACCCTCTGATCATGTTCCAACTACAGCTACATTACATGCCACCTCTCCACCAATAGAACTCATTGATTTCCCTTCCTTACCCACCCAGGAATACCATCAACCCACTCCACCGCAATCACCCCAATCCCCCAATGATATACCAGCCCCAACACCACCTTCATCTCCTCTTCCACCACACTTGTCCTCCATACCATCCTTCAATCTACTGACATCTCCTCCCAATTATCCTCCTCCTCCACATCCATCCATACAGGATGTCCACATGCAAGATGTCCCTCCTCCATCCTCACCAACATCTACCATCCCTCCAACTATATCCCACTCAACACCATCTGCCACTCCAACACTGGACCCCACCACCATCTCTTCTGTCCTTGCTCTCATCACACCCCTCCTCAAAACAATCATAGCAGAGGCCATTACACCTCTTGCTACATCCATATCTACCCTATCTGCTCAAATCTCTGCCCTTTCTGCTGCCCCCTCTTCATTTAGGGGCCTGACTCCAATTGATACTGCAACCAGGCAGGGGGAGATACTTGATGAAGAAGCTGCAGCAGCTCAAGTAGCAGCAGTCTCAGTTTCAGTTTCAGCAGCTCCAGCTCCAGCAGATGCAGAGGCAGTAGCAATAGCAGTAGATACAAAGCTTACAGATACAGATTTAATTGATTTAATTCAGTTTATTGAGACTGCCATGGATATGGAAGATGTATTCCCAAAAGAGTTAATTACTGCTGGTGATTTCATTTTAAATCCCATAGTAGATTTGGTTAATTTGTTAAACATTTTTGATACTACATACTTGAGATTCTTTCCAACAGAGTATACTAAGCCATCTTTGGCTATTATTCCATACACCTCTCCAATACGCCCTAAAGTAGCTAAGCATCTTAAGGACAACTTTGCTTCTCAAGAGGTTCCTACTTCACCTCTTCCTAAAGTTGTTTCCCCAATTGTCTCTTCCCCTTCAGTCCCAACTTTTGTAATGGATGACTCACCCTTGCCTGATCTGGATGAGTTAATCAGGGCTGACATTGAAGAAGAGAATAAGGCAGCTGCTGAAAGCACTATCACAGTTATTTCTCCAGCTCCTCTTGAAATTTCTCTTCCAGCTCCAGCTCCAGCATCTACTCCAGCTCCATCCCAAGTTGAGAAACCCATTATATCTGATGAAACACTGAAAAACCTAGATGCTTTATATGATAATCCACAGGATAGCAGTGATGATGATGATGAGGATTCTGATGAGGATGATAAGAAAAAGAAGAAGTCAGTATCTAAAAAGAGAAAAGCTTCTCCTCCTCCTACTCCTAAGTCAAATCCAGCTAATGACACTCCCTACTATATTCTCCAGAAGATAACTCCGTATAAAGGGATGTCAGATTGGATGTGGTTATCCAAAAATGAACAAAAAGAGAGGAAGAGAAGCAGAAGATAATCTCCTCCTCCATCTCAAAAATACAGAAAAGATCCACCTCCTCCTCCTCCTCCAGCTGCTGGTGCTTCAGGCACAACTTACCAAAGATCTACCCAATTCCAAACATATCAGAGACATCAAGGGAGATCTTCTTCTGAAAGCAGCCAGTATAGGAATTACTCTTCAAGCAAGCAACATCAATTTCAGCATCAACCACAGCAGCAACATCAACAACAGCTATCATTCCCTGCAGATCAGAAAGCTGAAAGTCCTAAAAGACCAAATTCTCCTCCTGTTCCTTTTGAAGATCCTGAAACAGCTAATACAGCTAGAATGGCCAGGTTCCAAAAACTTGTAGGCCTTTCTATGATTAACAAGGCCAAAACTAAAGGAAAGGATCCTTCTGAGTATTCCACAATGTCTAAGTACAGGAAAGAAGAGCTTAAGAGGTTTGAGAAAGCGAACAAGTTTTTCAATGTTGATGACTACATGAAGTTGCACCAGAAGCAGATGTCCCCAGAGCCACATCTTTGAAGACTATAGGGGTTGCTGATATGACCATGATAAAAGTGCAAGCTTCAGATCCAAATAGAGAAATTATCTTTACCAATCCTGGAGATAAAGGTAAAGAAGTAATGCCCAAAGAGAAGAAACAAAAGAAGTGATTCTGAACTGCTTTACTTCTGTTATGTTCTTATAACTGCTTTCTATTTCTAAACAAAGCTTATGTACATATATATATATATCTGCTGCATGTGTTATTGATCTCTGCCAGATATATGCTTTATTGTCTTGTGATTTTCAATTTTGATTTGAGTCTGTAATTAGTGACCTCACCCAAATAGGGGGAGATTGTTGGATCCCTAGTAAGATTTGGGCTAGGTTCACTAAGTTAGGATCATATGACCCACAATGTATAGTCAGGGTCATGGTTGTATCCTAGAGTCTAGGCCAAGTCCTTAGAATCAACATCACAGGGATCAGCTATCAACAAGACTTTCAGAGACTCAAGATTTAGAGTTTTTTATAAAGACCAAGTAAAATAAGTTCGACATTCGTCAAACTCAGGTCGACGATAGTCATGCTCAGCTCAACGATCTCAGAGTAAATTCTCTGAGCTGAGCTCGACGAACTTGGTACACAGGTCGACGAACTTTGGACCCTATACTTCAACACTTCAAGATTAGAAAACAACTCTTTATTCTAAGTCTAGAGTCAGAATTTAGTCGACGAACTTGATTCTCAGCTCGACGAATTGTGACTACAATAGCTAGAGTTATCCAGCAGGAGTTAAGTGGTCCTCAGCTCTACGAAACCAATTCTTAGGTCAACGAATTCTGGATACTTCAATTCAACACCTTCATCCAGAAGCATCTGAAATTATTCTAAGTCCAGAAATATTTTGCTGAACTTCAGTCGACGAAACTAGATATCAGCTCGATGAACTACATATACAGAAAAGGCAAAGTTTCTAGAGAATATAGTTCTGCTCTCTGCTCGACGATCTTGGAACTCAGCTCGACGAACAGAAGTCATCTGGTCGACGAACTCAACAACTCAGCTCGACGAACTGTGAACTCAGCTCGACGATTTCTGTTATCAATTTGACGAATCCAGACTTAGTTATTTTCCATCCTTCTGTCCCCTTCTTACTGCAATAATTCCTGAGTAATTAATGCTCAAATACTCTCTGGAATATAACCGTTAGACAGAGCATTGATCATGGTCTTCTCCAGGATTATTGCCTGTCGTTTTTCCATGGGAAAGTTGGGGAAATAATTCAATGTCGTTTATTCTCAAGGCCGTCAATTTTGATTGCAGAGGATTTCAAAATTTCGAAAGACCATTTTTGATAAGAAATATAAAAGAGATTTTCTCTCTTCTTCCTATAGACAGATAGAACAAGATACATAATACAGAGAGACGACAGATACAGAAAATAGTCAGTCTGAAATAAGAGATTCACTGTTGTCTGTCAACATACAATTCTGACACAACAAGAAGCCATATTCCTGAAGATCATCAGCAATATGAAGAAGAAGAACACCTAATCAAAATCAAGAGTCTTCTGTCTTCAACACTCCAGGATACTTCAAAGGACAACTACATCACTATCTGTCAAAGAAGTTCCTGAACAGCTACTGATCAAGGCTGTACTACTGAAGGCCTATCACCATGCAATAAGGCTTCTTCTACCTGAACCATTTTATATCTCAGGGGGAGCCTGTGCTAAAATCAAATATCCACCAGTCTTCTCAGTTGTATATTGAGAAAGAGAAGACACAATCATCTCTCACCCCCCATTGTATAAAGGGTTATAACTCTTTTCAAAAGTTATTCCTGGTTGCAAGTCACCTGATCAAAAGACTTGAGGATTGATTATTGAGCACCTGATCAAAAGCTCATTGGCGTTAGGCACCTGATCAAAAATCTGAGTCGATTCCTACCAGGATGATAGAAGAGTGGATGTACCCAAGTTTAGGGGAACCACTATAAATTCTTGTGTTGTCTGGATTGCTCTTTTCTTTTGTTTTTTTATGTTGTGGCTGTTTGTTAGGATTGTTGTTTTAATCTTGTTCCTGCACGAGATTAAATCAGAGGAAAATTTTATAAGTCCTGAATACTCTATTCACCTCCCCCCCCCTCTAGAGTATTCCTGATCTAACAACTCACTTTCATAATCAAAAGATGATAGTACCTGATCTGCCTCAGATTCTGATGATTCTTCATTATCTGACTGCTCAGCTCAGATGGGCTGCAGGAGGCATTGATAGCCATAAGACAAACTTCCCTTATCTTTGCCTCCTCTTCATCTTCACTGGAGCTAGAGGATAAAGATTCTTCATCTGTATCACTTCAGGTCTCAGCAATGAAACCTTTATCCTTCCTTTTATACTTCTTCTCTCCTTCTTTTGATTTTCTGGACACTCTGATATGAAGTGTCCTGATTTCCTATAACCAAAACAAACAACTTTTTTAGTGGGTGTTGTTGAGAATTAAGGTGCAGCGGGATTGTGTGTGTGTGGGACCGCATATTTGGGCTTCCCCATCGCGTTCCAGGTCTGGGTGTTGACCCCGGTGGGCCCCCCGTGTGGCGGAATATCCCTGCCATCCCGTGGTTGGATTAGTCCCACATTGCCTGCAGTGGGTGGTCCTTGGTGTTTATGTACCCCCGTCCCCCCTTACCATCACCTCGGGGTTTTGGGAAGATATGTGGTGACGGGTGGTTTCAACATGGTATCAGAGCCATCCCGCTGCGGGGGTGTGTTGAGAACTAAGGTCCAGCGGGATTGGGTGTGTGTGGGACCGCATATTTGGGCTTCCCCATCGCGTTCCAGGTCTGGGTGTTAACCCCGGTGGGCCCCCCGTGTGGCGGAATATCCCCGCCATCCCGTGGTTGGATTAGTCCCACATTGCCTGCAGCGGGTGGTCCTTGGTGTTTATGTACCCCCGTCCCCCCTTACCATCACCTCGGGGTTTTGGGAAGATATGTGGTGACGGGTGGTTTCAATAGGTGTCTTGTCATACCTTGGTTTGTCATCTTGCCCAGATGACTTTCTTTTGAAGTCCTTCTTTGCCATCTTGTAGAATCTCTTGGCTAAGAAACTCAGGAGTTCTTCACTTGTTATTGGAGCTTTTGTTTCCTCTAAAGCTTTGAAAGCTATACTTTGTTCTTTTCTTACTGTTGGAGGAGTCTTCTGCTCTGCGGCTTCTCTTGACTTTATTAGCTGCTCATATGACTTGAGCTTTCCAAAAAGAGATTCAGTGAAAATCTCATTTAAGCTTCTGGACTCCTTAATTGTCCATATTCTGGAATCCCATGAGCTAGGGAAGCACATGAGGATTTTGTCATTCACTTCTGTGAGAGTGATTTCTTTGTCCAGAGTCTTTAGCTCATTGATGACTGAGCTTAGTCTGTTGTGCATATCACTAACAGACTCAAATTCATCTTTCTTAAAATTCTCATACTGGGAGATGAGGTTAGATCTTTTGTATTTTCTCTCATCTGTTGATCCAGCAACCATCTGGTTGAGAGAGTCCCAGATAGCCTTGGCAGATGTGTACTCTGCCACCTTCTAGAATATGTCATTTAACATAGTTTGAGCCAAAATATTCATGGCTTTGGCATCTGCTATCTTTGCCTTCTTTTGAGCATCTGTCCACTCAGGTGGTGGAACAGCATGTGCACTGGTAGATGTAGTGACAACAGTAGGTTGAGGGGGACCTGTCAAAATAGCATTGTATATGTCTTCATCAATAGAATTCATGTAAAGCCTAATTCTAGCCTTTTAGATGGCAAACTTATTCAAGTTACAAATTAGAGGTCTGGTGCTTGCATAATCCTTGTTCAGTGTCATGCTATGAAATAAACAGAAAAACTAATGGAAAAGGGAATCAGATCTATTAAGGATCTTTTGGTTCAAGTGTTAGCTTGTACAACCAAAGGAACACCCCTCTGATGAAAGATATGGTATACCACAGATACCAATATAGGAGATAGATCTAATTTACTCTAAAGGGGGGTGAATAGAGTAATTATAATTTATAGCTGTTTTCATTTATATCAGAGTATTAAAATAGGTGATACTATAATAGTATAACAAGAAATTCAAACTAAGCTAAACTATCCTATCACATCAAACTAAGCTATCATAGCAAAGCAAGAACAACATAGAAAATGATCAACTAGACGACATAAGAATTTTTATAGTGGTTCCCCAAACTGGGTACATCTACTCTTCTACCACCCTGGTAGGAATCCACTAGCAGGTTTTGGATCAGGTGACTGCCACCACAAGATCTATTTCCAGGGAGATTATAACAACTCGATTTTATAATAATGATAAATAAATAAATATAACCTAACCTAAACTCCCCCATTATAAACCGAGTCGGACAGCCCTTCCCCCGTTCCCGCTTCCCGCAAGCCGCAAACCAGTCGGCCTAGGGTTTTTCTCCCGATCCTGCTCTTTCGCTTTCGTCGCTGCTCCTGCATGAATTCGCCGCTCTCGATCCGCTCATCTCCCAACTCCAATGCTCAGCCGCCGCTCGCCTCCCTGTCCTCCGACGACTCCTTCTGCTTTTATCGGCATCTCCTGCTCATCTCCATGGCCGACAACCACTCCCTCCTCTTTGGCCGACAACCCTCTTCTCCTCCAAGGGACGACTGCTTCTTCTCCCTTCCTCCAAAGACCTGCAACAGCTCTCCCTTCCAGCAGCCACCTCCTGCTCCTCCCTAGGCCGACACCCTCTTCTTCTTTATTTCAGGAGGCTGACATTAGCAGCAACTGCCTTCTCCCCTCCCAGCAACAGCTTCTCCCTCTTCCTTGGGCTCCGATCATGCCTAGGGCTTCGCTCAAATACTCCTCAACTCAGATTTTTGGGCATGGTTTTGCTTCCCTTGAGTAAGATACCTCCCTTTTCCCCTCTATTCAGATTTCCATGAAATTTTCTTATATAGTTGTGCATTTTTGTGATTTAATTTGTGTACCTCCTTGTGATCGTCTAACTGTGTTATGTTTGGGATTTCCAGCGCCGTTCCTCGATTCAGTTGGCAGAAATCATGCGCAGTCCTCTCCAAATTAGGGTTTCCCCTGACCCAAGCATCACCAAGTCTCCGCTTCTGCGTGGTATCTCTTCACCCCTCACCTTTGAGGGAGGAAAACTTCTTATTCCCTCTCTTATTTGAATCTTGCGATAATTTATTTCTCGTACTAATGTTAGGATTTTTGATAACTCATTGTCGTTTATGGTGGTGCTTCAGCAGGTCTGATATTAAGTTTTCTGATTTCTCTTGTGCCGCAATTTGGTCTCCTCCGTCAGCATCAGCTTCTTTGAGGCAAATAGAGATCACTTCTCTCTTGTAAATATTGAATTTAATTATTTTATCTGACATTATGTTTATATGAATCAACCTTTGATAGCTTGTTTTGTAAGTTAAATTTAAACATCAAATCTTTTATTAGACTTGTTACTATTTTGAGGTTCACACGATAGGATTTGCACGAGTTTGTAAATGTAAATGATCATATTTGAGTAATTGGGAGACGAGTTAGCGAATGATAGTTAATTGAATTTTCAATTTGAGGATTTGCATCTTGTTTGATGAATAATTTGAGGATAGTAAGCTTGAGTACGAGCATTAATAGATTTGAATAATCATTGTTAAGGCTCCTGAAAGGGGATTTAAAGATGGTTGGGTTATGCTATGCTCATACCGTACACACTTTGAAATTGGAAAATCACACTTGAAACGAATTATGGATAACAAATATATGTTTAGTGATTCGATATCATGCTCGGTAATGAATGCATGTTTTCTTGGAAGATAACTGTGCCCTAGAAATTGTTAACCTAGGCGAATTCTTGACATCGCCGATCCAGTACACTTCAACTTACCTCTGCTTTTTACTCGAAAATATTCCAGTTTCTGATGTATGTCTGGTTTTTGATGTTTGTCTGCTTTTTGATGTCTGTCTAATTGTAAGACTGGAGTAAAACTTATTTTCAATCTGATCTTTCCGGTTGACGTGAATCTGTTTCACGGTCTGAAATTTCCTCTCATAATGTTGTCATAAAATAATATGATAAATAATCTCGTATGAAACTCGAAAACAAATTCGTGGTTGTAAGCAAATCCTTGAACTGTAGCGTCTAACTGGGCATCTATTTGTTATCATGGTCACGACAAGCAGGATTACTTTTCCGATAAGACTTGCACTCAGATCTGATCATGAGCCATGTGCGTCCCCTATAGCACCTACACCCTTCATCGATCACAGCTTACAACATATTACATGAATAATTTTAGGCTATTCTCCAGAGTAGTCTAATAAACTAACTTGTTCTGTTTAGCTCTTTGTTTGTTTCTTCCGGATAGTTTTGCTTCATGAGAATCTGGTACTCATACTTTTCTGCTTCTATTATTGTGTTGTACTTTACTTTGCTAATTCTATTTTTTTCAATGTTCTGAGACTTTTCCTTTGTGTTTTGGAATTTCCTTAGAGTTCGTGTAGCGTCGCCAGGTCCTCGAGCCCGATCCGCTTCAAGTTTCAGGTTCTATGTTTATATTACTTTTACTGTCAAATAATTCTTTTATGTAATAATTGCAATCAGCTATTTTCTCTGGTATCATGGACAACTGATAGGCTATATAAATATTGATGTACTAGAATCTGAATGTAACGCATGTGCACTCTCTATTGCATCATAATGACATGAAAACTATAGTAGTAGCCTGTAAAACATGTATTTTACAAAACACATATGCATTTAAAACTTTGAAAGCTTCCGCATAAAAAAAAATCAAACAGTTTTTCTCCAAATTAACTATTTTAAAACTATTTTCAGTGTTCTTTGCATCCGCCTTAGCAGGCATGGCTTTCTTTCTGCCCATGACTTGTCCTGAAGCGCACTCTGACTTCTGTCGAGATGGGTCGTGACAGAGATCTCATAACCCTTTGAGCTTTTGATCCGGTGCCCAAAAACTAAGAATAAACTTTTGAAGGGAGTTAATAAACCCTTTATACAGGAGGTGAGAGAGGTGATGATGCCTTCTCTTTCTCTAATCAACAGAGAAGACTAGTGGATTGTTGTTGTCAAAAGCTGCTTCCAAAATCATTTGGAGACTTGCTCAGGGTGTAGATCTTCATCCTTATCTTGAAATAAAGTCCAGGAACTTTCTAACTGATAGAGAGGTGTTGTCCTTGAATGTTCCTGGAGTAGAAGTTGAAGAAGACTCTTGATCTTTGTTTGTTGTTCTTCTTCAGTCTTCAGTAAGCACAAGGAGAAAACAGGTTGTTTTCCTGCACCGAGAATTTTCTTGTTGGTTCTTCTTGTTCTCTGTTATTCTGTATCTTCTCTTCTTATCTATTGAAAAGAGAAAAATCACTTTTATATTTTCTATCGAAGTCTCCTTTGAATTTTGAATTCCTAGCATTGATTGCTGATTGCCTGGAGAATGAAATACGGTTGGAGAATATTGTCATTAATGAGTTTCCCCAACTGCCCCAATAAATTAAGCAAGTAATTAACCCTAATGAAGACCATAATTAATACTGCCAATAACGGTTATATTCAGGGGAATATATACATTAATTACTCAGAGAATTACTGCTAAATAATATATGTAATAAGGATAAAAAATAAGGAAAAACTTTAAGTCTGGCGCTGGATAAAAATCGTCGAGCTCTGAACAGATTTCGTTGACCGAAGATCCAAGTTCGTCGAGCTGAGAAATCTTGTTTGTCGACCTAAGCTCAGCGAACTGCATTCTGGAAATAGCTTGCCAATTCTTTGTTCACAGTTCGTCGAGCAGAGAATCTATCTTCGTCAAGCTGAGTTCAGCGAAAATAAACTGGAAGGAATATGTTGAAGCTGAACTGCAGACTTCGTCGATCTAAGCTCGAATATCATCGATCTTAACTCAGAGAATTAACTCTGAGTTTGTCGATCTGCGATCGACGATCGTCGAGCTGAGTTCGAAGAATTTCGAACTGATGATTTTCAACTTTGATTTTTTCTAAGTCTTGAGTCTCCTAAAGTCTTCTGCTGGCTGTCCATGAATGTTGAACCTAATGACTTAGCCTAAACTCTAAGACTCAAAGACTTGACCCTTGATATACAATGTGGGTCAAAACTTAACCTAATTAGTGAACCTATCCCGAATCCAAACTTTGGTTTCTTCTTCTTGTCTCATTTCTTCTTCTTCCCTGTGAAGAGAGCCTTACTGTCTCCTCCAGAGATAGTCATACCAGCCATCTGCCTTGCTAATCTCTCGTGCAAAGCCAGTAAGTTCTCCAACTCTAGCAATGATGGCTGAGTGGCCCAGCCTTGAACAAAGGTCACAAAGGCCACATACTCCTTCCGCAAGCTACAGATGATGTGCCTCTTGAGCTTCGCCTCCAAAATAGGCTCATCAGGGTCCAACGTTGATATTTCAGCGCACAGGTTCTTCATTTTCAGGAAGAACATTGAGATAGACAAATCTCCTTGAGTGGCTCTCGCCAACTCATTCTCTAAGAACTATAGCCGCGCTACATTTTTCTTGTTGAACAACCCATCAAGGGAAGTCTAAATCTCAATAGTTGATCAACATCCAAGGATGTGGTCAAAGAGCTCTGGTGAGATAACCCACTTTATAGTAAACTCAGCATTTGCATTCATTTTCCTCCAAGCTCTCACCTGTTCAGCAATAACAGTTCCAGCAGTAACTTCTTGCATGTCGTCACCACAAACGACCTCCCAAAGATCCTCAACCAGAAGATAGCTTTCCATGCACAACCTCCACTTCTTAAAGTTGGTCGGAAATAACAGCACAATACCAAGACCTCCTGCTGACCCACCTTTCATCGCAACAACACACGATCTATTAGCTTCTAAAAACACCAAGTATAATTGATGATTCATCACTGCTCAAACCTTCGTTCCCTCTTATACCATGTTAAAATTCCTTAAGATGATCAGGGAGATAGCTCTGATACCAAGTAACTCTTTCAAAGCTATCGAGATGACACCTTGATCAAGCAAAAAACGGGAACCAGGCGCAGGAACACTTAATCATAAACCAAGCTCAATAAATCAAACACAACAGAAGGAAACAAACAAGTCTTATATTATCAACAATATTCTTTACTTGATAGGACATACATGGCGAGGCATGATTCGTCGATGTACAAAGGAAGAGCATACAAATAAAGCAAGAACAATAAGTTGGGTGGACTGTCTCAGAGACCGCCAAGCTTCTGCTGCACTGAACTGAACTACGGAGTCCACGTAGAGTGCGAACAATCCGTTATTCTGCTGAACACCCATGTCTGCTCTCTGCAAGCCGCCTGACCGCAGAGGTCGCCTAGCTGCCAGAGTTCGCGAACAAAGCCACTGCCGAACTGAAGAGGAGACTGCTGAAATCGGCGGACAAGTTGTTGAACTGGGAAAGCTAAAGGAGAGAAGACCGGCTGGCCGCAACTGCAACCTGCTGCAAACCTTTAATTGTTAACAGCAATCTGCACTGATCCATGACCGTAGTCAGCAACAAATCATAGCTTCTCAGTGCTAGCCGCACAACCTGCAAACAACAAACCGGTTATCCTTCTAAAACCGTACGGACAGAAAATCTGAGACCATAGCAATTAACCCACGTTCAACTTACTGTTAATTCAGAAGATTATGATGTCACAGGGGGGTCCTACTTAAAGGCACGGAGAGGAGTGTGGTCACCACCCTAGTATATAGAAATACCACCCCATCCTGCAGCTAGTATAGAGCAGTCCGCATGGATAAGGCCGAACGCCAGCCTATCTACGTGACTTCAAGGAGTCCGAAAAGAAGCTCGTCTACATCCCAGCGGACACCGCACTGGCCCGCAACAATAATGTCCACAACCAAAGGCACAGACCGCCCGGTCAACCTGCGAACATTGCGGACTCTGCGGTCAATCTGAACTTGTCATAGATCTTGACCAAGTCCCCAACCAGTGAACCTCTAGAGCGAGCTCCGCGGACACAAACAACAGTCCACCCAGTCCGTCAGGTCCAATAAAGTTTGCCTAACTGTGAACTCCACGGTTACCTCATAACCTCACCACCAGAGGAGATCAATGGCATAAGCCAATTTTGATCTCCCGAGCTCCAAGAACAATCCGCATAAAGCGAACTCCATGGACTCCAACCCAGTCCGGCCAGACCGCGGCTATTCAACCTATCCGCACGGCTACCTCCAAGGACACATCACCAGGCCGCAACACCAAACCGCTCAGGCCGCACCACAAGTCTGCAAGACTGTTCGCCCGGGCCGCGCAGTCTGCTTGATCAACCCCCGCTTTCACTTCAACAATTTCAACAATCCAAGCTCAAGAGAGACCATATCCATGTTCATTAATGGAGGATTTCGACTCAAAATCCACCAATCGACATCTTCTGTAGAGGAGGTTTTCGGGCGGTAAACCACTGTCAATCGATAGTCACTACCTCGATGGAGGTGATGGTAGTGGTGGCCGACTGTGGAGATGCATGGATGGCCGTGAAATAGCCCCACAAAATGGCCCAAGGCTTGGCTAACTTCAACCATTGACTGGAGGTAGGGGATGACCAGATGTCATCCATCTTGCTTCGAGATCTGTGCTAAGATGATGATTATACAATATAGTTTATATTTAAATAAAATGCATCCTATCACACTTAGGACAATACTTTCAAGCTCATATTTTAGAA
Source organism: Platanthera guangdongensis (assembly GCA_039583875.1). Taxonomy (NCBI): domain Eukaryota; kingdom Viridiplantae; phylum Streptophyta; class Magnoliopsida; order Asparagales; family Orchidaceae; genus Platanthera; species Platanthera guangdongensis. The sequence continues at coordinate 493,852 of JBBWWR010000154.1, read as the reverse complement.
CCTAGAGGCTGATTCAGCTTAATTTGTAAGCAACACATTTGTAGCCCTTGGTCTATATTTTCCAGGGAGTTTTAGATCACCCTATTTGGTGTTGTATAGTCCAGAATCTCAGTTTTATAGAGAGATGTCCTAAAGGTGACCTAGACACTAAAATACAAATTGCTAACTATAAACTCATTACGTGGGTTTGAAATTTTCGTCATACAGGATTGGTAGCTAGATAGGCCTCCTATCCAAAAATCAAAATTTTTGGAGAATATTTTCATATAGTTTATGTAAAAAATTTAATTATGCATGTATAGTTGAGATACATGGCCAAACAACATCAAAATAACCCAAATCTCTGATAGATTGTTATTTAGGTCATTATATGCCTCCGGTTAAAATTTAGGACCATTTGGCATTTTGCATGTGGTCGTATTCCACTTGCAAAAATTTTATATATTGGGAAATGGTGTGCATTTAGCACTAAATGATATTTTGGGTATTTTTATCAAATTACTTATTGCATGTCAATGAAACATTGAACATGCATATATTATGACGAAATGTATCACCTCTAGAGAAATTAAAATTTTTGAACATAATTTTCCTAATAATTGATTAATATTAATTATGTCATACTTTGAGCCGTTTGAGGTGATTGAAATTAATGTGACTAAACGAATTGGGAAAAATCCAACTCTCTGCCACATATTTAGTTAGGTCAAAAGACATATTTGTGACTTTAATGAGAATTTTTAGTACCATTTTTCTTGTATTATATCATTATTTGTATTTGTCAAATTTATGCACGTGTGAAATAAGCATGATCAAATTAATTCAGATAATTCAAATTCTCTGACTAGACACTTTTTTAGAGCATGACAAACCTCTATAAATTTATGTGGAATTTTTTGGATGAATAAATTATATAGTTTATGTTCAATGATGTTATTGCCTAATACAAGTGTTTGTGAAATTTTAACAATCAAATTATTATTGAAAATTATTATTCTATATTAAACACATTTTTATATCATAATAAAATGCTAGAAATTTATTTGAAATACTTGGACATCACATTTTGATACTTCATGTGTTACTTGGAAACTGTCCCACATTTACCAAATAATACTGATATGGTAATTCAATTAGAAAATATATGAATACATGGTTAATCACTTTTTATGATATGATGAACTTCAAGAATGAATTTTATATCAATTGGCTTTATATTTTGGTATTTGTTTAATAGACGGCATGATTAGTGTATTACTATATTTTTGTCTACATTTAGAAAAAAAAATATGATTTTAGGATTAGACCAGTAATAACACTTAGAATTTTGATAAAACCTAAAATATGATAATATAACAACATTTATATATGCTCCAAAAAATTGGTAGAATTTTTGGAACACATCTTCTCTAAAGTTTTGAATTATATTTAGAATCATGTCTAACATTGAATATATGAAATAATGGAGATTTAAACATTCTAGAAATTACCAAATTTTTGGTAGGAGATTAATTTGATCATGTTACACCTCTCGATTAAATTATGGAGTATATAAATTCGTATGGTTGGGGTTATACCACCTACTGTAATGCCCCAAATTTCCTGAAAATGAGGAGTTGATTTTTGGGTGTTACCGCCAGGTGGTAGCGTTAACGTCGGCGGTATCCAGCTGAATTAAATCAACCTTCATTTCAAGAAGGTACCGTGTAGTGGTAGGAAGGTAACGCGCGGCGGTACCACTCGACGAATTGTTGAGAGACTACCGCGTGGCGGTAATGAGATATCACACGACGATAGCCGCATAAAATTGACATTCGTCTCTAGACGGTATAGCCCAACGGTGGTGGAAACGCTGGCGGTAGTTTGAGCTGTAGGTTAAGGCGATTTTGAGTTGTAGAGCGACGTCGATTGGGCCAAGCGGCCACTGCCTATGATACCGCGTGGCGGTAGAATCTTGGTAAAGGGTGGTGATGAGATTATTTTCTCATCTTTCTCATTCTCTATCTCTCTTGGTACTTGAGGAAAGAGAAGGAAGATATCAGGAGGCAAAGGGCAAAGGTGATCCAAGGCATTCTTGTGATCAGGTTCGCGAGTCGAAGCCAGATCCGCGGAGAGGAAGCTGTGGTGACCAGTTCCATCCGGATCAAGGGCAACAACATGACTCCTAAGCGATCAACAAGGGTAATGACCTTTCTCCTTGAACAAGTGAAGTCCTCAATTTGCATAAGTGCATGAGACCCCACACCAAAAGGTGAATAAAAGGGTGGTTTTCAGCGGGTAGATCATTTTGATCCCCACACCAAGAGCATGTTGTGTGAAACTCATTTGGACAGGTTGGTCTGGATTACTGATGATTGATTTGCGTGCCGGAGAAGACTCCTTGTATAAAAGTGTAGCTTCCGGGCATGGGCGGATCTAGAGGGGGCCCAAAGGACACTGCCCCCCCCATTTTTTTGGAATTCTCTAGGACAGCTAGCCCTGCCGATTTCCTCCCGATCGACGATTACCTCCCGAGTCCCGATCGGCGATCGACGATTTCCATTCCTCCCGATCGACGATTTCCTCCCGAGTCCCGATCGACGATCGAAGATTCCTCCTGATCGACTATTTCTTCCCGATCGACGATCGTCACCCCGATCGCAGATTTCTTCCCGATCGACGATTTCCTCCCATCTCTCGATCGACAATTTCCTCCCGTCTCTCGATCGACGATCATTGCCCCGATCGCAGATTTCTTTCTGATTGACGCTGCTCCCAAGTCCCGAGTCCTCCTCCTCAGGCGCGTTGCTGCTCCCGAGTCCCGAGTCCCGAGTCCGCATCATCACTTCATCAGGTTCTTCTTCTTCTCTTTTTCATTTGAGTACTTCAAAAAGGGATACGTACTATTTCAACTCAGCTGTTTACAAATTCTTTTCATTTGCTTGTAGATTCTCATGGATTTCATATTTGTTTGGCAGGCATCCAGTGATATTGATCAACTGGGGAAAATATTTGCAGCTTTTTAAACTCTAAAGCCATCCCAGTGGCCTGATATGATTTACCTTCCAGATTATGTTGAGTACCATTTCGTAATTGCACCTTCTATACGCAGAAATTTCTAATCACTGCGCTGATTTCCTCCCGATCGTTGTTGCGCGGCTACTCCCGATCGCGGATCGCTGCTACTCCCGAGTCTCGAGTCTACCTCCTCAGGTTCTTCCTCTTCTTCTTCTTCAATTAGTAATATTTTCTTCAATTAGCAACTTGTTATTCAGTCCAGCTTCAAGTCCTTTTACTTATCTATTATAGTTTTCATCCTTGCATAGTTAATTAGTTATTGTTTGGATCTCCATTTTAGCGTTAATTCATACTGCTACTTGTTAACCCAGAAATCGGCGATCCTTCCCAAGGTAGCCAGCTCGCTAGTCACGGCCTACTCCAGGTTCTCCCTGGAGTTCGCGACAAGTCCAAGTGTAGGCGGACAGATTTCTCTATCCGCGCAGGTCGCATAGCTACCACGTGCCTTGCGGTATGGCAGGCTATTCCCATAGATCACCCTCACAGGCCGCACAGTTAGGCCTGCTAACCGCGCAACATTCTTGCAGGAGGCAATTTAAAGCAACAGGGGGCGATTTGCACGATCTATTCCTTTAGTCCGTCAGGTCACCCAACCAGCGTCAACCCTAAGGACCAACTCAACTGTTGCGGGCTCAGCGGATTCACTCTCCGGCTCTCCATCAGGGATTCCTCCCTCTCAAGTGGGTGGCATGCTCCTCAGGACGCCACCCTCAAGTGGGCGGCCTGCTCCTCAGGCCGCCACCCTCAAGTGTGCGGCCTACTCCTCAGGCCGCTACCACCAAGAGGGTGGCCTGCTCCCCAGGCCGCCACCCTCAAGTGGGCAGCCTTCTCCTTAGGCCACCACCACCAAGAGGGCAGCCTACTCCTAGGACGCCTACTCTGCTTGACCAAGAGGGCGGCCTGCACCCCAGGCCTCCAGCTCTACTTGACCAAGAGGCCGGCCTGCTCCCTAGGACGCCTGCTCTGCTTGAATAAGGGGGCGTCCTGCTCCCCAGGCCACCAGCTCTGCATGACCAAGAGGGCGGCCCGCTCCCTAGGCCTCCAGCTCTGGTTGACCAAGAGGGTGGCCTGCTCCCCAGGCCGCTAGCTCTGATTGACCAAGATGGAGGCCTGCTCCCCAGGACGCCACCTTTGCTTGTCCAGGGGCGGCCTGCTCCTCAGGCCGCCTCCTCTATCTGCCAAGAGTGCGGCCTGCTCCTCAAGCCGCCTCCTCTACCTGCCAAGGCGGCAGCCTGCTCCTCAGGCTGCCTCCTCTGCCCACCAAGGGGGAGGCCTGCTCCTCAGGCTGCCTCCTCTACCTACCAAGGTGGCGGCCTGCTCCTCAGGCCGCCTCTTCTGCCCACCAAGGGGGCAGCCTGCTCCTCAGGCCGCCTCCTCTGCCAGCCAAGGTGGCGGCCTGCTCCTCAGGACGCCTACTCTGCCCATCAAGGGGGCGGCCTACTCTTCAGGCCGCCTCCTCTGCCTGCCAAGGGGACGGCCTGCTCCTCAGGCTGCCTCCTCTGCCTGCCAAGGGTGCGGCCTGCTCCTCAGGCCGCCTCCTTTGCAAGCCAAAGGGGAGGCCTGCTCCTTAGGCCGCCTCCTCTGCCCACCAAGGGGGCGGCCTGCTACTCAGGCCACCCTCCTCTGCCTGCCTCAGCCACCAACGGTTGGCCTGCTCCTCAGGCCGCCCCCTCTCCTCGTCGAGTCCGCTCCAGCCTCCATGATGACGTCACTGGGCCCTACTTCTAGAAGATCTTCCCCGGGCCTATAAATAGCTCCTAATACCTCTCATTTGAGAGAGGAAAATGATGGGCAGGAGGAATACTGTTGATCATCAAGGCCTGCGGACTCAGTTTTCCAGTCCTCCACAACTGATCATCAAGACATGCGGACTCAGTTTCCTAGTCCGCCGCCGTTGCCAGCAAGTTGATCAAGTTCTGTAGTCTGCTTGTAGCCTCTTTTACTTAGCCTTTGGCAACTTCTTCCTTAGCCGCCAGCTTCCCCCTTTGTACCCTTTATTTTTTTCTCATGTAAAGGTGCAATAGCAAGCTGTAATCTTGTTTCTTGATTAAAAGAAAAGCCCGTCGCAAGAGTGGCATTCAAGCCGCGGCGGGCGAAGTCTGTTGTTGCCGCTGTTAGTGGCCCCCTCTGCTCATTTCTTCTCTCAGCATCAATCTGCAAGCACAACCGTCAAAGTAACCGTCTGCTCGACAGCTCCCGATCAACCTCCTTCGCTGATCATCAAGCTTCTCTGCTGATCATCAAGCTTATCTGCTGATCATCAAGCTTCTTCGTTGACCATGAAGCTTCTCCGCTGATCATCAAGCTTCTCCGCTGATCACCAAGCTTCTCCGCTGATCATCAACCTTCTCTGCTGATCATCAGCCTTCTTCGCTGATCATCAAGCTTCTCTGATGATCATCAAGCTTCTTCGCAGATCATCAAGCTTCTCCGCTGATCATCAACCTTCTCTGCTGACCATTATCCTTCTCTGCTGATCATCAAGCTTCTTCGCTGATCATCAAACTTCTCTGCTGATCATCAGCCTTCTTCGCTGATCATCAAGCTTCTCCACTGATCATCAAGCTTCTCCGCTGATCATCAACCTTCTCTGCTGACCATTAGCCTTTTCTGCTGATCATCAACCTTCTCCGCTGATCATCAGCCTTCACAGCTGCTCTCAACAAACCTCTCTGTTATCCCCGCAACCCTCTTCTTCACCTAGATTGTGAGATCGAACAACCTGTTAACTAGGCGGTGCCGTTTTCGTGCATCAACATTTAACAGATGACCTTCAGATCCGAACATTCGGCGAACATAGGCAGTTAACCATGACAGATCATCATTCAGCCGAGAACCTTGCTCAATCAAGTCCTAGAGATGATCCTCTCTGGGAGGCCTTCGAGCAATCGCGCCGTGAAAATGCTCAGCAATTTCAAGTAATCAACCAAATGATTGCTGTGATCACGTAGCGATTAGACACTCAACTTGTAGCAGCTCTAGTTGCTCCAGCGGCTCCGATAAATCCAACCCCAACATTGGAGAATCAACAAGTTTATCCTATAGCTTGCCCGCCAGTCTATCCTCCTCCTTACACAACAACCTTTTCGCAAGGGCCTGCAGCCCCTTTGCGACCTCAAGATGAAGAGTTTGCATCTCGTCAAAACTTATTCCGGGAGCAGCCCGAGGTAGTCCAGCAAGATTTCTCAACTTTCAGGTAAGACATCCTTACCCATCAGCTGCTGCTTTCGCTCCTCCTACTGCTGTCTTTCCCTTTTATCCTTCTTCTGCAGCTGCAACCTGTGCTCCCTTCTTTCCTTATGTTGTAGGGGAGCAAGATGAGTTGTCACCCTTTATAAAGAATGTTCGCCATGAACCGATCCCGACATATTTCAGAGAGCCACGGTTACGAATATACACTGGAGAGACTGATCCAGTAAATCATCTTCAAGCTTTTGAATCAGCCGCTCAAAACTCTTTCAGATGTAACCAAGTGCAAGCTCCTTGTGACAACCTTTGATGGACAAGTGAGGGATTGTTTCTATGGTATTCTCCCTCAGTCCATCACTTCCTTTGCTGATCTACGAAGGGAGTTCTTGCTCAAATTTTCTACTTCAACTAAGAGAAAGGGCGGTCCAGAATCCCTCTTTGAGATCAAGCAACATGAGAACGAGAGTTGATCTCAGTTCGTGGATCGATTCCAGAGAGAAATCTTGGACATCGAGATTATTGGTCAAGAAATGTACCGAGTGGCTCTTATCCACGGTCTTTGTAAAGGGCCGCTTAAGTTTGAAGCCAATGTCTGAGCACCAAGAATGTACCAAGAGTTGATTCCCTTAGCTAACTCATACATCCGAGGCGAAAAGAGCAACCCAGGCTTCGTCTCCAAGCTTATATCAGAGAATGATCCTTCTCACAATCAGCCTCCGAGATCTCCTCACAAAGACTTCTCATCTCACTCAAGGAAGGGAAGGAAATTACAGCATCATCGATATCCCTTCCAAGACCATGATCGTCCTCGAGATCCATTGCTATCACTACTAGCTCCCTTTTCACAAACAACTGTAGTTCATCAATAGCAGGATGATGACTTGCAGGAGCGTGAAATCGAAGAGGCCATGCTAGAAGTAAGCCAAGTCATGAAAGACATGGCTAACTACAAAAGGCCTTATCGACCAGCTGATCAAAGATCTAAAGACTCAAAACCATATTGCAAATTCCACAAAGAGCCAGGCCACCTGACTGAGAACTGCCGAGCACTCCGCCAACTAGTTCAAAAGATGTTGCGGCAGGGTAAAATGCGTGACCTGCTTCCCAAAGATGATCGCCGTAATCCAACAACCTCAAAGGGCAAAGAAGTTGCAAACATTACTTGTTGCTCAAGAGGAGTGAGCCTAGTCGAAGAACACCATCTCCTTGTTGTTAACAATACTGTTGAATGCTTCGATGTCGATGACGAGGGCATGCTTGGAAGACTATTCTAAGCCGACAAAGGACTTCACAGTTTTTCAAAGTTTTTTCACAACCATAACGGGTTATCTCTACTCTTACTCCTTGAGCATTTTCATCTCGAAACACTTATAAGTGTACCTTCTTGCATTTCAATAAAATTTACTTCAGGGATCCTGTACTGAAACATTTCCCTTTTTGTAATGCTTCTTCCTATATTTTCTCTTTGACAAAGAGATCACTGAACCACTTAGATATCGCCGAGTCTTGCTATAGGCCCCCTCGAGATTGGATTCCGGCGTATGGCCACAATGACCACATATCGCGGGGAGTGTTCGCATATATGTAGTGTGGGCTATCCAACTCTCATGTGGTGGAATACGAGACTTCAGATTCTAGTCAGTATCTGACATAAAGTGTGCATCAGGAAGGCCCATGTGTTAGCTTTACTATGCTTCGTTAGGGATACATTACAGTTACGATGATCTTCGCTTAACAAGTAATGGAGACCAAGCGTAGCCTTGTATCTTCGATCATCTCACAACTATGATGGTTGAATACTCTATGGTACTCTCAATCCGTGCTTTCGAGGGGCCCACAACTCCACTGATCTTTCTGTTGGAACACCCTATTACTAATTTGGGTCAGGATCACTATGTCTCTAGGAAACCAATGTTTGACCTCCTGTATAGTCCTAAAGGTCAATTAGAATTGAGTCTAAGGGTTAGAAGTCTAAGTTTGAAAGCTGCCCTCAAGACCAAGACTCTTTCAGTTTGAGACTAAGTCATATCGTCGAGCTCAGCACGACGATTCGTCGAACTCCGATCGACGATCGTCTAGCTCAACTTCGACAGATCGTCGAACTCCATTCGACGATCGCTGAGCTATACTTCCACATATCGTCGAACTCCATTCGACAATCGGTGAGCTCAGTTCGACGATCTTTGACTCAGTATTGGATCTCTATCTCTGAGCTCAGTTCGACGATCTTTGAGCTCAGATCGACGATATTTTGTTGCAGTATAAGTCCATATCGCTGAGCTCAGTTCGACGATAGCAGAGCTCAGTTCGACGTTTTCTGATAACTTCAAGGATTTTTCAGATTCAATTCAGATCAGTTAAGGAGTTATTCTGCAATTAATTCAGAAGATTTTCTAGCCGTTTTCATTTATTTTTGGACCAAGTTTCAAGGGATTTTCAAGGAATATTTCTGTGGACTTTCCTCCAGAAGACAATTTGCAATTAAGGATGCAATTAATGCAGGCCAACGACTATTCTTGACAGAGGATGTTTTTCCATTCAGTACCAGAGAATAAAAGTGAAGAATTTTTGAATCTCTAATACAGACAGACAGACAGAGAGACATACATCAGTAATCTTCAGAACAAGAACAAAATATTCTCTGTCTCAAAGAATTCTCAAGAACACACATCCAAGGAGATCAAATTTTCTAAAATCCTCAGATCTCTCTTGTCTCAAGTGTTCAAGGCCAACATCTTTCAAGACTCCAGACATCCAACATTTCAGTTGTTGCTGAAATCATCTATTGCTGGAGATCAACTTTTGAAGGCCTATCACCCTACAGAAAAGCTTCTTTTCCTGAACATCTCAAGGACTCAGGGGGAGCTTTGACACCATCAAATCCACATAGTCTTCTCAGTTGTTTGAGAAAGAGAAGACATCCATCACTCTCTCACCCTCATCTCTGTAAAGGGTTTCTCAAACTCCCTTCAAAAGTTTGAGCTTGTTTTTTGAGCACCTTGTCAAAAGCTCATTGGTGGCAAGACACCTGATCAAAAAATCTGATTTGGTTTTTGAGCACCTTATCAAAAGCTCATTGGTGCCCAGGACACCTGATCAACTCATCCTGCAGTGGATTCCTACCTAGGGTGGTAGAAGAGTGGATGTACCCAAGTTTAGGGGAACCACTATATTTCCTTGTGTCATCTGGTTTTGCTTGTCTTTATTTTTGTTTCTGGATGTGATTGTTCTGTGATTAGCTTATGATTAGTTTAGCTCTATGATTAGATTTATTAACTGCTTCCCTGCTCACTCACATTACAACAATTGTTGTAAAAAGTTTTCAAGCACCATATACTCTATTCACCCCCCCTCTAGAGTATATCAGATCTAGCTGCACTTTCAATTGGTATCAAAGCGAGGTTGGTTAAACATACCACACCTTGGTGGTTGCACAGGGTAACACCTGAACCCAAAGATCCCTAGTTAGATCTGTTTTCTTTTGAGTTTAGTATTAGATTTTATTTTCACAAATTATGGCCCAAAACAAAGATTATGCTAGCACCAGACCTCCAGTGTGCAATCTATCCAAGTTTGCACTTTGGAAAGCAAGGATCAGATTATACATGAATTCTATTGACGAGGATATTTTTAACTCTGTTTTGACAGTTTGTCCAAGACCTCCAGAGAACTCAAGTACAAATGCTGTTCCACCTCCATCAGGAACAGATGCTGACATCAAGAAATGGAAGGTAGCTGATGCCAAGGCTATGAACATCTTAGCCCAGACAATGTCTGATGACATCTTTCAAAAGGTGGCTGAATGCAATTCAGCAAAGGAAATTTGGGACAAACTCTCTAAAATAGTCTCAGGCTCAGCTGATGAGAGAAAGGATAGGAGATCCCACCTCATATCTCAATATGAGAATTTCAAGAAGGGAGAAACTGAGTCAGTGGGAGATATGTACAACAGGCTCAGTCTAATAGTCAGTGAACTCAGGACATTGGATAAAGAGATCTCACTAACTGAACTCAATGACAAAATTCTAATGTGCTTCCCTAGCACTTGGGATTCAAGAATCTGTCCAATCAAGGATGCTAGAAGTTTGAATGAGATCACCACTGGAGCTCTATTGGGTAAGCTCAAATCTTATGAGCTACTCATCAAGAATAGAGAAGAAGAACAGAAGGCTGCCTCACCAGCCACAAGAAAAGAGAAAATAATAGCCTTCAAGGAAACTGAAGATCAGCCTAAAGACAAAGTCACAGGAAATGATGAACTGCTCAATCTCTTGGCCAAAAGATTTTACAAGATGGCCAGAAAGGACTTAAGAAGGAGATCATACAAGGAGCATGACAAGCCAAGGTATGACAAGTCAATTAATAATAAAGAAATTGTTTGCTTTGGTTGCAGGAAACCAGGGCACATAGTTCCTGACTGTCCAGAAAACAAAAACAAGGACAGAAGGGACAAGAAAGAAAGAAGAAAGGAGAAAGACTCCAAGAGGAATGACAATGGCAAACCCTCATGAAGCAAAAACAAACACACAAGAAAGGGGTTTGTTGCTGAATCCTGGATTGAGACTGAAGAGGAGTCAGAAGCCTCATCCAGCTCCAGTGATGATGAAGATGATGCAGAAGAGAAAGAGTTCTGCATGATGGCAATCAATGCCTCACAACATAACTCAGATGAAGAAGAGTCAGAGTCAGATTCAGAGACTCAACCTGAAGAAGATCAGGTAATTAGTTCATTTGATTTTAATTCAGAGGACTGTAAATCTGAATTTAAAGCATTATGTTTAGACCTGCTAAAATCTGAGAAAGAAATTATCTCTCTCAGAAATCATTTATCTGAACATAATACTTTAAAGTCAGAAAACCTCAAACTCTCTCAGGAGTTGGAGTGTTGTAGGGAGCAGATAGCTTCACTGAAAAGTGAGCTATCTGAGGCCAAGAAGCTTGAAGAATCCCTTAATAGGAGAAGTATCAAGCTGATGGACATCACAAGCACAGTGAACTCCAGATTTAATAGTACACTGGGCTTGGGTGCTTCATCCAGCCAACCTATAGTTCTAACAACTCCAATCAAATTCATTTCTAATAAAGGAAAGAGAGTTGTAGAGGTAGCTAGGAAAAATTCTGATCTTCCCCAGAAAACTAAGTCCCAGCAGAAATCGTCGAACGGAGATCGACGATCGCCGAATGCAGATCGACGACCGCCGAACGCAGATCGACGATCTCAGGAAAAATCGTCGAACTCAGGTCGACGATCTCAAGTTCCTGAACTCTGCTATAGTCGACCGTCGAACGGAGCTCGACGATCTGACCCAAGATCGTCGAACGCAGCTCCAAGATCGTCAAACAGAGGTCAGAGCTCTGGAAATTTTTTCAAGGGCAAATTAAAATTCAATCCTAAGGGTCCTTCATCCAAATCTTTAACCCTTATACTGAATGGATTATACCTCCAAGGAGATATCATCCTGAAGGATATAAGAGTCAACCTGGGATGTCTTTTATTTCAGAGTTTAAAGGTTATCAACCTAGGCCCAAGGTAAACTGGGTCAAAAACAAATGAATTATTTTATGTGCAGGTGAAGACCTATCCAACATCTAACCACCAATGGTACTTGGATAGTGGGTGCTCTAAGCACATGACAGGGAACAAGGACAACCTCACATCCTTTAGAGCCAAGCTTGGACCCAAAGTTATCTTTGGTGATTCAAACTTTGGACAGACTAAAGGCTATGGTGCAGCCTAGATTGGATCAGTAACATTCAAGAAGGTAGCTTATGTGGAAGGACTGAAGCACAACTTAATAAGCATCAGTCAGCTGTGTGATGAAGGCTACCAGGTGACCTTCAGCAAAGCATTATGCAAAATCAAGTCAGAGGACAACACAATTGTGTTGACAGGTAAAAGGAAAGGTAACATCTATCTAGTAGATTTTCTTTCAACAGATGTAAATATTTGCCTGTTCAATTCTGTTTGTAGACCAAATATTTTATGACATAAGTGACTAGGACACCTAAACCTTAGAACTATTTCTAGGCTATCCAAGGACAACCTTGTTAGAGGACTACCTTCTGGCCCCTACAAGAAGGAAGGACTCTGCAGGGCTTGTCAATTAGGCAAGCAAACTAAAAACAGCTTTAAGTTACTTAATAAGAGTGATTCACCTAGGATTTTGTATCTGTTACACATGGATCTTTTTGGACCCATCACAGTACAAAGCCTAGGAGGGAAATCTTACACTTTAGTAGTTGTAGATGACTTCTCTAGATTCACTTGGGTGTTCTTTCTAAGAAAGAAGTCTGATAACTTTAAGTGTTTGACAGAGTTTCTCAAATGTATACAGATTGAGTTCAATACTCACATTGCCCTGATCAGAAGTGATCATGGGACAGAGTTTGATTCTCTTCTTATGCAAGAGTTCTATCAGAGTGAAGGGATCAGGCATACTTTCTCAGCTCCTAGAACTCCACAACAAAATGGGGTAGCTGAAAGCAAAAATAGAACCCTTATTGAATCTGCCACTACATTGTTGTCAGATGCTCACCTTCCTCTATCCTTTTAGGCAGAGACAGTGAACACCTCCAACTATGTGCTGAATAGAAGTTTGATACATAAACTAAAGGGAAAGACTCCCTATGAATTACTCAAAGGGAAGAAACCTAAAGTTGATTATTTTAGAGTTTTTGGTTGTATTTGCTACATACATAATAATGACAAGAAATATTTAGCAAAAGTTCAAGCTAAAGCTGATGAAGGAGTGTTTCTGGGATACTTCATGATTAGCAAGGCTTATAGGGTCTATAATAAATCATCTCTAAAAATTGAGGAATCTGTTCATATATCATTTGATGAATCTAACATGTCTTTCAAGGAGAAGATCTCTTCTACCATAGAACCTTTGCAGGAACATTCTCTTGTTGAAGACTTGAACAAGTTACAGGTTACCCAAAGGGATGAAAGCGGTGAAGATGAAGAAAGTGTTCAACACATTGAAGAACAACTTGAAGAGCCAGTTGTTGTACCACAAGAGGAAACAACAACACAGGTTGGTGAACAATCAACACCCCCTGTTGATTTAGTAACATCAAGAGATCATCCAATTTCCCAAATAATTGGAGACATCTCAGCTGGTGTGCAAACCAGAAATCAGGTCAACTAAAACCTGTTGCACACCTGCTTCCTATCTCAAATTGAACCTCAATCCATTCAAGATGCAGAGCAAGATCCACACTGGATCATTGCAATGCAAGAAGAGTTGCATCAATTTGAAAGGAACAAAGTGTGGGAACTAGTGCCAAAGCCTAAGGATCACTCCATTGTTGGAACAAAGTGGGTGTTTAGAAACAAACTGGATGATCAAGGAGTAATTGTAAGGAACAAGGCAAGGCTAGTTGCTCAGGGATATTCTCAATAAGACGGAATAGACTACGACCAGACTTTTGCACCAGTTACAAGATTGGAAGCCATCAGAATCTTTTTAGCTTATGCAGCACATAAAGGCTTCAAGGTATATCAGATGGATGTCAAAAGTGCATTCCTAAATAGAGACATCAAAGAAGAAGTATATGTCAGACAACCTCCAGGTTTTATCTCTCCAACTTATCCTGATTATGTTTTTAGATTGAACAAAGCATTATATGGTCTCAAGCAAGCTCCTAGAGCATGGTATGAGACCCTAGCATGCTTTCTTTTGGAAAATGGATTTATAAGGGGTAGAGTAGACCAAACTCTTTTCATTAGAACCCATAAGTCCCATACCCTACTAGTACAGATTTATGTAGATGATATTATTTTGGTTCTACTGACTCAAAATTGTGCGGAAGGTTTTCCAACCTAATGCATTCTAAATTTGAAATGAATAGCATGGGTGAGCTATCCTTCTTCCTAGGATTGCAAGTCAAACAGCATGCTGAAGGCATCTTTATTTCTCAAACCAAGTATGCAAATGAATTGGTTAAGAAATTTGGCATGTCTGAAGCATCTTGTATGAAAACACCTATGCCTACTAATGCTGTATTGGATGCTGATGAACATGGGAAACCTGTTGATCAGACAACATATAGAGCAATGATTGGCTCTTTACTGTACCTTACAGCTAGTAGACCAGATATAATGTTTGCTACATGTATATGTGCTAGGTTCCAAGTAAGCCCTAGAGAGTCACACCTAACACTAGTAAAGAGGATTCTCAGGTATGTTAAAAGTTGTCCAAATCTAGGTCTCTGGTATCCAAAAGATTCAGCATTTGATTTAACTGGATTTTCTGATGCTGACTATGCTGGATGCAGAATTGACAGGAAAAGCACCAGTGGAACTTGTCAGTTCCTTGGTGACAGACTTGTCTCCTGGTTTTGCAAGAAACAAACTTCTGTGTCAACTTCAACTGCTGAAGCTGAATATATGGCTGCAGGCAGTTGTTGTTCACAAATCTTGTGGATTCAAAACCAACTCCTAGACTATGGCTACAACTTAGAGTAGTCTAAAATCTTTTGTGATAACACCAGTGCTATTTCTATATCTCAAAATCCAGTCCTCCATAGTAGGACAAAACATATAGAGATTAGGCATCATTTCTTAAGGGATAATGTTGAAAAGAATAAAATTGAACTACAATATATCTCAACTGATTTACAAAGGGGAGATATTTTCACCAAGCCCTTGGATGAAAAGAAACACACATTCTTCCTAAATCAGTTAGGAATGTTAGATGGAGGAAGTCTTAAATAATATCCAAGATTTTAAAAGCTTAAAAATTGACCACGACTAGGCAAACATCTTGATTTTTCTTAGTGTCTAGAGTTTTTCTGATCTCTGAACTGCGCTCGACGATTTTCCCCCAGATCGTCGAACGGAGATCGACGATTTCTGAAATCGTCGACCTGAGTTCAGCATTTCTCAGATAGTATGAACTATCTCTTCCGGTCAGCGATCGTCGAACGGCGCTCGACGATTTTGTTCTCTGAACGATCGTCGAACAGAGCTCGACGCTCTCCAATATCGTCGAATGGAGATCGACGATGTTGAAGACTCTTCAGATTCCTTTAGAAGCCTCGATCGTCGAACTGAGTTCAACGATCTTTCCATTTCTGCGTCGAACCCTGATATAAAATTCATTTTTCGACGTCGTTCTCCTTTGCGCTTTCGATTTCTCTGCAAAAACTTTCTTTCCCTCCAAACATCTCTGCACTTGGTCATTTTGTTTGTTGAATCTTTGCAGGTAACTATGGCTGTTTCAGTTACTGTTCTCGCCGCCATGAAATTTGATGCTGGCTTCGACATAGACATGGAATCCTTCAGCACAACAGACCAGGTTTTTTAGGACATCTTAGAGCTATTCAAAGAGCAGAACCTTACTGCAATCATGACTACAAGGATTAAGCTTGCTTCTGATGAGATTAAAGTATGGGTCTATACTGCACACAATCAGGACCACAACACCATTGTTGGATCAATCTCTGGCACTCAGGTACCTTTGACCCCAGCAATTCTAACAAAGGTTTTTGAGTTAAGAACTGGTGGAGATTCTACTGACTTGTCTGGAGAAGAATATGATGACTTGCTTGCCAGAATGGGTCATTCTGAGGCTAACCCTAGCAAGCTATTGAAAAAGAATCTTTCTGTGGAATACAGATTCCTGGCTGATGTAGTTGGCAAAGTCCTACTGGCTAAGCACTCTGCTCATGATACAATTTCCAGGTATCAGCTCTGCCTAATGGGAGCCATAGTAGACAGGAAGAATCTGAATTGGGGAGAGGTCTTCTTTGACCTCATTAAGAAGAAAATTAATAAGAGTTTTGTAAACTTTGGAAGGATTTTAGGAATTTTTCTGCAGAATAGGTGCCCTGCTTTGCTGGTATCCTCTGGGATACACATAAATGCTTCCAAAAGACTGTCTTGTGCCCTCTTTGATAAATGGGATAGGCAGATCCTCAAGCCCAGCAGGCCCTCTTCCAGCACTCCTTCAGGAACCAGGACTATCAGAGTCACTTCCCCTCAGGTCTCTACCCCTGTAGATGACCTGCCTGCTGCTGCCTCTCCTCCTCCTCCTCCAATTCCTTCTCTTCCAATTCCATCTACCATTCAAACTCCATCCACCATCATCATCTCTATCCCCTCTCCAACATCTACAGCATCTCCAATCCCTACTCTTCCAACTACAGAAGAACAATTCCATCCTTTATACTCCTACCCTCAACCAGATGCCACTTCATCACCCTCCATTCCCTCCTTCACCTTCATTGATGATTCCTTCATGGATGATTCACCATCCTCTCCTCCTGAGCTTCCCTCATCATCAACATCTTACCAAGATCTTCTGCAAGAAATCATTGACCAACCCACCTTCACACCCTCCATCTTCATCCCACTGTCCTCCATATCCACCTTACCAACACCTCAGCCATCTCTTCCCCCATTCACCAGCTCTCCACTACCATCATCAACAGCTACACCTCCATCCTCTACCTCTGCTCCAGTCATTAGTGAGCAAGTAGATATTCCAGCCCTTGCTGATAGACTTTATGAATTGCTAGCCCCCAGGCTATCTCTTCTTTTGGAGACCTCCTTGGCTCCATTAATCCTGTCAGTGGCAGCCCTTTCTGCCAGGCTCTCCTCTCTATTCTCTCAGGCAGCCCCTTCAGCAGTGTGCCTTGATCCAGCCATGTCTGAATCTAGGCAGGGGGAGATGCCCTATGAAGTGATCCTGCCTGCTGCTGCTGCTATTGCTGTTTCTTCAGCTCCTGTTACTGCTGCTCCTGCTGCTGTGTCTCAAGATCCAGCTCCTCCTGCTGCAGTCTTTGCAATAGACCTCAGGTCTTTGCTCTCAGCATTTGATTCTATATATTTCAGATGTCTGCCAGAGGAAGCTTGTCTTCCAGAGACAGTTGATATCCAGCCCCCAGAGGATCTGTCCAAGGCCCTTGTGCCTTTCTCTTGATGTGACCCCAGCATCATCACTTCATTTGTCTAGTCAGTTTATGCTGCTGCTACTTCTGCTGAAAGCAATGTGGTTGTTTCTGTTGTTGCTGCCCCTCCTGCTGCTGAAAATTTTGATAATACTTCTGTTACTACTGATGAGCCAATTTCTAAGGAGATCCTTATGACAGAGGCACATGAGTTTGAGCCTTCTGTATTTTCTGCTGATATTTCTGCTACTGATATTGCTGTTAGTGAAACTGTTGCTGCTGCTGCTGTTGTTACTTCTCCAGAACCTGTAGTATCTGCTGCTGTTGTTACTGTTTCTATTTCAACTGCCACACCTTCTGTATCTGCTGTTGTCACTACTGTTACTGCTTCAACTTCTGCTTCTACAACCTCTGCTGCCTCATCTGCTTCAATCCAGCTCAAGAAAGACTTGATGAAGAAGATTGATGCCCTTTATGATGATCAAAGTTCTGAAAGTGATGAGTTCAGAACAGATTCTGATGATTCTTCTGCTACCATTGCCAGGATGAGAAAGGCAAGGAGCAAAGCCATGAAGAGAGTACCTCCTGCCAAGGTCAAGGATAACAATGATATACCATATTATATTCTTCATGATTGCCCCATAACTGAGCACTGGATGCAGTACTCAAAGAATCAACTCAAAGCAATGAAGAAGAAAAGAAAATATGAAAAGGGCTCTTCTCTATTCCAACATCCTCATCCTCCTCCACCACCTCCTCCTGATGCAGGTGCAGGTGGAAGTTCAGCTGCTCAACCCCCTGCTAGAAGTCAAACTCCCTATCAGCCACATGCTAGATCCTACCATAGGGGAAGCCAGTCCAGGGGTTCTCAATCCAGAAGAGGAGGATATAGAGTCAATCAAAGAGAAGTCCAGGTTTACTCCAAAGGATACTCAAGGCAACATCCATACTCCAGGAAAGGACAAATCTCATCTGACACCACCTCTGGTCCTTTTCCCTATAAATTGAAGGAAACTGTTTCATCCAGGCCTCCTCAAGATAACCCTTCTAATAGATATGAGCCACCAGTACCTTTTGAAGACCCTGAGAACAATCCAGCTGCTTGGACTGCAAGGATGAAAGAGCTTGCTGCACTGGATCAGATCAAGAAAGCTAAAGAGCAAGGAAGAGACTCCTCCAACATCACTACAATGTCTGAACAGAGAAAGAAAGAGTTGGAAAAATATGGGTCAAGCAAATTTTTTGATTCTGACAGATACATGGAACTGCATCCTGAAGCTGTAGTTCCCAGGCCCAAACAGCAAACCACTTTAGGTACAGCAGATGATACAAGATCAAAGAAAGAAGCCCTCAACCCCAATAGAGAAATCAAACTCATTAAGGGCAAGGAAAAGAAATGATTATGTAAGGTGACAATCAACTTAACTTCTGATTATTATCTGGGATGATATATATATCTGTGGTTCTGCAATGACCAGCTTTTTGTTTTTCTGTATTGCTGCTTGTATGTTGTTATTTAATTTTTTCCAAACTCTGTAAATAGTAATCCTAACCCAAATAGGGGGAGATTGTTGGAACACCCTATTACTAATTTGGTTCATGATCACTATGTCTCTAGGAAACCAATGTTTGACCTCCTGTATAGTCCTAAAGGTCAATTAGAATTGATTCTAAGGGTTAGAAGTCTAAGTTTGAAAGCTGCCCTCAAGACCAAGACTCTTTCAGTTTGAGACTAAGTCATATCGTCGAGCTCAGCATGACGATTCGTCGAACTCCGATCGACGATCGTCTAGCTCAACTTCGACAGATCGTCGAACTCCATTCGACGATCGCTGAGCTCAACTTCCATATATCGTCGAACTCCATTCGACGATCGGTGAGCTCAGTTCGACGATCTTTGACTCAGTACTGGATCTCTATCTCTGAGCTCAGTTCGACGATCTTTGAGCTCAGATCGACGATATTTTGTTGCAGTATAAGTCCATATCGCTGAGCTCAGTTCGACGATAGCAGAGCTCAGTTCGACGTTTTCTGATAACTTCAAGGATTTTTCAAGATTCAAATTCAGATCAGTTAAGGAGTTATTCTGCAATTAATTCAGAAGATTTTCTAGCCGTTTTCATTTATTTCTGGACCAAGTTTCAAGGGATTTTCAAGGAATATTTCTGTGGACTTTCCTCCAGAAGACATTTTGCAATTAAGGATGCAATTAATGCAGGCCAACGGCTATTCTTGACAGAGGATGTTTTTCCATTCATTACCAGAGAATAAAAGTGAAGAATTTTTGAATCTCTAATACAGACAGACAGATAGAGAGACGGACATCAGTAATCTTCAGAACAAGAACAAAATATTCTCTGTCTCAAAGAATTCTCAACAACACACATCCAAGGAGATCAAATTTTCTAAAATCCTCAGATCTCTCTTGTCTCAAGTGTTCAAGGCCAACATCTTTCAAGACTCCAGACATCCAACATTTCAGTTGTTGCTGAAATCATCTATTGCTGGAGATCAACTTTTGAAGGCCTATCACCCTACATCAAAGCTTCTTTTCCTGAACATCTCAAGGACTCAGGGGGAGCTTTGACACCATCAAATCCACATAGTCTTCTCAGTTGTTTGAGAAAGAGAAGACATCCATCACTCTCTCACCCCCATCTCTGTAAAGGGTTTCTTAAACTCCCTTCAAAAGTTTGAGCTTGGTTTTTGAGCACCTTGTCAAAAGCTCATTGGTGGCAAGATACCTGATCAAAAAATCTGATTTGGTTTTTGAGCACCTTATCAAAAGCTCACTGGTGCCCAGGACACCTGATCAACTCATCCTGCAGTGGATTCCTACCTAGGGTGGTAGAAGAGTGGATGTATCCAAGTTTATGGGAACCACTATATTTCCTTGTGTCATCTGGTTTTGCTTGTCTTTATTTTTGTTTCTGGCTGTGATTGTTCTGTGATTAGCTTATGATTAGTTTAGCTCTGTGATTAGATTTATTAACTGCTTCCCTGCTCACTCACATTACAACAATTGTTGTAAAAAGTTTTCAAGCACCATATACTCTATTCACCCCCCCTCTAGAGTATATCAGATATAGCTGCACTTTCACTTTCCACACACAAGCAATGCTTTAGGCCACTTGGCGCAACTAGTCTCATTGATCAGTGATGCTGTAACTCGAGGCATGATAGCAGTGCATCTAGCGGTCCTTCTCAGGATTTCCCGTACTTTTCTCTTTTGTGCCCTTCTAAAGGATGTGCTGCCAGCCCGCTTTGAGTAGGACTATACTTGTGATGACCTTTCTCAGGCAAGCGATGCATAAGGCCCACGGGTGATCTCCTGTGGCAGCATCCAATCTTTCTTGGTCATCTCCGAGTATAGACCTCTTTTTTATCAACTGCCTCTTTCACAGGTTAACAAGTTAAATCCGACATATCAAAAGGATTTGCAACATCCATTTTTCTTACTCTCATCTTATGTACATTGCTTGCTTAAGCTCTATCAGATGATGACCTACAAAGTTCTTTGTTACTCTTATCAAATGTTAATGGAATCAATCATTGATCAAAGAATCTGGTTCTCCTTGATCATCAAGCCATGCTATTGGAATCTTGTTAAGATTGGTAGAATGCATCAAGCTTTTCTTTGCTAATGTGATCTTAGCCATCCTATCATATCAACAGTCAACACTCGACATATTGATCTGGGCTTCATGTTAAAGATATCTCTAATCTAGCAAGAGATCACTATTCGGGTTTGATCTTCATTCAAATTATCAGTAGAGTTCATCAGACACTTCCTCTGCTATATGATCATATCGACATTATCTCGTCAACAGTTAACATTCTGCAAGTCTCATCCAGGTACTTGCAACTTTCAAATATCATGTCTGCTCCTAACTCTTTTCTTGCAGAGATCAACAAACACTTGCAAGTTTCTTCACAGGTACTTACAACTTTCATATATCATGTTTGCTTCTAACTCTCATTTTGTAGAGATCAGCAGATGCTTGCAAGTTTACTCACAGGTACTTGCAAGCTACTTTCACATATTATGTTTGCTTCTAACTCTCATTTTGCAGAGCTCAGCAGATGCTTGTTAGTTTCCTCACAGGTACTTGCAAGCTACTTTCACATATTATGTCTGCTTCTAACTCTCATTTTGCAGAAATCAGCAGATGCTCGTAAGTTTCCTCACAGGTACTTGCAAGCTACTTTCACATATTATGTCTGCTTTTAACTCTCATTTTGTTAAGATCAGCATATGCTTGTAAGTTTCCTCATAGGTACTTGCAAGCTACTTTCACATAATATGTCTGCTTCTAACTCTCATTTTGTAGAGATCAGTAGATGCTTGTAAGTTTCTTCACAGGTACTTTCAACTTTCAAATATCATGTCTGCTCCTAACACTTTTCTTGTAGAGAACAACAGACACTTGCAAGTTTCTTCACAGGTACTTGCAACTTACTTTCATATACCATATTTGCTTCTAAAATCTTTTCTTGCAAAGATCAGCAGATACCAGCAAGTGACCTTTGTAACACCCCCTATCCGTCGCATAGCATATAACAGTAGGTCCGACCGGGGACCGACTCCATATACCACAGACAGACCGGGTGGTTACTCAATGGAAACCATCCAACTAATCCAACGTCCTACACAGGGCATTCTAGCGGAAGCAATTTTATAGGTTGCAATTAAAGAATCCAGCACAAAGAGCACGAATGTCCACTAATATACCAAAAAGGAATGTAGTACATAATAAGAACTGGCCTTAAGGCCTTACAAAATGGCTTACTTAGATATTACATGTTTTATAGACCACGGCACGCAGGCCGGGCATACATGAGTAAAAGCAGTAAACACTCCAATTAGGTCTTCGAGGGCCGGCTTCGCAATTTGGGCTTTAGCCTGCTATTGACCGCTTGGTCCAGCAGCACCTGCAAGAAACAAAACCACCGTACGGTGGCAAATAAAGTAACGGTCAGCAATGCTGACCAAATTATAACGATCCCGCCCCCAACTCGGGGCGGCGATGATCCTTCCCTGCATTTTATTAGCATAAGCGAGCAGTGTATAAATATTCATTTCATCACAGGCGTAGGCTCGCATCGCCACACACCCCTTGCACTCAGGGCACATTCTCGGTGAACCGTCCAATGTCACGTCAATTTAAGCCATAGACATTCCGGACTCACCACCGCCACTTTGACGGCCAAACATATGAGCAATTTGTCTTCCCGGCATGAGTCACGACAATTTAAGACATAGAATGCCGAAGACCCTCATCTATGCTAATGGCTCTAACCGAACGACATAGAAATGGGTACGGTTCCATCTAACCCGTGCTCACATCGCAACGACAATTTAAGCCATATGCGCAGGTCAAACTTCTCCCGAGTCCCATTTCCGTCATACAATTCACATAACTCGGTTATGTTCAAGTTGGCTCTCAGGCCTCCAAGTTGGCAAGATCACGCATCCGCCCAGTTTTCCGGGTGCACCTTTGGGTTAATACCCAAGGATCCCTGTTGCAAACTACCACGTAGAAAAACCCGAAAAACAAACAATCGCACGGAGTCTTCTCCGACATTTATGCAATGCAACATCACCGATCCAGACCAACATGTCCGGGTAGGCTTCACACATCATGCCTATGTCCGTTCTCGCTTATGGACTCTACACAATGGGGACTTTACATATCTACCCGAAGGAACGCCTCCAACATATCGCAAACTCGCGAGAGCGGGCTTCCTATGCAAAGAAGGAGAGCTTCACATGCTCAAGAAGAGAATCATTACCCTAGCGTTCTTCCTTGGCGCCATGGATATATAAGCGGATGAAAAGCACCACACTCTCTTTACCTCCGTAGATCCGGAGTCGGCTCGCGATTTGGAGCTTCGAAGCTCCTCCAATGGCCAGATCTAGCTTCTTCTTCCTCCTTTGCTCTCACCTTTCTCTTGACTTAGAAAGAGAACCACTCAAGTAAAAGTGAGGGTTTCAAAGGGTCCAATCCTGTGTATATCCAAGTACTAACAGCCCCCAGCCGTCAGATCCTGAATTAAAGAAACGAACGGCCACGATCTAGATCTAAACAACAGAATCTGGGCCGAACACGGCCTGGCACACGCCTGTGTCCAGGGCCGTGTCCCTCATTCTCCATCAAAATCGACGCATCTGGAACAGCACACGGGCATCCTACATGCCCGTGTTCGACCTGACATGCCCGTGTTCCAACTGACACGGCCGTGTGGTCAGTCATGTGCCTCCATCGACACAGCACGAAAATAACCCGAGACTCACACGGGTATTGGACACGCCCGTGTCCTAACCCGTGTCTACTCGAACACGCCTGGGCTCTAGGCCGTGTTCACTGTCTCGACACTTCGTCGAGTGAAGTTCGTCGACTGCCTGACACGGCCTTGGACACGCCCATGTCCTAGGCCGTGTGCCTTGTCTCGACACTTCGTCGAGCAAAATTCGTCGACTCCCCGGGCTGATCGTCGATACGGGCTCGACACGCCCTGAGACACGCCCGTGTCTTAGGCCGTGTGCCCTGTCTCGACATATCGTCGAGCGAAAAATGTCGACCTCGCGGCCAAATCATCGACTCAAGCCTGACACGCCCTGGGACACGCCCGTGTCCCAGGCCGTGTGCCCCCTGCCAAATTCCAAATTTGGCCCAAAACGCCTCCCATCGCTCTTTTGAGTTTCGGGGCATTACAACTCTCCCCCTCTTAAAAGAATTTCGTCCACGAAATTAAAATAGAGGAAAGACAAGTACCAAAATTAAATTGTTCCTAAGCGGAACTCCGGATACTCATCAAGCATAGTCTGCTCTCGCTCCCAAGAGAGCTCCTCACGACCGCAATTGTCCCAATGGACCTTGACCATCCTGATATCTTTATTGCGCAGCCGCTTGACTTCCTAGTATTCGATACGCACAGGCTTGACTTTTATCGTCAACCCACTATCAATCGGTGCTTGATCGACCGCGATCTCTTGCGTAGGCTCTTGCACCGCCTTCCGTAGCACCGAAATATGGAATACATCTTGTAGGCCACTAAGCTCCACCGAAAGCTTCAACCGATAGGCTGCTTCACCAACTCGCTCCAGCACCTCAAACGGCCCAAGGTACCTCGGGCTTAGCTTTTTCAATCGTCGCACCCGCGAGACACCCTTGAACGGCTTGATCGTTAAGTACACCCAGTCGCCCACAGCGAACTCCACGTTCCTGTGCTTGGCATTATAGTACTTCGCTTGCCGGTCCTGAGCGATAAGCAACCTCTCCCGAATGGTTCGCACCAATGAAGTAGCATCCTCCACTTCTAATCGCTTATACAACTTTGACTCACCCATTTCTAGCCAAGACAACGGCGTGCGACATCTTCTACCATATAGGGCCTCGAAGGGCGCCATTTGAATACTCGCCTGGTAGTTATTGTTGTACGCAAACTCCTCCAAATAAAGATGGTCTTCCCATTGCTTTCCAAAATCCAAGACACATATGCAAAGCATGTATTCCATAGTTCTATTGACCCTCTCGGTCTGCCCATCTGTTTGCGGATGGAAGGCTGTGTTGAATTTTAGCTTCGTTCCCAACATTTGCTGCACAAGCCTCCAATCATTGGACGTGAACCGCCCATCTCGGTCACTCACGATGCTGTGGGGCACACCGTGAAGCCGTACAATGTTATCCACATACCGTTTTGCCAACGTCTCCACCGGATCATCCTTCCTATGTGGAATAAAATGCGACACCTTCGCTAACCGATCTACGACCACCCAAATGGCATCGTGTCCCTTTTGCGACCTTGGCAAACCGTGCACAAAGTCTATAGAGATGTCGTCGAATTTCCACTCCGGAATAAGCAAGGACTTCAAAAATCTTCTCGGCTTTTGGCACTCTGCCTTCACCAAGGCGCAAGTTTGGCACTTCGCTACGTAGAGCGCCACATCCTTTTTCAAACCCGGCCACCAAAACAGTTTCTTTACATCGCGGTACATCTTCGTGCTCCCCGGGTGAATCGAGTACTTGGTATGGTGTGCCTCGTACAACAATTCCACCCGCAAATTGCCCACACTTGGGACGCACAGACGACCGTCTTTCCAAAGCAATCCGTCCTCCATAACGAATTGGGAATTTGACCCATCCAAAGCCTCTACCATGAACTGCTTCATATGGACATCCATATCCAAAGCCTGCCGAATACGATCAGCCAGGTCATATTGGACTTCAGTCCAATTCAGTACTGCTTCAGCACTTGATTGATTATCCACACAAACAATCTCCAACGCCTCCAACTCCTGAATCAACCGCTCATCATGTACCGATAGCCAATTGGCTTGAGCTGGGGCACGGCGACTCAACGCTTCCGCAACCGCATTACCTTTACCAGGCACGTAGTGGATCTTGAACATATAGTCCCTCAGGAACTCCATCCATCTACGATGCCGCATAGTCAGATCTTTCTGATCAATCAAATACTTCACGCTCTTGTGACCAGTGTAGATATCCATCTTCACACCGTACAAATAATGTCTCCATAGCTTCAAGGCAAAAATTACGGCCTCTAACACCAAGTCATGGACCGGATAATTCCTCTCGTACACCTTCAGCTGCCTCGAGCCATATGTTATAACGCTTCCGTGTTGCAGTAGCACGCAACTCAAACCGCTGCCCGAAGCATCACTATAAATCTCATAACCTTCGGTCCCACATGACGAACTCAGCACAGGCACCGTGGTCAACCGATACTTCAACTCCTCAAAAGCTCGCGCGCACTCCGGCGTCCAAACGAACTTCTGCTCCTTCCTCGTCAAAGTAGTGAGAGGTAATGCTATCCGTGAGAAGTTCTCTACAAAGCGCCTATAAAAGCCGGCAAGCCCCAGAAAGCTCCGGACTTCCGCTACCATAGAAAGTTCAGACCACTCCCGTATCGCAACAATCTTCGCCAGATCCACTGCAATACCTTCCCCACTCACTATATGACCGAGGAACGCCACTGAGGATGACCAAAACTCGCACTACGAGAACTTGACATACAACTGATTCCTCCTTAGTGTCTCCAAAACCAAATGAAGATGCTTGAAGTGATCTTCCTCACTCTGCGAGTACACCAATATATCGTTGATGAAGACGATCACAAAGTGGTCCAAGTACTCCTTAAAGGTCCTGTTCATCAAATCCATGAACACTTACGGCGCATTGGTCAGCCCAAACGGCATGACCGTAAACTCTTAATGCCCGTATCTTGTACTGAACGCTGTCTTCGGGATATCACTCTCCCTTATTCGCAACTGATAGTACACGGACTTGAGATTCAACTTTGAGTACACGTCGACCCGACCAACTGATCAAAAGATCATCGATCCGGTGGATCGGGTACTTGTTCTTTTCCGTCAACCCGATAATCAATACATAGCCCCAAGCTTCCGTCCTTCTTCCTAACAAAGAGGACCGGCGCGCTCCAAGGCAAAGAACTTGGGCGTACATACCCTTGCTCCAACAACTCTTGCAATTGAACCTTCAGCTCTGTCATTTATTTACGCGCAAGCCGATATGGAGAGCGTGACACAGGCTTTGCACCTGGTACAAGCTCTATCATAAAATCTATCTCCCGTTGAGGCGGGGCTCCAGGGAGATCTCTAGGGACACATCAGGGTATTCTGACACCACTGAAATACTATCAAATGCGGGCTTCGGCTTTGCAACCTCCACTAGTGTAAAGAACAGCTCTGCACCAACACGAACCTCCTTCACCACCTGAAGAGCAGACACCAATGTCTTGCTCGACCTCTTCGAGCCCGTAAAGGTCGTCTCACGACTTGCTCCCAGCTTGACTTCCTTGCTACCGCAATCTATATAGGCTTGCTGCTCCGAGAGCCAGTCCATGCCAAATATAACGTCGAACTCCACCAACGGAAGTAACGACGCTAGCAGATCAAACTCCTGATTCCCAATCCAAAACTAAGCGCAACAAATTCTACCCGCGCACAATGAGCACCATTGGACTCTAACGCATCCAATTTGTCTCTTACCATCGAAGGAGGTACTCCGACGCACAATATAATTCCTAACAAAGGAATGTGAAGCTCCCTAAACGAACGGCACTCTCTCCAGATAAAGTAAAGTCGTAACAAAGCTTAGCACAAGTAGTTCTAAGCTAACATGCACAAGGGCGACAAGTATTTAAGGCAAAACTATCTTTAAACCATACCTGTCCTCACGACGGCGTGCTTCCTCCAGGGCTTTATGCACTCACGGGCATAATTCCCCGGCTCCCCATAGTTGAAGCATGCGCCCGGGGTTTGGCTTGTAGTTGCCCCCGAAGCACCGAAAGGAGGGACTAGACCCAAAGTCCTAGCCTTCTTATACCATTTTCGATATACAGACTTTGAGGTGTTCGGCACTTTGAATGTCGTTTCCTTTGCACTAAAGTCCTTGACTGCTCCTGACATAGCTTTCTTAACCTTCCGAGCACCATTCCAACATTCGCGGGCAATATGCCCTTTCTTTCCACAAGTAAAACATGTGTAAGTAGCTTTGCTAGTCGATGCTGTAGCCCCTTTCTCCAGCATTCCGCCGGATGCAACTTTTATGGGGCTTGTATAGTTCGATACCATGGTCGCTGCCATCGGGTGAGTCTCCCTCAAATCTGCCTCCAAAGATCTAGCTGATTCCACCAAGGCTCGGAATCCCAAAAACTTTGGTCCTAGCAGCAGAACTCGTAACTCAGCGCACAGGCCATTATAAAATCTATCGACTGTAGCTTGCTCATTCTCCAACTCGAAGCATGGGTAGCGGCTAATCATAAGAAATGCTTGCAAATATTCCTCAACTGTGTGCGCTCCCTGCACTAAATGCATATTCGGCTGCTGCCCCGATGGTCTTCCAAAGGTCAACTGCTCCATCACGCCAACCGGCGTTGAAGACACTACAGGGGCGCAGGGTTGTACATTTCTTCCAAGCTGTGCACCCATCACATCGAACACCGCTTCAACGATCCTTCTAACGCTTTCATATGAAGGAGGGGTCTCAAACACCTCATCGGGCGCGCTAAACTCCTCAGAAACCAGACATTCTGGCGGCCCAGCACCGCTTCTGGTCACCTATAGTGGTACAAAACACCGTTAAGCCACCAAATAAAATTGCAAACAACAATTATAGGAACACGCAGGTTCCCCAAACACGTGTATTTTCATTCCTAAGTGGACATTCATGGGTTCATTTGTTGTTATAACGATGACGCATACACATGTTCTCACCACCCCTTAAACAGAATTCGGCCACGAATTCATTGTAAGTCTGACCGAAACCAGTAGCTTTGATACCAAATTGTAACACCACCTATCCGTCGCATAGCATATAGCAGTAGGTCCGGCCGGGGCCCGACGCCATATACCACAGACAGACCGGGCGGTTACTCAATGGAAACCATCCAACTAATCCAACGTCCTACACAGAGCATTCTAGCGGAAGCAATTTTATAGGTTGCAATTAAAGAACCCAGCACAAAGAGCACAAATGTCCACTAATATACCAAAAAGGAATGTAGTACATACACAAGAACTGGCCTTAAGGCCTTACAAAATAGTTTACTTAGATATTACATATTTTACAAACCACGGCACGCAGGTCGGGCATACATGAGTAAATGCAATAAACACTCCAATTAGCCCTTCAAGGGCCGGCTTCGCAATTTGGGCTTTAGCCTGCTATTGACCGCTTGGTCCAGCAGTATCTGCAAGCAACAAAACCACCGCACGGTGGCAATCAAAGTACCGGTCAGCAATGCTGACCAAATTATAACGATCCCGCCCAAAACTCGGGGCGGCGATGCTCCTTCCCTGCATTTTATTATCATAAGCGAGCAGTGTATAAATATTCATTTCATCACAGGCGTAGGCTCGCACGGCCACACACCCCGTGCCCTCAGGGCATATTCTCGGTGAACCGGCCAATGTCACATCAATTTAAGCCATAGAAATTCCGGACTCACCACCGCCACTTTGACGGCCAAACATATGAGCAATTTGTCTTCCCAGCATGGGTCACGACAATTTAAGTCATAGACCGCCGAAGACCCTCATCTATGCCAATGGCTCTAACCGAATGACATAGAAATGGGTACGGTTCCATCTAACCCGTGCTCACATCGCAACGACAGTTTAAGCCATATGCGCAGGTCAAACTTCTCCCGAGTCCCATTTCTGTCACACAATTCATATAACTCGGTTATGTTCAAGTTGGCTCTCAGGCCTCCAAGTTGGCAAGATCACGCATCCGCCTAGTTTTCCTGGTGCACCTTTGGGTTAATCATGCCCGGGTAGGCTTCACACATCATGCCTATGTCTGTTCTCGCTTACGGACTCTACACAACGGGGACTTTACATATCTACCAGAAGGAACGCCTCCAACTCACCGCAAACTCGCGAGAGCGGGCTTCCTATGCAAAGAAGGGGAGCTTCACATGCTCAAGAAGAGAATCGTTACCCTAGCATTCTTCCTTGGCTCCATGGATATGTAAGCGGATGAAAAGCAACGCACTCTCTTTGCCTCCGTAGATCCGGAGTCGGCTCGCGATTTGGAGCTTCGAAACTCCTCCAATGGCCGGATCTAGCTTCTTCTTCCTCCTTTGCTTTCACCTCTCTCTTGACTTAGAAAAAGAACCGCTCAAGTAAAAGTGAGGGTTTCAAAGGGTCCAATCCCGTGTATATCCAAGTACTAACAGCCCCCAGCCGTCGGATCCTGAATTAAAGAAACGAACGGCCACGATCCAGATCTAAACTGCAGAATCTAGGCCGAATACGGCCTGACACACGCCCGTGTACAGGGCCGTGTCCCTCATTCGCCGTCAAAATCTACGCGTCTGGAATAGCACACGGGCATCCGACACGCCCGTGTTCGACCTGACACGCTCGTGTTCCAACTGACATAGCTGTGTGGTCGGCCGTGTGCCTCCATCGACACAGCACGAAAACAACCCGAGACTCACACGGGTATTGGACACGCCCGTGTCCTAACCCGTGTCTACTCGAACATGCCTGGGCTCCAGGCCGTGTTCACTGTCTCGACACTTCGTCGAGCGAAGTTCGTCGACTGCCTGACATGGCCTTGGACACGCCCGTGTCCTAGGCCGTGTGCCTTGTCTCGACACTTCGTCGAGCGAAATTCGTCGACTCCCCGGGCCGATCGTCGACACGGGCTCGACACATAATGAGACACGCCCGTGTCTCAGGCAGTGTGCCCTTTCTCGACACATCGTCGAGCGAAAAACGTCGACCTCGCAGCCAAATCGTCGAATCAAGCATGACACGCCCTGGGACATGGCCGTGTCCAAGGCCGTGTGCCCCCTGCCAAATTCTTGATTTGGCCCAAAACGCCTCCCGTCGCTCTTTTGAGTTTCGTGGCGTTACACCCTTTCAGGTACTTGCAGCCTATTTTTACATATCATGTCTGCTTCTAACTCCTTTTGTAGAGGATAACAGGTGCTTGCAAGCCTTCGCCAGGTATTTGCATGTTATCTCCCTTTTATGCTTTCCTCTCAACTTTGTTTTGTAGAGCTCAGTTAAAGGCATTCACGTCTTCTTCACTTTGCAAGAGCAACTCAGGTACACACAAGATGTACGCGCCTCCTTTGCCTATTAACTTTTCCCTTGTAGGAAAAAGATAGCTATTGGCAAACTCCTTCCAAGGAGAGACATCTGATTATACCTCTCCTTGCCCCCTTCCTTTCCTTTGGGGTGGATCACGATTTTCATGGGTCTCCAACTTTTTTGAAGTTCCCTTCGGAACTTAAAAATGTGTGGGGATTATGTTAACCCAGAAATCGGCGATCCTTCCCAAGGTAGCCAGCTCGCTAATCGTGGCCTGCTCCAGGTTCTCCCTGGAGTTCGCGATAAGTCCAAGTGTAGGCGGACAAATTTCTCTATCCGCTGAGGTCGCATAGCTATAGCATTCCCTGCGGGATGGCAGGCTGTTCTCATAGCTCACCCTAGCAGGCCGCGTGGTTAGGCCTGCTAACCGCATAGCATTCTTTCATGAGGCAATTTAAAGCAACAAGGGGCGATCTGCATGATCTATTCCTTCAGTCCGCCAGGTCACCAAATCGGCGTCAATCCTACGGACCAACTCAACCGTCACGGGCTCGGTGGATTCACTCTCCAGCTCGCCATTAGGGATTCCTCCCCCTCAAGTGGGCGGCCTGCTCCTCAAGCCGCCACCCTCATGTGGGTGGCTTGCTCCTCAGGCCGCCAACCTCAAGTGGGCAGCCTGCTCCTCAGACCACCACCACCAATAGGGCGGCCTGCTCCCCAGGCCTCCACCCTCAAGTGGGTAGCCTGCTCCTCAGGCCGCCACCACCAAGAGGGAGGCCTGCTCCCCAGGCCGCCAGCTTTGCATGACCAAGAGGGTTGTCTGCTCCCCAGGCCGCCAGCTCCGCTCGACGAAGAGGGCGGCCTGCTCCCCAGGCCACCTGCTCTGCTTGACCAAGACGGCGGCTTGCTCCCCAGGCCGCCAGCTCTGCTTGACCAAGAGTGTGGCCTGCTCCCCAGGCCGCCAGCTCTGCTTAACCAAGAGGGCGGCCACCTCCCCAGGCCGCCAGCTCTGCTTGACCAAGAGGGCGACCTGCTCCCGAGGCCTCCAGCTCTGCTTGAACAAGAGGGCGGCCTGCTCCCCAGGCCGCCAGCTCTGCTTGACCAAGAGGGCGGACTGCTCCCCAGGCCGCTAGCTCTGCTTGACCAAGAGGGCGGCCTGCTCCCCAGGCCCCCACCTTTGCTTGCCCAGGGGTGGCCTGCTCCTCAGGCCGCCTCCTCTGCCCACCAAGGGGACGGCATGCTCCTCATTCCGCCTCCTCTGTCTTCCAAGAGGGAGGCCTGCTCCTCAGGCAACCCCCTCTGCCTGCCAAGGGGGCGGCCTACTCCTCAGGCTGCCTCCTCTACCCACCAAGGGGGCGACCTGCTCCTCAGGCCGCCTCCTCTTCCTACCAAGGGGGCGGCCTGCTCCTCAGGCTGCCTCCTCTGCCCACCAAGGGGACGGCCTACTCCTCAGGCCACCTCCTCTGTCAGCCAAGGGGGCGGCCTGTTCCTCAGGCTGCCTCCTTTGCCCACCATGGGGGTGGCCTGCTCCTCAGGCCGCCTCCTCTACCTTCCAAGGGGGCGGCCTGCTCCTCAGACCGCCTCCTCTGCTGACCAAGGGGGAGGCCTGCTCTTCATGCCGCCTCCTCTGCAAGCCAAGGGGGCGGCCTGCTCCTCAGGCCGCCTCCTCTTCCCACCAAGGAGGCGGCCTGCTCCTCAGGCCGCCCTCGTCTGCCTACCTCAGCCACCAAGGGTCGGCCAGCTCCTCAGGCCGCCCCCTCTACTCGCCGAGTCCGCTCTAGCCTCCATGATGACATCACTGGGCCCTGCTTCTAGAAGATCTTCCCCGGGCCTATAAATAGCTCTTAATACCTCTCATTTGAGACAGGAGAACGACGGGCAGGAGGAAAACTATTGATCATCAAGGCCCGCGGACTCAGTTTTCCAGTCCTCCATAGCTGATCATCAGGACTTGTGGACTCAGTTTTCCAGTCCGCCGTCGCTGCCTGCAAGCTGATCAAGTTCTGCAGTCTGCTTGCAGCCTCTTTTACTTAGTCAGTGGCAACTTCTTCCTTAGCCGCCAGCTTCCCCCTTTGTACCCTTTATTGTTTTATCATGTAAAGGTGCAATAGCAAGCTATAATCTTGTTTCTTGATTACAAGGAAAGCTCATCGCAAGTGTGGCATTCAAGCCGCGGCGGGCAAAGTCTGTTGTTGCCGCTGTTAGCGGACCCCTCTGCTCTTCTCTTCTTTCGGCATCAATCTGCAAGCACAACCGTCAAAGTAACTGTCTGCTCAACGGCTCCTGATCAACCTCCTCCGCTAATCATCAAGCTTCTCCGCTGATCATCAAGCTTCTCTGCTGATCATCAAGCTTCTCTGCTGATCATCAAGCTTCTATGCTGATCATCAAGCTTCTCCGCTGATCATCAAGCTTCTCCGCTGATCATCAAGCTTCTCTGCTAATCATCAGCCTTCTCTGCTGATCATTATCCTTCTTCGCTGATCATCAAGCTTCTCCGTTGATCATCAAGCTTCTCCGCTGATCATCAAGCTTCTCCGCTGATCATCAACCTTCTCTGCTGATCATTAGCATTCTCCGCTGATCATCAAGCTTCTCCGTTGATCATCAACCTTCTCTGTTGATCATCAGCCTTCTTTGCTGATCATCAAGCTTCTTCGCTGATCATCAAGCTTCTCCGTTGATCATCAAGCTTCTCTGCTAATCATCAACCTTCTCTGCTGACCATTAGCCTTCTCTACTGATCATCAACCTTCTCCGCTGATCATCAGCCTTCACGGCTGCTCTCAGCAAACCTCTCCGCTATCCCCGCAACCCTCTTCTTCACCTAGCTTGTGAGATCGAACAACCTGTTAACTAGGCAGTGTCGTTTTCGCGCATCAACACTACCATTACAATCACTGAGCACATGAACTGATTTTATGGCCAAGATGAAGCACTGATTCTGCTAGTGGGGGTGCTTATTTGAGCTGAGCTGAGGACCAGAGGTATACTTTTTTGTTTCTCTCTATTCATCTTATTTTTGTTTATATGAATGTTTGTAGAGATGTTTTGAGGTATTAGTCAAATAGTGACTAAGAAAAGCATAATATAATCTGTGATGAATGTTTGTAGGGGTGCTCCATAATATTGATCGGTAGAGGATCAAGCGGAGCAAATAGTACTCTGCTATGATTTTTTTTTCAATTATTGTTTTTCAATTGATGTAGCTTAAACTTAAATATGGACAGCCAAAAGAAAAAGTCTAGTCTTATCACATCCATGTTTCAGAAAAAGTTAAAATCTCAAGAGTCTTCTTCAACTTGTACAACTCCAATTCAAGAACGTGAGAATGAGCAAAATGAGGAGTTTTACCTGTCCCCATCCACTGAGGCTGAGAATGTATTTCCTTCAATATCATCACAAATTCAAGATATTGTAATAGGGTCTGCATTTGATGTGGAGTTGCTTCCACATGATCTGGGAAAGAGAAGTATTTCCACATATCCCGTAAATGAACAAGAGGAAATGAGGAAAGAATATATTCTAAGAGGTCCATGTCAGCCAAAATGTCATTCATTTCCGCCAAGAAAAATGGGAGAACATTATCGTCGGTTTGTAGTCACATGGTTTGATATGTTTGAATGGTTTAAATACAGTGTTGAAAAAGATGCCGCATTTTGTTTTGTATGTTATTTATTTAAGAATGATGTCGCGACTACTGCTGCTGGGGGAGATGCTTTTGTTACAGGTGGAGGATATAGGTCTTGGAATAAACCTGAAGAGATCACAAAACATGTCGGCAAATGTAATAGTTCTCATCAACTAGCGCCGGAAAAATTAAAGCCCTATAGCAGCAAAAAAATCTATACAAGTTGCTCTTGAGAAACAGTCGGATAAGACTAAATTTGAAAATAAAGCACGCCTACAAGAACCTATGAAATGTTTGAGATATCTCTTACGTCAAGGATTGGCGTTACGTGGTCATGATGAGAGTCAAGACTCACTTAATAAGGGAAATTTTCTTGAACTTCTATAATGTCTCGCAGATATTGATGAAGAGGTTGGTAGGTATGTTTTGAAAAACGCACCAGGAAACAATCAATTGATCGCTCCTTCAAATCAAAAAGATTTAATCAATGTCTGTGCTAAAGAAACCACCAAAATTATAATTCAAGAGCTTGGTGATGATTACTTTTCAGTTCAAGCCGATGAATCCAGTGACGTGTCACATAAAGAACAACTTGCTCTTTGTCTGCGTTACATTGATA
The DNA here is from genome assembly GCA_039583875.1 of Platanthera guangdongensis. Lineage (NCBI taxonomy): Eukaryota > Viridiplantae > Streptophyta > Magnoliopsida > Asparagales > Orchidaceae > Platanthera > Platanthera guangdongensis. The sequence goes on along the minus strand of JBBWWR010000154.1, from coordinate 458,869 downwards.
GAAATGGAGCCATAATAGAGCGATTTCTCAGTATTGTGCATGTTTCTGAGACTATTGCAATATCAATCAAAGCTGGATTTGAATCTTTATTAATGGCTCATTTATTGAATTTATCTAAAATCCGTGGACAAGAATATGATGCTGTCAGTAACATGAGTGGTGAGATAAATGAGCTTAAAAATTTAATTTTGAGGGAAAATCTGAGTGCATATTACATTCATTATTTTGCGCATCAACTTCAGTTTACACAAATTGCAGTCGCTAAGATAAATGATGATTGCCAGTGGTTTTTTGAAGCAATTGTAACTTTATTAAATGTGATTGGTGTTTGCTGCAAATAAAATGAAATGCTTAGAGAAAGCCAAGTTCAAAAGGTAGCTAAGGTACTAGAAGATGGTGAACTCAAAAACTGGATCAGGTTTAAATCAGGAGCTTCGTTTGAGTCGACCTATAGATACTCGTTAGGGATCACATCACAAAACACTAGTGCATATCATTTCAGTATATCCTAATATGGTTGCTACACTTGTGAAGATTAGGAAGAGTAAAGCAAATGATCGGGTGAAGACACAAGGTGTTTTGTTATCATTAGAATCATTTTATTTTATTTTAATTGTTTATGTGATGACCACTATATTTGGGTATACACACGAATTAAATCTCGCTTTGCAAAGAAAGGATCAAGATATTGTAAATGCAATGTCTTTTGTCAGTTTGACAAAAACCAGCTTCAAACTTTGAGAGATGATAGATGAGACACTCTATTTAAAAAAAATTGCTTTTTGGTGGCAAACATGGTATTCATATTCCCAATATGGATGATCGGTATATTCCCCGTGGAAGATTAAAAAGGTTTGTTGAAGACTATACAAATTTGCATCATTATCGAGTTGAAGTTTTCTTAAAGGTTGTCGATCAACAATTACAAGAGTTAAACAATCAGTTTGATGAGGTGAGTATAGAGTTGCTTCAATGTATGGCTTGTTTAAATCTCGCTAACTCATTTAGTTGCTTTTAAAAAGAAAAATTGATGCGCCTTGCAAAGTTTTATCCTAATGATTTTTCAAGTTTAGAGTTATTTAATTTGGAATTTCAACTCGAGAACTACATTGTAGATATGAAAAGTGATGAGAGATTTACTAATTTGAAAGACCTTAGCCATTTATCCTTAAAGCTTGTTGAAACCGGTAAACATGTTGCTTATCAACAAATCTACAAGCTTTTGATGTTTGTATTGATTCTTCATGTGGCTACTGCAAGTGTGGAAAGAGTATTCTCAGGCATGAATTATGTGAAAAACAAGTTGCATAATAGTCTGGGAGATCAAATATTGAATGATTGTCTACTTACTTTTATTGAGCGAGAAGCATTTTTGAAAGTCATTGATGATGATGTAATCAACCGTTTTCAAAAAATGAGGGCTTGTCGTGGACAAATATAAAAGTTTACACATGTATTTTGTATTTTGCAGTGTTATGTAATTTTGTATGACTTTCTATTATCATGGATTTAATATTGACTTGTTATTTTATTTTTAAAACAATTTTGTGCCCCCAATTTTCAAATTCCTGGATCGGCCACTGCTTCAGGGGTCAAGGGGTGTGCATGATGTTTCAATGATAGTACTGGAGGTTGCCTCTAGGAAAACACCCAAAAGTGGGGAAGAAGCATAATTTTGTCCCCAACCGTGAGGTAGTAGTGCTACCGCCGGCGACAGCTCCTACTGAGCTATGAGAGGCCTGTCTCTTGGAGACCTGGGGGCCATTGTTTGAAGCTGAGAGCCTTACGATTCCAGCTAAGGTGGCCATGAGAGCCAGCTTGATTGTGGTTGTGAAGCCTTTGTCTGCGAGAAAAAGTGCATAGCATGAGAAACTGTTGAGCCTTACGAGCCCAGCTATTATGGCCGTGAGAGTCATTGATGTGATCATTGCTAGTTTAGGTCCTGGGGACAATGGGAACTACAATTGAAGCTGAGAGCCTGAAGTGCCCATCCAAAAGGCCAAAGAGCTGAACGGGCAAGGGGAGGCTGACCCGCGTCTTGTTGTTCACCATGATGGCTATGACTGTCGGCGTTGGCATGTCGATTTGAGCAACGGGCTATAGATGAACCGTATCCGTGTTATGTCGTTTGAACTATATTGCCTACTGTAAATGACTTTTGTTGTTAGCATAATGAGAGTCTTAGGCCCAGGCCGGAAAGACTAGCATGCTCAAGTGTGAACCATCAAGTCTGGGACTATGGATGATGGTGGGACCCGAATAAGTCCGGTACACCGAGAATGTGCCCTGAGTACATGGGGCGTGTGGTTGATCGAGCTTTTATATTGTCAAAAGATATATATGTTTCTGCTTGAATGGAAGGGGAACCGTCACCACGAGTAAGGGGTGAGGTCATTATAATTTGGTCAGCTAATGCTGACCGTTACTTTGTTTTGCCACATTTTGGTGGGCCGTTCTATGCAGGTGCAGGAGAGCCAAGTGGAAAGTAGCAGGCTAAAGTCCCTTATGCTGCGATTGGCTGGCCCTCGAAATCCAAAAGGCAAATTTTTACTGTTTTCATGTGTGGTTGAGCTGTGTGTCGATGTATAAAAGACACATATTGTAAAGGGAACAATTGTAAGGACTTAAGGTAATAACTTATTGCGTATGAAATGATGTTCCTATGTTTTTAGTGGACATTCCTGGCCTTTGGGTTCTGCAATTACTAATTTCTACCGCTAGAATGATCTCCGAGTTAAGTTGCGTAAATGACATGATCTCAACGAGTAACTTAGCTGACTGTCCGTAGAATATGGCGTGGGACCCCAGTCAGACCTTCTATTATATTTGACGTGACAGATGGAGGTGTTACAATTTGTTATTATCTTCTGGTGTCGGTCTCTCTTCTTCGAATTTGTGGTCGAATTCTTTTAAGGGGTGGTGAGCACGTGTATATGTGTTACCGTTATAACATGAAAGAACCCATGAATGTCCACTTAGAAATGAAAATAAACATGTTTGTGGAACCTGTGTGTTCCTATGTTTGCGTTTTGTAATATTATTAGTGAAAGTGTTTGTTTTCAAGTATAGCTAAATAACCTAGAGGGAGGGTAAATATGTTTCTTAGTCTCTTGCGACTATCTTTAATTTTCTTTCTTTAAGTGTTATGTGAGTGAGTAGTTATCTGCTTTCAAGGCACGCACAACCTGCCATCAAAGAAACAACACAAACAAAAGCACACACAAGATATATAATGATTTCCTAACTTAGACAAGACACTTCTCCAATCTCAGCTCAAAGAGCTTACAACACGATATCGCAGGACGACTAGGTCTTCTCCAAGACCTACAGCTCAGGCACAAGGCCCCACAACTCAATGATTCAAAGATCACCTACATCAGACTGTTAAGCCCTACAACTCAGGCTGGGAGGACAGTCCTACCTCAGATCCACAAGGGATCCTACCTCAGAGAGAATGACTCTCCTACCTTAGGTTGTTAAGCCCTACCTCAGATCCAAAGGATCCTACAGCTCAAGCACAAGTGCCCTATAACTCTGTTAGAATGACTCACCTACCTCAGGCTCAAAATCCCTATAGCTCAGTGATCAATAAATCATCTACCTCAGATCTAAGCTGGATCCTACTCTCAGATTCACACTTGAATCCTACAATTCAGGCCAAATCGCTACTCTAAGATTCTCAACAGAATCCTACCTCAAGCAAATCTGCCGCACAACTCAGATCCGATCTTGTATTCTACCTCAGAGCAAATTTGCTCCTACCATTCAGATCTAAAAGGATCCTACAAGGTGGAAATGGCTGGTTAAGTTGATTGGACACAAGAGAGATTTTTCTATGACAATCTTCTTGGACAGAGATAGACTCAGCCCAAATTTGACTCCAGGAATATATTTCCTGAGTCTAATTTTCTGGACTAAGAAACCCTTAGCCCTAACTACTCCATGACAACAAGTATATATCTACTTAAGCTGGAATTTACTTGCAGAATTCTATTCTGCCCCTTTCTGAACTGAACCTAAAACTCAGCCCTCTCTTCTTCACAGCACCAGAACTTTATCTTCAGGAAAAGCTCTGCTGGACCTGTGGACTTACTGCAGCTAGGATTGGCCCTTTGTTGCTTCCTGAGCTGAGAGAATCTCAGCCCCAACTACTTCACAGTAAGGATGTAGATCTTGCTTTGGCTTGTGCTAGAAGCAACTTGCAGACTCCTGCTCTGCTTCTTCTTTCTTTCCTGGGCTGAGGAGATTCAGCCCTAACTTCTTCTTCACATCCTCTAAAGAATGTTCTTTAGAATTGATTGGATAGATGTGTGAAGTACCTGCCGCAAGGTCAGCCCTTGCTGCCTCTTACTTCTCAGAGAATCACTCTGAGCTTACTGGTGTAGATAGAAAAGACACCAGCTAAATTGCTTGAAGCTACTAGAAATTGCAGCTAGGGTTATCCCTTGGCTGCTATCCTTTTCTTAGAGAAAATGTCCCTGACCTTGCTGGTACAGATGAAGATGGCAATAACAGCTATCTTGTTGTTGATTATGGAGATGTCAACAGCTAACTTTTGTTGAGTTTTTTTAGGTTCGCTGATTTGAACTTAGTTCTTCAGCCTCTGCAACAATGGTGAGGAAGAAGATGAGGACCAACTGTATTTTCCAAATGCAATTTTCTCTTCCTCGATCTCCACCTTTTATTATTAGTCCATCAACGGCTCTTTTGACCTGTGGGCCCCACTGAGATTGACAGTTGCAACTTTATTTTTGCATTAACTGCAATACTGAAGGCATGTAGCTACATTTGTCGTGTACTATAGCTTTCCCACAACAAATTTGAATTTTGTTGACTTTGCTGATGTCACCATCTGTGGACTTAGCCAAAATCAAGCAACAGTAGTATGGGCATTGAGTGAGTAAGCATCACTCAACGCCAAAATACTTAGATAGAATTCTGTATATCTCAGGCATTGAGTGAATAAGCTTCACTCAACGCTTTTGGCCTTAGCCAATCATTCTTTCACTAGGCGTTGAGTGAGCAACCTTCACTCGACGCCAAAACACTTAGAAAGGTTTTTTGTCATTAGGCGGTGAGTGAGTAAGCTTCACTCAACACCAAAACACTTAGAAAAGTTTTCTATCTCTAGGCGCTGCGAGCATTGAGTCCACTCAATGCTTTTTGTCTCTAGGCGTAGAGAACGTTGAGTCCACTCAATGCTTTTTACCTTGAAAAATATTCATGCTTCTCTAGCATTGAGAGCGTTGAGTCCACTCAACGCTTTTTGCCTTGGCGTTGAGAGCATTGAGTATGTCTTCATCACTCAACGCTTTTTGCCTTAGCCAACTTTTTGTTACTAGTCATTGAGCAAGCCTTCATCACTCAACGCCATAATACTTAACAGATAGTCTTCTGTCATCTGGCGTTGAGTGAGTAAGCTACACTCAACGAATTTGGACTTAGCCAATTTTTTGTGAAATCACACTCTCTGACTAACAAAGGTTTAGTCAACGCTTTTTATCACACGGCGTTGAGTGAGTAAGCTTCACTCAACTCCTGTGAACTAAGTCAAATATTTATAAAGATTTTCTCTAGCTTTGATTGACTGAGCAATACTCAACGATTTTGATGTTATGGCGTTGAGTGAGTGAACTTCACTCAACGTATATGGACTTAGTCACTTTCTTGCTATTTTTTCTTAGGCTTATCCTATCTCATAGCTTTTAGTTGTATGGCGTTGAGTGAGTAGACTTCACTCAACGCATGTGGACTTAGCCACATTTCTTGCTAGCCAACATCTTTCCTTACCTCTGGCATTGAGTGAGCTTGCTCCACTCAATGCCTGTGAACTTAGCTGCTTTTCAACCTTTGTTAACTGCTCCTTGACATCTGACGTTGAGTGATCTTGCTTCACTCAATGCCTGTGGACTTAAGTAAATTCCTGCCTTTACAGCCAACTTCTTTATGTCCACCTTTCTGCATTATGACCATATGTCAGAAACTTGAAATACCTATTCTATCAATGCTATAAGGACTAACCTTCATGCATGAACTTAAACATATATCAAATATAACTTTGTGTATGACATTGATATGATTGACTTCTTCAAATCTAGGATATTGTGGGCAATGGTGTTGGAACCCTAGTTCTGATTTGGGTAAGGATCACTATTAGGTTTGCTTAGACTGACCCAAAATGTATAGCCAGGGTCATAGGTTTATTTCTATAGTCTAGGCCAAGAGTCAACATCTCATGGATCAGCCTACAACAGCCTGTCAAAGACTCAGTCAGATTGTGTCGACACCAGAAGAAAGTCTGTGTCGACACTATACAGACTATGTCGACACTAGGGAAATGTTGTGTCGACACTTGAGCAAGATTGTGTCGACACTTGAGCAAGATTGTGTCGACACCAGACAGCAAGATTGTGTCGACACCAGAAGAAGTTGTCGACACACAGATCATCTGTCGACACCAACTGTGTCGACACCAACAACAATTATGTAGACATCAACTTGTGTCGACACATTCCAGTATTCCAGAATTGAAGCAGTCAGAAAATCAGTTCGACGATAGTCGAACTCAGTTCGACGAACGTCGAACCCAGGTCGACGATCGGTGTACTCGACAGTTTTTCAGCTCAACGAAATAAAAACTGAGCTCGACAATCTACGAGCTCTGGTCGACGATTTCTAGAAGATTACCGTTGGCGGATTCCAGCACATTAGTTACAGCTGGTAGCATTAATTATGGATAAATTAATGGAGATTAGTCATCAGATTTAATGCCATACATTCTCGCGAATATAGCCATTTGGAAAACAAGTTAATTATGGAATTAATCAGGAGTAAATGCTAATTGATTCCCAAAGCACTTACCATTCTCGGGAATGAATTAGTCATTACAGTCAGAAGAAATTAAAATGTCTTTTTTTGTATACAAGCAGGGAAGGAGAACACACAGTCAAACGATCAAAGAAAAAAATAGTCTGCATCATACACTCTCTTGGCCCTCTCTTTCAGGATTTGGACGAAAAGTAGAAGCCAGAGGAAAGAAGCAGATCAGCTATAAGAAGAAGAAGAACAACCAAACAAAATTAAGAGTCTCCTTCTTCCTAATCTCTGCAGGACAACTTCAAGGTCAACAAACAACATATTAGTCAAAATCTCCTGAAGATTCCTCTGGTCAAGGCTCAAAGTCTGAAGGCCTATCACCCTGTGCAAAGCTTCCCAGCCTGAACCCATTTCAATCTCAGGGGGAGCTTTGACAACATCTTTGAATCCACATAGTCTTCTCAGTTGTATATTGAGAAAGAGAAGACTTCCATCACTCTCTTCCCCCCACCTGTATAAAGGGTTGTCATCTCCCTTCAAAAGTGATTCCTGTTTTTTTGAGCACCTGATCAAAAGCTCATTGGTGATAGGGCACCTGATCAAAAACCTATTGGTTTTTAGGAACCTGATCAAAAGCCTAAAGGGTTTTTAGATCTACCTGAAGCAGATCTTGTGGTGACAGGGCACCTGATCAAAAACCTGAGTGGATTTCTACCAGGGTGGTAGAAGAGTGGATGTACCCAGGTTGGGGAACCACTATAACATTCTTGTGTCATCTGTTTGCCCATTTTCTTCAATTCTTGATGTGCTTGAGACTTTAGGACTGCTGTGATTTTATTACTTAATCTGTTTGTGCACCAGTACAGCAAAAGCTGTCATAATTTTTGTTATTGCACATATACTCTATTCACCCCCTCCCTCTAGAGTATAGTAGATCTAACTCTAACTTTCAATTGGTATCAGAGCATGTTCCTTTGGTTGGACAAGTTAATCCTTGAATCAAAGATCCTGTGTTAGATCTACACATCACTTTATTCACATTTAATTTAGATCTTATACACAACATTAGCACGGAACATGGACTATGTAAGCAACAGACCTCCAGTGTGCAACCTAAATAGGTTTGCCATCTGGAAGGCAAGAATCAGATTGTATATGAACTCTATTGATGAAGAAATATACAATTCTATTCTGACAGGTCCCCCACAAGCTTCAACATCTTCAAATACAAATGATGTCCCATCATCTCAATGGACAGATGCCCAAAAAAAGCTAAAGCTTGCTGATGCCAAAGCCATGAACATATTAGCTCAGACTATGTCAGATGACATCTTTTAGAAGGTGGCTAAGTGCACCTCTGCAAAAGCAATCTGGGACTCACTAAACCACATGGTTGCTAGCTCAACATATGAGAGGAAAGATAGAAGATCAAATCTTATCACACAATATGAAAACTTCAGAAAGCATGAAGAAGAAACAGTTGAAGTGATGTACAATAGGCTTAGCTCCATCATCAATGAGCTAAGAACCTTGGATAAAGAAATCACATTGACTGAAGTAAATGACAAGATCCTAATGTGCTTCCCAAGCTCATGGGATACCAGGATTTGGCTAATCAAAGAGGCCAGAAACTTGAATGAGATTTCAACTGAATCTCTACTGGGAAAGCTCAAATCTTATGAGCAGTTAATCAGGAATAGAGAAGCAGTAGAGCAAAGAACTCCTCCTCCAGCAAGAAGAGAACACAACATTGATTTCAAGGATGCTGAGAAGACAGTGGCTGCATCAACAAATGAAGAACTGATGAGCCTGTTTGCTAAAAGATTTTATAATATGGCAAAGAAGGACTTCAGAAGGGAGTCATCCAGAAATGACAGCAAGCGAAGATATGACCAAACCCCTACTAGAGAGAAGGAATCAAGAAGCAAGCATTGCTGCAAGCCCTCTTCCATCAAGCACAAAAGGAAGGACAAAGGATTTGTGGCTGAAACATGGAGTGACACAGAAGATGAATCCACATCTTCCAGCTCCAGTGAAGAAGAAGAGGAGGCTAAGGCAAAAGAATTTTGTCTGATGACAATCAATGCATCTTGCAGCAGCCATGATAGAGAATCTGAATATGATGGAGAAATATTCTGATGAAGAATCAGCAGATCAAGTAATCTCTAACCTTGATTTTTCTTCAGAAAAATTTAAAACTGATTGCAAGTTATTATGTAACAATTTTCAGAAAATCTTAGTTCAAAATAATTCGTCGAACGGAGATAGACGACATCAATACTACTCGTCGAACTCAGATCGACAAACTATGAACAAAGATTTTGACTTGTACTGTTCAGGAATTTGTGCTCGACAAAATAGATATAATTCGTCGAACAGAGATCGACGAAAATGGACCATAGAAAACAACCATTATCATTCTATGAACAGAGATCGAAGATCTCATCCAACATCGTCGAACTCAGTTTGACGATCCAACAGGAAATCATCGATCCCAGATTCTATAAACAGAACTTTTTGTTCTTTTAAAATTTATCATCAAAGTTAGCATTTTAATAATCCTTTCACTGAGTGGATAATACCTCTTAGGAAATATCATCCACTTGGATACAAGGATTAGCCTAAATGCTCTTTTATTTCTAATTATTATCAAAAAGAACCAGGACCCAAGGTAATCTGGGTCCAGAACTCCTAACATCTCCTTGTAGGAAAAAGATACATTTCCAGCCAATATAGAGGACAATTCAATGGCTGAAGAGAGAGGCTGTTAAAGTTATGATCCTAATCAGATTTGGGCAAAGCAAAGTGATTTCATGGCAATTCAAGCAGGAAATGTTGTCTGCTCAAATCTCTGCCCTCTCTGCTGCCCCCATCTTCATTTAGGGGTCTGGCTCCAGTGCTTACTGCAAGCAGACAGGGGGAGATGCTTGTAAATGAAGCTGCAGAAATTCCAGCAGTAACAGAAATTCCAGCAGTAACAGCAATTCCAGCAGTAGCAGCAATTCCAGCAACAACAGATTATAATGATACAGATTTGGGCAGGGATCAACAACAGCTGTAACAGCAGAAACAGCAACAACAGAAGTACATGATCCAGATTTAATTGTGTTTAATTGCCTTGTATTTTACTTGTATTTATGTACATAGTGTCCTCACCCAAATAGGGGGAGATTGTTGGAACCCTAGTTCTAATTTGGGTAAGGATCACTATTAGGTTTGCTAAGATTGACCCAAAATGTATAGCCAGAGTCATAGGTTTATTTCTATAGTCTAGGCCAAGAGTCAACATCTCATGGATCAGCCTACAACAGCCTGTCCAAGACTCAGCCAGATTGTGTCGACACTAGAAGAAAGTCTGTATCGACACCAGACAGACTGTGTCGACACTTGGGAAATGTTGTGTCGACACTTAAGCAAGATTGTGTCAACACCAGACAGTAAGATTGTGTCGACACCAGATAGCCAGGCTGTGTCGACACCAGAAGAAGTTGTCAACACACAGATCATCTGTCGACACCAACTGTGTCGACACCAATAACAATTATGTAGACATCAACTTGTGTTGACACATTCCAGTATTCCAGAATTGAAGCAGTCAGAAAATCAGTTCGACGATAGTCGAACTCAGTTCGACGAACGTCGAACTCAGGTCGACAATCGGTGTACTCGTCAGTTTCTCAGCTCGACGAAATAGAAACTGAGCTTGACGATCTACGAGCTTTGGTCGACGATTTCTAGAAGATTACCGTTGGTGGATTCCAACACAATAGTTATAGCTGGCAGCATTAATTATGGCTTAATTAATGGAGATTAGTCATCAGATTTAATGCCATACATTCTCGCGAATATAGCTGTTTGGAGAACAAGTTAATTATGGAATTAATCAGGAGTAAATGCTAATTGATTCCCAAAGCACTTACCATTCTCGGGAGTCAATTAGTCATTACAGTCAGAAGGAATTAAAATGTCTTTTTTTGGATACAAGCAGGGAAGAAGAACACACAGTCAGACGATCAAAGAAAAAAACAATTTGCATCATACACTCTCTTGGCCCTCTCTTTCAGGATTTGGACGAAAAGTAGAAGCCAGAGGAAAGAAGCAGATCAGCTATAAGAAGAAGAAGAACAACCAAACAAAATTAAGTGTCTTCTTCTTCCTTATCTCTGCAGGACAACTTCAAGGACAACAAACAACATATTAGTCAGAATCTCCTGAAGATTCCTCTAGTCAAGGCTCAAAGTCTGAAGGCCTATCACCCTGTGCAAAGCTTCCCATCCTGAACCCCTTTCAAGCTCAGGGGGAGCTTTGACAACATCTTTGAATCCCATAGTCTTCTCAGTTGTATATTGAGAAAGAGAAGACTTCCATCACTCTCTTCCCCCCTCCTGTATAAAGGGTTGTCATCTCCCTACAAAAGTGATTCCTAGTTTTTTGAGCACCTGATCAAAAGCTCATTGGTGATAGGGCACCTGATCAAAAACCTATTGGTTTTTAGGCACCTAGTTAAAAGCCTAAAGGGTTTCTAGATCTACCTGAAGCAGGTCTTGTGGTGATAGGGAACCTGATCAAAAACCTGAGTGGATTCCTACCAGGGTGGTAGAAGAGTGGATGTACCCAGGTTGGGGAACCACTATAATATTCTTGTGTCGTCTGGTTGCCCCTTTTCTTCTGTTCTTGCTCTGCTTGTGACTTTAGGACTACTGTGATTTTATTACTTAATCTGTTTGTGCACCAGTACCACAAAAGCTATCATAATTTTTGTTATTGAACATATACTCTATTCACCACCCCTCTAGAGTATAGTAGATCTAACTCTAACTTTCAAATAGACCCAACAATCTCCCCCTATTTGAAGAATTCAAAACCCTCAAAAAAAGAGTCAATGACATACACTAACTTATGCAGTAATATATCAACTTGGAAAACATATAACAAGAGAAGTGATAATTACCATACTTTCTTGCCTGATGGGCACACCTGCTCCTGCTCCCCCTTAATTGTTGTTGCATGGTCTTGATCAATTTGATCATAACCTTCTCATAGTTTTGATATCACTTGTATCCTTCTCCTCCTTTTATAATCTGATACCAGATTCATATCTTATATCCTCCCCCTTTTTGTTGGGTATTGTATCCACAATTACCTGGATTTGAGGAAGCCACCTGTCAAGCTAAGATGAATTCACAATGTATTTGATGAAACCTCTTAAGTTGTGCTTGCAGTTATTCCACGCTAAGTGCACACCAATGTCAGGGTGCAGTAGGTCAATATACACGGGTCTGCACGACGTAATCTCTCGTTGAGCAGATCAGTGTGTTGGCCTACGTGTACTCTCTCTATTGGAGTGCACTTACTTTCAAGTACAGGGCCGTGTTTATACAAGAGCAGACAGGGAGCAAGGATGGGTCAAGGAGCAGCTCTTGGGTGGAAAGACGAAAATTCGTCTAAGTATAATTCGACGAGAATCACTAGTGATTCTCGCCGATTCGGCGAGAATCACTAGTGATTCTCGCCGAATCGTCGAGAATCATTAGTGATTCTCGCCGACTCTATCCGGCTACCTCAAAACGGTGCCAAGTAAGATTCGGCGAGAATCACTAGTGATTCTCGCCGAACCCATCGTTGAGCAGATCATGAATACCAAGTAATATTCGTTGAGAATCAACAAGTGATTCGGCGAGAATCACTAGTGATTCTCGACGAATCGTCGAGAATCACTAACTGATTCTCGCCGATTCGTCGAGAATCACCTGCGATTCTCGCTGAATTTGACTTAGCAATTTCTCTGGAAGCTACTGGACTGGATTCTGCCGCTGGGACTGTGCTGAACCGGAACTAGGGTTCCCTTCAGGTGGGACCCACAACGGTCATTTAGGAGTATACGTGTGTATAAATACACGGGTATTTTTGAACAGTAAGCAGCGAAGAAGAAAAGAAATACGCGAGCCGCGACGTGACCTAGATCGCCGTTTCCGCTCCGCCGCCGCTGCCGCCGCTCGCGCCAAGTTGTTCGCCGGTTGATCGTGGTTTCGCCCAGATCCTCCTGCGATAGAAGCCTAGCTAAGCTCAGCGTCTCACGTGTCTAACCGGAGATCTCTTGTCTCTCGATTTGTAGATCGGGAAAATCTTCCCCATCCGAATCGATCGAGACGATTGATCCTAGTGTGACCGTTGGTAGACCTAGCTAGCTTTGCTACGAAGTTTGGATCTCTAAAGAACAGCAGCCGCACATCGTTGTTGCCGCCGATCCCGTGAACCTAGCCGCCGCCCATCTTACCGCCGCCGGTTCCGGGGAGATTCTCTCCAAGTGAGATCTTGGGTAGTGGACTCTTCGTGGACTTCAAAAACACGTCGTCAATGAAGAGGGACACCTAAGTCTCCAAACGTAGTTTTTATCTCTTGTACATTCTAGTTTTACTTTTGTTGTAAAGGAACGGTGGTTCCTAGTTGTAAGGGTTGGGTGCAACCCGGGTTGTGGGAGTGTTGACTCCTACGTGTGGAAGGGTTCCTTCCGATAGTGCAAGGATTGGATTTCAATCCTGTTGGAGAAGTGACCGAGTCGTCCCTGGTTGGGAGATAGGTCGAAGGGGGAAAGTGGATGTACCCAAGTCGGGGAACCACTATAAATAGCTTGTGTACTCTATTGTGCTGTGTTGTTTTATTTTCGTGTGCAGGTACAATTTAAATTCCGGAAAAAACGCTGCACGTCACCTATTCCCCCCCCCCCATAGGTGAACATAGTTGACACTAGGTGGACTTTCAAGTGGTATCAGAGCCAGGTTGCTCATCAGAAGGTTTACACCTTGAGTAGAATCCTGCCACCAGTGTCAGAAGCATGGAGCTGGATCATGAGATATCGCCACTAAGACTCCCCACATGCACAAAGGAGTTTTATCCCGTCTGGAGGATGAGAGTGTCGTATCACTTGGATGCTATCGATCCTCGTGCATCTTTCATCCTCGAAGAGGGTCCTTTTATTCCTATGAAGACCTCCGACTCTGGAATTCAAGTGCCCAAGTGCATTGCTGAGATGTCGGAAATGGAACTTTCATTCTTTAATTTGGACAAGAGGATTTGTCAAATTATCATGGATATCTGGTCTGGAGCTTCTCGCTCTAGATTGGAAAAATGTGGGTCGGCTAAATCTATGTGGGTGATGATCTCAGAGCTGATGGGGGGGTCAGAGAAAGCTGGAATCTGCTATCAACCAGAGGATGAAGCCTATGTGGGGGTCCTCGCCTCTGAAGATGAAGGCAAGGATCTATCGGACTGCATCAGAGCTCCAGTGTCCGTGTCAGAGACTGAAGAGGCCAGTGAGGAAAGCAGCTCTGATGAGGATGACACAACGGTCACTGGCTCTAATGACAATAACACTGAAGAGCAGGTAACTTCTTCATCCTGCCCCGTCTCTCTTGAAATTTCTGAAGACAGGAACTGCTTTCCTCCAGAAAATTCTGATTCTCTGAAGAGAGCCCTTCAGACAAGCAACCTACTTGCTGAGGAGCAAGCTCAAGAGATTGCTCGACTGAAGATCTTGTTGGTTCTCCAATTGGCATCCAACAAGGTCAAGGACTCTAAAATCTCAGCTCTAGAGAGTAGTCTAGAGAGTGAGAAAAGAATAGTATCAAACTTTTCCAAGGTTGATGCTATAAAGAGAAAGCAAGAAAATGGGTGGATCTCCCGGATTATCAATTCGTGGAGAAATGGGGAAACGGTATTCTGACCCCCCACCCCAAGCATGAAGGCAACTCATCATGCCTTCAGGTATGACCACAGGAATAATCGTGGTCACTGCAAGGGTGATCTGTCCTCATGTGGAGACACCCAGAGTGCAAGGGCTGTCATGGCCACCCATGAGAGAATACCTAAGGCTCCTTCTGAGCCCTTTGTATTCTCGGCCACTGCCCATAATCGGCATGAATCGACTTGCATCAGCTCTCAGAAATCTTCTCTCCACCCAAGGACACAGGAAAGGGGGGTTAGAAGTCATGCTGTAAGTTCTCATGGGGTCTCAGGAAGGGGGCTGTCTGAAAGGAAGGCACCACTTCCCAGACCTCGTGACGCTCGCTGCATGTATTCTTTCCACCCTTCCACGTGTCACGGTGGAAGAGGCAGTTCTGGGAGCAGATCCAGATCTATCCCGTTTGGACCTAGGCTCATGACTACCTCAGTCACAAGATCAGGTCAGAAACGGAGATACAACATTCACGAGTGTTGGTGCTGTGGCAAGGTGGGACACTTTGCTATAGACTGTTGGCACAACCCCTCTGTGTCAAGGGCAAGGGCGTATCCACATCTCCAGGGCAGAGGTAGTCTTCCTGACAGGTTTTCTGAAGGAAGGCAGTCGAGTGCTTATGCTAACAGGAACCTAGGACCCAATATGATTTGGGTTCCTAAGGTAAAGTAATTCTTTCTTGCAGGGTAGTCTAGGTTCCCATAAAAATGATGGGAACTAGACAGTAGGTGGCTCAAGACTAAATTGGAACAAGCGTCTGGAATAACAGATGTGATATCTACTTGAGCATATTCACATTGATCTCCTAATATGTTTTACCTGAGGGACTAAATGATAACTCTCATAATCCCAGGTACGTTTGATCAATTCCAGGACTTGAGTCATATTGTATCCACATTAACATATATATATATATATATATATATATTTATTTATACTTATTCTTACACTTGTATGTGCGTACATCTAAGGATATGTTAACACGGTAAACATAAACCATAAATACAACCATGACGACTTATCGGAAATTCCACTGGTAGACTTGAGATCTAACATCTACAGGCTTAAATTAGTTCACTAAAAACTAGCGAAGATTGCCATCAAGAAATGTATGGAAAAGCTGGTTTAAACCCCAAATAGTGGCTTTAAGAAGTATTCACATATTTGGAAGATTTTTAAATTAACTTATATGGAAAAGCCGGAAACCGTTAAAATCCCTTCTAAATCCCGACGATCTCACGCAGTCTCCCGCCGAACTCACCTTTATATATTTAGAATCCGGCCGACTCTTTATATTCCGTAGGAATCCCGCCGAAGGACGCTCTCTGCAGGAAGACTCGCCGACTCTCTCCGCAGGGGAAACTCGCCGCAAGGGAAGCTCGCCGAATCGACTCCTACTCCGCAGGAAACTCACCAGGAATCGTGCAGGTTTCCGTCAAATCCCGCCGAATCCCGCCGAACTCCGCAGGAAACTCACCGAATCCGCAAGTTTCTCACCGCAAGTTTCTCACCGAAGGTTTCCCGCAAGAATCCCATCGAAGTTTCTCACCGAAGGTCTCCATCGTCTTCCCGCAAGTATCTCGCCGAATCGTGCAGGCTTCCGTCGACATCCCGCAGGACGATCACCGAAGATCTCTCGCAGGAAGCTCACCGACGATTCCGCGTGCACTCATCCGGTGTCCATCATCTTTAACCACCTAACTCCCGTCTACGCTTTTAGGTAACCTCTTCCTCACCCGTATTTGGATGTTATCACTAGTGTCGCTTCCCTTTTGACTGTTAATTAAGCGTAGAGTAGGGCTTCTCTCCATAGATCTGCAATGGCTCCCAGGACAACCGCTGGGCTGGTCACTGGATGCGAGCTGGTTCGCACAGGGTTCTCTCATGCCTCTGACGAATTCAGAAACATCATTCTCATGCTGGAAGAGGCTGGGCTTTCATTCGCACTGGAGCACCCGTGTAAAATCTTGGACAAAGAGGTGCTGGAGTTCTTTGCTACCGCCAGACTCCGAAATGAAGACTCTCTTATCAAGAGCAAGGTGGCTGGGGCAAAGATCAAGATGTCTGCCAGCAAGATGACCCACTTCCTGCAGCTCTCTAGCTCGGAGCACGAGGACTATCTTGAGGAAGAAGATAAAACCAGGACTCTCTTATTCTGTGGTCTCCCACGAGGAACTCGGTCGATAAAGCGCAAGGATATGAATGAAGAAGGGAAGCTTCTGTCAGACATAATCAGAAAAGTACTCATCTGCAAGTCAGGCTCTCATGACCATATCTCTGCAGACATGTTCAAGATCCTGGTGGCAATTGTCTGCCGAAAAAGGTTCAACTGGGGGGCTTTGCTGTTTGAGAAGATAAAGGACACCCTGAGATCTCCGAGCTTTGGCCGAATCATAAGTCTGTATCTCAATCAGCTGAATGGAGACAAGTATGACATGAGTAAAGGTGTTCCTCTACACTACTTGAAGAAAATGGACTCAAGTGTTTTTGACAGATGGGAGAGGCGAATTGGGCAGGCTGCCGTGGAAGAACAACAGGACGTATCTCCAGCAGTAATCCCCAGTGAAATTCCTGATGCTTTGACTGCAGGAATTGAGGGGGAGTCTCTACCCACTCATGCCGATATCGTATCTGACATCTCCCAAATGGCCAGAGATGTTGTGGCAGATATACAAGAAGACAGTGAAGCTGTGCCGGAGAATGAGGAGGTCCTGAACCTGAACAATCTAGGAGCCGGAGGTGCGGTAGAGGAGACTGCTGACGAAGAGTTGGAAGAGGATGCTGATGAAGATGATCTCATGGATGATGAAGGAGAGGAAGACGGCAATGAGGGACAAGAAGCATTGGAGACTCAGGATCTCATTGAACCTCCATCTGATAAGCACGCACCTGAAATCGTTCCTGAGAACATTGGTGCACGAGTGGAGGGGGAGTCCGAGAAATCTACAGATGTTGCCAGTATTCCACCCTTAGAGGCTGTGCTCCTGTCTAGCTCTACAGGTGCGTCTGATGAAGTGCAAGGCCAAGAAGTGCCTCAGAATATTCCCCTACGAGATGATATAGCCACTCACACCGTGAATATCATTCAGGGCATAGTGGATGAGCTTAAAGCTTCTTTTGAAAAAGCTCAAAATAAAATGCTGAAAAGGATTAAGAAATCTGAAAATCTCATGCTCAAGAATATGGTGGAGATCAATCATAAACTTGACGTGATGGAAAAGAAATTTGAAGATAAGTATACCGCGGCTGGCCAAGCTGTCACACTTCTTATGGCCGGATTGAAAAAGAACACCGATACTCTTGCAGTAGTGAATCAGAATGCTCATGTTGTAGCAAACAACATTCAAAAGTTTGACGGTAATATGGTAACTCTCAACGCCAATCAGCAGGCCTTGGTCACTGAATTTTCCAGGACTACCAAGCATATTGATGACTCACTGCACTCCTATGCAAACTCCATCGCAGTCGAAGCCAAAAAGGGGGAGAAGGAATACATAGCTAATATGGCTGAGCTTCGGGAAGTCATGATCAACAACTTCGAACAGTCAAACAAATATGTCTATGATAGCTGCTGGTGGATGCTCCAACAGGCGTTAGGCGTCGATTTGAATCCTGCGGGTATTCATGCTCCTGAGACTTCTACGGCTGCAACGGGAGTAAGTGCTGCTGAGGGAGTAAGTGCGGCAGAGGTTCCCATGAGTGAAGATGATGCTAGGGATATTTCTAAAGCAAAACTGATGAGCATGTTTGACCAAGAGGCCCTAGCAAAAGCCAGGGGCAAGAGAAAAGCTCAAGAAGGGACCTCCAAGGAGACACAAGCTGAAAAGAGAATTCGACTGAGTGAGGAGGAAGTAAGAAACGAAAAGTGGAGTCCAGTTTCAAAGAATATCATCTTGGACACCTTCTGGCTACAAGAAAAAGGAGAAATCAATCGAAACGAAGTATACAACCAGTATGAGTGGGAAATGCACAAGACATATGAAGCGAAACGAAACATCTTCTTCAGGACCAATACGGCGGCAGATAAAGCTCCTCCTCCCAGATATTATCCGAAGCCCAAAGAGTACATGGAGAGGCAAAGAAAGAAGTATTTGGCTCAGAAAATCAAGGATGACTTAGCCAAAGAAAAATAGTCAAAAATTTATAGCTTGTCATTCTCTCTTAAGAACAATTAACGTTTATTGTTATTATATGAACAATTCTGAGATTATATATATATATATATATATATATATATATATATATATATATATATATATATATATATATATATATATATATATATATATATATATATATATATTTGTATATGTATTTGAATTTGTGAATGACTCAAGTCTTGATCTGTTTGCTTATATTTTCTTGTGCTGCATATTTAAATTCTGAATGATGTTTATATTATCTGGTTGGTGTTATTCATCTTAGCTAGTAGGGTTTTGGCTTCGTCAAATAGGGGGAGATTGTTGGGTATTGTATCCACAATTACCTGGATTTGAGGAAGCCACCTGTCAAGCTAAGATGAATTCACAATGTATTTGATGAAACCTCTTAAGTTGTGCTTGCAGTTATTCCACGCTAAGTGCACACCAATGTCAGGGTGCAGTAGGTCAATATACACGGGTCTGCACGACGTAATCCCTTGTTGAGCAGATCAGTGTGTTGGCCTACGTGTACTCTCTCTATTGGAGTGCACTTACTTTCAAGTACAGGGTCGTGTTTATACAAGAGCAGACAGGGAGCAAGGATGGGTCAAGGAGCAGCTCTTGGGTGGAAAGACGAAAATTCGTCTAAGTATAATTTGACGAGAATCACCAAGTGATTCTCGCCGATTCGTCGAGAATCATTAGTGATTCTCGCCGACTCTATCCGGCTACCTCAAAACGGTGCCAAGTAAGATTCGGCGAGAATCACTAGTGATTCTCGCCAAACCCATCGTTGAGCAGATCATGAATACCAAGTAATATTCGTTGAGAATCAACAAGTGATTCGGCGAGAATCACTAGTGATTCTCGACGAATCGTCGAGAATCACTAACTGATTCTCGCCGATTCGTCGAGAATCACCTGCGATTCTCGCCGATTTTGACTTAGCAATTTCTCTGGAAGCTGCTGGACCGGATTCTGCCGCTGGGACTGTGCTGAACCGGAACTAGGGTTCCCTTCAGGTGGGACCCACAACGGTCATTTAAGAGTATACGTGTGTATAAATACACGGGTATTTTTGAACAGTAAGCAGCGAAGAAGAAAAGAAATACGCGAGCCGCGACGTGACCTAGATCGCCGTTTCCGCTCCGCCGCCGCTGCCGCCGCTCGCGCCAAGTTGTTCGCCGGTTGATCGTGGTTTCGCCCAGATCCTCCTGCGACAGAAGCCTAGCTAAGCTCAGCGTCTCACGTGTCTAACCAGAGATCTCTTGTCTCTCGATTTGTAGATCGGGAAAATCTTCCCCATCCGAATCGATCGAGATGATTGATCCTAGTGTGACCGTTGGTAGACCTAGCTAGCTTCGCTACGAATTTTGGATCTCTAAAGAACAGCAGCCGCACATCGTTGTTGCCGCCGATCCCGTGAACCTAGCCGCCGCCCATCTTGCCGCCGTCGGTTCCGGGGAGATTCTCTCCAAGTGAGATCTTGGGTAGTGGACTCTTCGTGGACTTCAAAAACACGTCGTCAACGAAGAGGGACACCTAAGTCTCCAAACGTAGTTTGTATCTCTTGTACATTCTAGTTTTACTTTTGTTGTAAAGAAACGGTGGTTCCTAGTTGTAAGGGTTGGGTGCAACTCGGGTTGTGGGAGTGTTGACTCCTACGTGTGGAAGGGTTCCTTCCGATAGTGCAAGGATTGGATTTCAATACTGTTGGAGAAGTGACCGAGTCGTCCCTGGTTGGGAGATAGGTCGAAGGGGGAAAGTGGATGTACCCAAGTCGGGGAACCACTATAAATAGCTTGTGTACTCTGTTGTGCTGTGTTGTTTTATTTTCGTGTGCAGGTACAATTTAAATTCCGCAAAAACGCTGCACGTCACCTATTCCCCCCCCCATAGGTGAACATAGTTGACACTAGGTGGACTTTCACTTTTTGACTTCTGTAAATAGTCAGGGAGGTTCAGACTATCTGATCCCCCTTTTTGAGTACAAATAAGCCACTCTAGCAGTAGTTGAACCACTTGAATCTTCCTTTGCAAGTGCTGGACTTGCTCTCCCTCAACTAAAGCATCCTCTTACATACTTCCTGGTACACATTCTAGTCTAAACCTTAAGATTGTAGTCCTCTTGCTGATGTTGTATCCACATAATTTGTGAACTTTAACGTACTCTTGTGGTGATACCACTGATACACCAAATCAGTGCAGCCCCTTGAAACTTGATTGGTCCAATGATCCACTTGAGATGGCTCCTATCATTCATTTCCTTGACCTATTGTCGCTCCTCTTCTCCTACAGCAACACTATCCTTTCAACAACAATAGTGATGATCTTTGATCCATAGAAGTAGCTGCTGATCTTGCTCCCCCTCAATAGGAGCACCTCTATCACCATCTCTAATGGACACATGAGTCCATTTAAGTCTTGATATCATTTAGGATCTTTATAGTCTTGATCCCCCATTAATCACTTATCTACCTGCAAGAGAAATAAATCCTACAACACAAGTATAATAGGGAGCAACTGAAGCTATAACAAGTTCAACATGCCCAACTTGAAGGTGTTGACCTTGACTTCTACTAGTGGCTTAGTAAGGATATTTAGCTAGTATCATGACTGTGGGGACACACTCAAGACCGAGTTCTTCTTTTTCCACATGCTCCCTAACTAACTGATACTTAATCTACATATGCATAGTCCTGCTCTGGAAGATAGGATTCCTAACAATTTAGATTACACTAGTAGAATATCAATATGAAGGAGTTCTACTTATCTGGAGTTTATGGTCCTGATATCATGGAGCAGATTTTCCAAGACTGGTTTCTTTCTTGCTGCTCCCAGTAGTCTGTCTTCTTCTTTGGATTTGATAGGTTCCATCTTTGCTTATCCTATCTACCTTACACTCTATGGTGGAGGTTCTTCTTCTCACCTGTTCTCCTTTCATCTGACTGGGCAGTCAGCTCTAACATGTTCAGCCATGCTACAACAACAACATATTTTGTTAGGGAAATATTTTTTCTGGGTTTAGTATCATAAATGTCTCCATTGGAGCGCATCATCCTAGATTTATTGTGTTCTTCCTTATACTGTGAAGAGGTGGAAGAATTGTTCTTTCATTGTTTTCAATTCTTCTGCAACAGAGTTGCCTCTGGCTCTAGCTACTTGACTGTTTGAGTTGGTTGTATACAACATGGATTATTTTATATCTTTTATATACCATCACTTCTTGCAGAGCATACTCTCTCGTGATCATGGCCCATCTTCCATTTTCTTTTCTCACTTTAAGACTTTAAGTAGGACATGGATATCTTGGCCTGATCTATCTCTTAATCCATATGGATCATTATCCTTTGAAGTATATATTGTTATTTTAATAACACTCTCTTAATCTTAAGTAGGAAGATTTGTTGAAATCTCGCCCTCAATCTTAACATTGTCCATAGAGACATTGCTGAACTTTAGCAGTAGTGCTGATCTTTTCAGAGCTGGAGGTACTCTAGGTAAGACTTAAGCTTCTCCAGCAACATTGAATAAACGTGCTCCCCAAATAGGAGCATCTAGCTTGACAGTCTTCCCCTTAGAATTTGCACAAAACTTGTCAATACTGCTCACTGACTAGGACATACCTTGTTGCAGGTTCCGATGATATTGAACCATGAGCATACATTTCTCTTCAAGTTTCCTCTAAAGAGTCTATTAGCTGAGGATACCACTTGAGAAACTTTTAAGCTAAGCATTATGAAAGGGGAAACTAGATCTGATATACTCTAGAGGGGGGGGTGAATAGAGTATATGGTGCTTTTTAAAACACAAAGAAAATCTTTTGCAAAGCTTTACAACAATTGTTGTAATGAGTGTGAGCAGGGAAGCAGAAATAAAATAAACCACAAAACTAAGCAATGCACAAAAGAATCTAGGCCAGAAACAAAAGAAAAACATGCACAACCAGAAAACACAAGGAAATATAGTGGTTCCCCAACTTGGGTACATCCACTCTTCTACCACCCTAGGTAGGAATCCACTGCAGGATGAGTTGATCAGGTGTCCTGGGCACCAATGAGCTTTTGATAAGGTGCTCAAAAACCAAAACAGATTTTTTGATCAGGTGTCTTGCCACCAATGAGCTTTTGACAAGGTGCTCAAAAACCAACTTCAAACTTTTGAAGGGAGTTTGAGAAACCCTTTACAGAGAGGGGGTTGAGAGAGTTATGGCAGTCTTCTCTTTCTCAAGCGACTGAGAAGACTATGTGGATTCAGTGATGTTGTCAAAGCTCCCCCTGAGTCCTTGAAGTCTTCAGGAAGATGAGCTTTGCTGAGGGTGATAGGCCTTCAAAGATAGATCTCCAGCAAAGGATGATTTCAGCAAGCTGAAATATTGTGTGTCTGGAGTCTTGAAGTGATGTTGGCCTTGAACACTTGAGAGCTGAAGAGATCTTAAGATTTGAAAGCTTGATCTCTTGATGAGTGTTCTTCTGAATTCTTGATGACAGAAAATTTTCCAGAGTCTCTGTATATTGAGAGATGTCCTGTTCTTGTTAATCTCTCTTGACTATATGATTCAAAAAACATTCTCTCTTTTATTCTCTGAATCTCAATAGGAAAATTGCTCTGTCAAAGATAGCCGTTGGTCTGAATTAATTACAGCCTTAATTGTATAAAAAGTCCTGAAGGAAAGTCCACTGATATATTCCTTGAAAAATCCCTTGAAACTTGCTCCAGAATTAAATGAAAACGGCTGGCAGATCTTCTGACTTAAATGCAGAATAACTTCTATCTTGATTGAATTTGAATTCTGAAGATCAACTGAAATCGTCGAACTGAGCTCTGCCATCGTCGAGCTGAGCTCAGCGAACTGGAGAAAGCAAGCAGCAAAGAAATCGTCGATCTGAGCTCAAAGATCGTCGAACTGAGCTCAGAGATAAAGATCCAGTACAGAGTCAAAATCGTCGACCTGAGCTCAGCGATCGTCGAATGGAGTTCGACGATATTGAGAAGTTGAGCTCAGCGATCGTCGACCAGAGCTCGACGATATTGAGAGGCTTGAGCTCAGCGATCGTCGAATGGAGCTCGACGATCTGCCAAAGTTGAGCTAGACGATCGTCGACCGGAGTTCGACGAAACATCGTGCTGAGCTCGACGATTTGGACTTAGTCTCCAGAAAAACTTGGATCTTCAGGGCAGCTTTCAAACCTAGACTCCTGATCCCTTAGACTCAATTCTAATTGACCTATAATCTATACAGAAGGTCAAAACATAGAATCCTAGAGACATAGTGATCCTGACCCAAATTAGTAATAGGGTGTTCCAACAATCTCCCCCTATTTGGGTTAGGAAAACTATTTACAGACTTTGAAAAACAAACAACATTATTCAGACAGAAAAACATAAAACACCAACAAGACACAGAGCAGAATCATCACAGAGATATATTATATATGTGATATCCAGATAGCAGTTAGAAGAACCAAAAGTTGTCACCTTACAGAGTTCATTCCTTTTCTTTGCCTTTAACCATTTTAATTTCCCTGTTAGGATTTAATGCTTGTTGTTTGGATCTGGTATCATCAGCTGCACCCAAATAGATTTGCTTTGAAGCCCTGGGAACCACTGCAGCTGGATGCAACTCCATGTACCTATCTGCATCAAAAAACTTACTGGAAGCATATCTTTCTAACTCCTTTTGCCTCTGCTCTGACATGGTGGATATGTTGGAGGAGTCTAGCCCTTGTTCTTTTGCTTTCTTTATCTGATCCAAAGCAGTCAGTTCCTTCATCCTTGCAGTCCAGGCCATAGGATTTTTCTCAGGGTCCTCAAAAGGAACAGGTGGCTCATACCTGTTGGAAGAAGTTTCCTGAGGAGTCCTGACAGTCACACTTTCTCTAAGCTTATAAGGGAATGGACCTGAAGATGTATCTGAAGAAACATGTCCACCCCTGGAATAAGGATGCTGCCTGGAGTGTCCTTTGGAGTAAACCTAAGTTTCTCTTTGGTTTCCCTTATATCCTCCTCTTCTAGAGTAGGACCCCCTAAATTGGCCTTCCCTTTGATATGTTCTTGCATGAGGCTGGTAGGGAGCCTGGCTTCTAGCAGGGCCTGATCTTGCAGAGCTGCCACCTGCACCTGCATCAGGTGGAGGTGGTGGAGGAGGGTGAGGGTGCTTGGACTGAGAGGAATCTTTATCAAACTTCCTCTTCTTCTTCATTGCCTTTAACTGGTTCCTGGAGAATTGCATCCAATGCTCAGAGATTGGGCAATTGTGCAGAATATAATATGGAACATCATTATCATCTCTGACTTTGGCAGGAGGAACTCTCTTCAAGGCCTTACTTCTTGCCTTTCGTTTCCTTGCAATTGTAGCAGATGAGTCATCAGAAGCAGTAGCATAATCCTCAGATTCAGAGCTTTGTTCATCATACAGTGCATCAAGCTTCTTCATCAAATCCTCTTTTAACTGGACAGCAGCTGATGGGGCAGAAGATGCAGAAACAGGAGGAGCAACAGGAGCAGCAGCAGATGTTACAACAATTTCAGGAGCAGCAGCAGCTTCAGAGATAATAACTTCTACAGCAGGCTCAACATCAACAGCCTCTGTCATCAGAAAATCCTGTGAGAAGGGCTCAACAGCAGCAATTGAAACAGTTTCTTCCTCAGTAGCAACAGCAATTTCAGAGGTAGACACAGCATTGTCTTCAGCAGCAGCAGCAGCATCATCATCATAAGCAGTAGTCACTGACTGAATAAAATTAGAGAGGATTCTGGGGTCACAGCAGGAGAAGGGCACTAGAGCCCTGGACAAGTCTTCTGGCTGGGCAGCAGGGACCTCTGGGGGCTGGACAGCATATGGCTCTGGGAGGCAGCAGAAGTGAGCAGTATCAAAAGTAGACAGCAAAGACCTTAGGTCTATTGCTATTACTGGTGTGGCAGCAGCAGCAGAAGCAGACACAGCAGGGGCAGCAGCAGAGACAGCAGCAGGAGGAGCAGCAGCAGCAACAGCTTCATAAGGCATCTCCCCCTGCCTGGATGCAGAAATATGTGCATCAAGGCACACTGCTGGGGGTGCTGCTGCAGGGATAAGGAAGGAGGACAGCCTGGCAGAGAGAGCTGCCACTGATTGTTGCAGAGGAGCTAAGCTGGCTTCCATGAGAAGGGAGAGCCTAGGAGCAAGGAGCTCATACAACATATCAGCAAGGGCTGGGAGATCTACATGCTCAAGGGGAGCAGAGGTAGAGGGGACAGGGATGGCTGAGGGAGCTGGAGGAGGATGGCTGAAGGGTGGAAGAGAGGGCTCAGGAGAGGGTATGGTAGAGATAGAGGGTACAGGAATGGAAATGGAGGGAGTGAAGGTGGGTTGATCAAGAATTTGAAGGAGAAGGTCTTGGAAAGTTGTGGAGGTGGAGGGTAAATCTGGAGGAGAGGAGGGGGAATCATCCATATAGGATTCATCAAGAAGGGTGAAGGAGGGAAGAGATGGAGAGGAGGTGACATCAGGAGGTGGATAGGAGAAAAGGGGATGGAAGTGGTCTGCTGGAGGGGATGAAATTGGTGCTGGGGATGGAATTGGGGTTGGAGATGGGCTGGAAATGGTAATGGTGGAGGTTGCTGGAGAGGTGGATGGAGCTGGAGGAGGGGAAGCAGCAGCACTGGCAGCAGGCAGGTCTTCTGCAGGGGCAGAGACCTGGGGTGGAGTGACTCTAAGAGTCCTTGTGCCTGAAGGGCCAGAAGAGGAGGGCCTGCTGGGCTTGGAGATTTGCCTGTCCCATTTCCCAAAAAGGGCACAGGTGAGTCTCTTGGAGGCATTGATGTGCACTCCAGAGGAGACTAGCAGAGCTGGGCACTTAGCCTGGAGGAAGATTCCCAGAATTCTTCCAAAGTTCACAAAGGTTTTGTTGATATTTTTCTTCAATAAATCAAAAAAGACTTCTCCCCAGTTCAAGTCTTTTCTATCTACCAGAGCTCCCATAAGGCAGAGCTGGAATCTGGAGATAGTATCATGAGCAGAGTGCTTGGCTAAAAGAACCTTGCCTACAACATCAGCCAAAAACCTGTATTCCACGGACAGGTTTCTCTTAAACAATTTGCTAGGGTTCCCCTCAGGATGACCCATCCTGGCAAGAACATCAGCAAACTCTTCTCCAGAGAGGTCAGCAGAGTCTTCACCATTCCTGAATCCAAATACCTCTGTGAGTACTGTTGGAGTCAGAGGTACCTGGGTGCCACTGATGGAGCCAACTATGGTGTTGTTGTCCAGGTTGTGGGCAGTATATACCCATTCTTTAATTTCATCAGAAGCTAGTTTGATTCTAGTGGACATCAAGGCAGTTAATTGCTGATCTTTGAATAAGTTGAGAATATCTTGGAAGATTTGATCTGTGGTGTTGAAGGAATCGAAATCGATGTCAAAGCCGGCATCAAATTTCATTGCAGAGAGTACAGCAACTGAAACGGCCATGGTACCTGGAGGTTGTCTGACATAGACTTCCTCTTTGATGTCTCCATTTAAGAAGGCACTCTTGACATCCATTTGATAAACTTTGAAGCCTTTGTGAGCTGCATAAGCTAAGAAAATCCTGATGGCTTCTAATCTTGCAACAGGTGCAAAGGTCTGGTCGTAGTCAATTCCTTCTTCTTGAGAATATCCTTGGGCAACTAGCCTTGCCTTGTTCCTTACTATTACTCCTTGATCATCCAGTTTGTTTCTGAATACCCATTTTGTTCCAACAATGGAATGATCCTTAGGCTTTGGGACTAGTTCCCATACTTTGTTCCTCTCAAATTGATGCAGCTCCTCTTGCATGGCAATGATCCAGTGTGGATCTTGCTCTGCATCTTGAATGGACTGAGGTTCAATTTGAGAAAGGAAGCAGGTGTGCAACAGGTTTTGGTTGACCTGATTTCTGGTTTGCACACCAGCTGAGAGTTCTCCAATTATTTGGGTAATTGGATGGTCTCTGGATGTTACTAAATCAACAGGGGTTGTTGATTGTTCATCAACCTGTGTTGTTGTTTCCTCTTGCGGTACAACAACTGGCTCTTCAAGCTGAGCTTCAATATGTTGAGCATTGCTTTCATCTTCACTGCTTTCATCCTCTTGAGCAACCTGTAGCTTGTTCATATCTTCAACTAGAGAGTGTTCCTGTAAAGGTTCTATGGTAGAAGAAATCTTCTCCTTGAAAGACATGTTAGTTTCATCAAAAGAGACATGAACAGATTCCTCAATTTTCAATGATGATTTATTATAAACCCTATATGCCTTGCTGATCATGGAGTATCCCAGAAACACTCCTTCATCAGCTTTGGCTTGAAATTTTGCTAGATGTTTCTTATCATTATTGTGAATATAACAAATGCAACCAAAAATTTTGAAATAGTCAACTTTAGGTTTCTTCCCTTTGAGTAATTCATAGGGAGTCTTTCCCTTCAGTTTATGTATCAGACTCCTGTTCAGCACATAGTTGGAGGTGTTTACTGCCTCTGCCCAAAAGGATAGAGGTAGATGAGCATCTGACAACAATGTGGTGGCAGATTCAATAAGGGTTCTATTTTTCCTTTCAGCTACCCCATTTTGTTGAGGAGTTCTAGGAGCTGAGAAAGTGTGCCTGATCCCTTCACTCTGACAGAACTCTTGCATAAGAAGAGAATCAAACTCTGTCCCATGATCACTTCTGATCAGGGCAATGTGAGTATTGAACTCAATCTTTATACATTTGAGAAACTCTGTCAGACACTTAAAGTTATCAGACTTCTTCCTTAGAAAGAACACCCAAGTGAATCTGGAGAAGTCATCTACAATCACTAAAGTGTAGGATTTCCCTCCTAGGATTTGTACTGTGATGGGTCCAAATAGATCCATGTGTAACAGATACAATATCCTAGGTGAATCACTCTTATTAAGTGACTTAAAGCTGTTTTTAGTTTGCTTGCCTAATTGACAAGCCTTGCAAAGTCCTTCCTTCTTGTAGGGGCCAGAAGGTAGTCCTCTAACAAGGTTGTCCTTGGATAGCCTAGCAATAGTTCTAAGGTTTAGGTGTCCTAATCTCTTATGCCATAAAACATTTGGTCTATAAACTGAATTGAATAAGCAGATGTCTACAGTAGTTGAAAGAAAATCTACTAAGTAGATGTTACCTTTCCTTTTACCTGTTAACACAGTTGTGTTGTCCTCTGATTTGATTTTGCATGAAGTTTTGCTGAAGTTCACTTGGTAGCCTTCATCACACAGCTGACTGATGCTGATTAGGTTGTGCTTCAGTCCTTCCACATATGCTACCTTCTTGAAGGTTACAGAACCAATCTGGACTGCTCCATATCCTTTAGTTTGTCCAAAGTTGGAATCACCAAAGATAACTTTGGGTCCAAGCTTGGCTTTAAAGGAATTGAGGTTGTCCTTGTTCCCTGTCATGTGCTTGGAGCACCCACTATCCAAGTACCATTGCTGGTTAGATGTTGGATAGGTCTTCATCTGCACATAAAGCAATTCACTTGTTTTTGACCCAGTTTATCTTGGGCCTAGGTTGATAACCTTTAAACTCAGAAATAAAAGATATCCCTGGCTGACTCTTATATCCTTCAGGATGATATCTCCTTAGAGGTAAAATCCATTCAGTATAAGGGTTAAATGTTTGGGATGAAGAACCCTCAGGATTCAATTTTGACTTGCCCTTGAAAATTTTTCCAGTGCTCTGACCTCTGTTCGACGATCTTGGAGCTGAGTTCGACGATCTTGGGTCAGATCGTCGAGCTCCGTTCGACGGTCGACTATGGCTGAGGTCAGGTATATGGGATCGTCGAGCAGCGTTCGACGATCTTGGCTGAGATCGTCGACCTGCGTTCGACGATATTCCCTGAGATCGTCGAGCTGCGTTCGGCGATCGTCGAGCTTCATTCGGCGATCGTCGATCTCCGTTCGACGATTTGTGCTGGACTTTAGTTTTCTGAGGCAGATCAGAATTCTTCCTGGCAACCTCTACAACTCCCTTTCCCTTGTCAGAAATGAACTTGATAGGGGTTGTTAGAACAATAGGTTGGCTGGATGAGGCACCCAAGCCCAGTGTACTGTTGAATCTTGAGTTCACTGTGCTTGTGATGTCCATCAGCTTGATGCTTCTCCCATTGAGAGATTCTTCAAGCTTCTTGGCCTCAGAGAGCTCACTCTTCAGTGAAGCTATCTGTTCCCTATAGTTCTCCAACTCCTGAGAGAGTTTGAGATTTTCTGATTTTAAACCACTTTGTTCAGATAATTGATTTCTGAGAGAGATGATCTCTTTCTCAGACTTTAGCAGATCTAAACATAGTGCTTTAAATTCAAGCTTAAAATCTTCTGAGGTAAAATCAAAAGAGCTGATTACCTGATCTTCTTCTGGTTGAGTCTCTGAGTCTGACTCTGACTCCTCTTCTTCTGAGTTGTTCTGTGAGGCATTGATTGCCATCATGCAAAACTCCTTTTCCTCTGCATCATCCTCACCATCACTTGAGCTGGAAGAGGTCTCTGACTCTTCTTCAGTCTCACTCCAGGATTCAGCAACAAATCCTTTCCTTGTGTGCTTATTTTTGCTGGTGGAAGGTTTGTTGTTTCCATGCCTTTTGGAGTCCTTCTCCTTTCTCCTTTCTTTTCTTTCCCTTCTGTCCTTGTTCTTATTCTCTGGACAGTCAGGAACTATATGCCCTGGTTTCCTGCAACCAAAGCAGATGATATCTTTGTTATTGCCAATGGACTTGTCATACCTTGGCTTGTCTTGCTCCTTGTATGATCTTCTTCTGAGGTCCTTCCTGGCCATCTTATAGAATCTTTTGGCCAATAGGCTGAGAAGTTCAACATTGCTTGTGGCCTTTTCTTCAGGCAGATCCTCAGCTGCCTTGAATGCAATAGTCTTCTCCTTTCTTGTGGCTGGAGAAGCAGCCTTCTGTTCTTCTTCTCTGTTCTTGATGAGTAGCTCATAAGATTTGAGCTTTCCCAACAAGGCTTCAGTGGTGATCTCATTTAGGCTTCTGGCATCTTTAATTGGCCAGATTCTTGAATCCCAAGTGCTGGGGAAGCACATTAGGATCTTGTCATTGAGTTCTGTCAGTGAGATTTCTTTATCTAATGTCCTCAGTTCACTGACAATTAGACTCAATCTATTGTACATGTCTCCCACTGACTCAGTTTCTCCCTTCTTGAAGTTCTCATATTGGGAGATGAGATGAGATCTTCTGTCCTTTCTCTCATCAGCTGAGCCAGAGACAATTTCTGAGAGCTTGTCCCAGATCTCCTTGGCTGAATTACATTCAGCTACCTTCTGAAAAATGTCATCTGACATTGTCTGAGCTAGAATGTTCATTGCCTTGGCATCAGCTACTTTCCATCTTTTAATGTCAGCATCTGTTCCTGATGGAGGTGGGACTGCATTTGTGCTTGTGCTCTCTGGAGGTCTTGGGCACACTGTCAAAACAGAATTAAAAATATCTTCGTCAATTGAATTCATGTAGAGTTTAATCCTTGCCTTCCAAAGTGCAAACTTTGACAGATTGCACACTGGAGGTCTGGTGCTTGCATAATCTTTGTTTTGGGCCATGATTTGTGCAGGCTGAATCTAATAATACAAAATAAAAGGAAGGATCTAGTTTGGGATCTTTAGGGTTCAGGTGTTAGCCTGTACAACCAAACAGATATGGTATGTTTAACCAACCTCGCTTTGATACCAATTGAAAGGGGAAACTAGATCTGATATACTCTAGAGGGGGGGGGTGAATAGAGTATATGGTGCTTTTTAAAACACAAAGAAAATCTTTTGCAAAGCTTTACAACAATTGTTGTAATGAGTGTGAGCAGGGAAGCAGAAATAAAATAAACCACAAAACTAAGCAATGCACAAAAGAATCTAGGCCAGAAACAAAAGAAAAACATGCACAACCAGAAAACACAAGGAAATATAGTGGTTCCCCAACTTGGGTACATCCACTCTTCTACCACCCTAGGTAGGAATCCACTGCAGGATGAGTTGATCAGGTGTCCTGGGCACCAATGAGCTTTTGATAAGGTGCTCAAAAACCAAAACAGATTTTTTGATCAGGTGTCTTGCCACCAATGAGCTTTTGACAAGGTGCTCAAAAACCAACTTCAAACTTTTGAAGGGAGTTTGAGAAACCCTTTACAGAGAGGGGGTTGAGAGAGTTATGGCAGTCTTCTCTTTCTCAAGCGACTGAGAAGACTATGTGGATTCAGTGATGTTGTCAAAGCTCCCCCTGAGTCCTTGAAGTCTTCAGGAAGATGAGCTTTGCTGAGGGTGATAGGCCTTCAAAGATAGATCTCCAGCAAAGGATGATTTCAGCAAGCTGAAATATTGTGTGTCTGGAGTCTTGAAGTGATGTTGGCCTTGAACACTTGAGAGCTGAAGAGATCTTAAGATTTGAAAGCTTGATCTCTTGATGAGTGTTCTTCTGAATTCTTGATGACAGAAAATTTTCCAGAGTCTCTGTATATTGAGAGATGTCCTGTTCTTGTTAATCTCTCTTGACTATATGATTCAAAAAACATTCTCTCTTTTATTCTCTGAATCTCAATAGGAAAATTGCTCTGTCAAAGATAGCCGTTGGTCTGAATTAATTACAGCCTTAATTGTATAAAAAGTCCTGAAGGAAAGTCCACTGATATATTCCTTGAAAAATCCCTTGAAACTTGCTCCAGAATTAAATGAAAACGGCTGGCAGATCTTCTGACTTAAATGCAGAATAACTTCTATCTTGATTGAATTTGAATTCTGAAGATCAGCTGAAATCGTCGAACTGAGCTCTGCCATCGTCGAGCTGAGCTCAGCGAACTGGAGAAAGCAAGCAGCAAAGAAATCGTCGATCTGAGCTCAAAGATCGTCGAACTGAGCTCAGAGATAAAGATCCAGTACAGAGTCAAAATCGTCGACCTGAGCTCAGCGATCGTCGAATGGAGTTCGACGATATTGAGAAGTTGAGCTCAGCGATCGTCGACCAGAGCTCGACGATATTGAGAGGCTTGAGCTCAGCGATCATCGAATGGAGCTCGACGATCTGCCAAAGTTGAGCTAGACGATCGTCGACCGGAGTTCGACGAAACGTCGTGCTGAGCTCGACGATTTGGACTTAGTCTCCAGAAAAACTTGGATCTTCAGGGCAGCTTTCAAACCTAGACTCCTGATCCCTTAGACTCAATTCTAATTGACCTATAATCTATACAGAAGGTCAAAACATAGAATCCTAGAGACATAGTGATCCTGACCCAAATTAGTAATAGGGTGTTCCAACACATTATGTGCTCCTTCTGTGTTGCTCTCAGAAAAGCTACTTTTAATGCTTCCCTCAGTGATGAGTACAACCTGCTTTTCCTCACTAGTTTGTTGGTATGACAAGAAAACTTTATCCCATCACTCAGGCATCTTGACCTTTAATGGATGGATTCAGTTGGTCTTCATCCATGTTCTGTGCACTTGTCCTTCTTCAGAACTGCACACTCCATCCTTTTCCTCTTGGGCAGCAGGAGTATCCTAGATGGTCAATATGGAACACCAACTTCCTAACTTTAGATATTAGGTATTTACCTCAATAGAGTATGATCTATAAGATAACTTTCTTATTCCATTCCAAGTTCCGGAACTTTCTCTGTCCAAGTACCACAATGGGGTAAGGGCACTTAGACTAACCTACAAAATAGAGTTCATCCTACCTTAGTACCCCAATAGGTCTTGAGTCCTAAGTTCTGATTAGTCTGAAATCTAACTTGCCTACCATCAGCATTTCTGACAGGTAGGCTAACTCTTACTCTATGCACAGAAGGATTGTGCCAGCAATCTAGGGAAAAATGTCCCACCTTGCCACAGCACCAACACTCATGGATATTGTACCTTCTCTTCTGAGTAGGTTTGGTAGTATGGTTAACTGCTGACTGTATAAAAGGAAGAGGAGAAGTAGCTTTCTTCAGATTCCTTTTAGTAAGGATCTGACTGAAGGTTAGTCTTCCAGCAGGCTTCCTTTGCTTGTTCTGAATGCTATTTACTACCATCTTCTTTGTAGATGACATGTTGTGTATATCGTTAGAAATAGACAAGTCAGGCTTACTGGTAAACTGACCCTTGGTCTGAGTCTTTGCTGGATGGGCATGAGTGAAAGCCACTGCCTTCTCCTTGAGAGTTGGGGCTGAGGCACCAAATACAAATGGTCTAGAATGGGCCATTTGTACTTCTTCATGAGGATCCTTAAAGGCACTCATTCCCCTACCCTTTCTTCTCTCATTGTAAGATACATTTGTATTCTTACAAGAAGAATTCTCATTCTTATAGTGAACATACATGCAGTACTGGTCATACCTGTTAGAAGGGAGGATTACCTTGTGAAAGATTGACTGTGGGACTATACGAGCTTTGCCTTTCCCTTTGGAAAGGTCAACTCTTATGATTCCCTTGACTTCCAACTCCTAATTACCCTTTTGAGAGAAGAAGAAATCTATCAAGTGCAACACAGTACTTGGCTTAGAAAAACTAGCCACTATCCCTCTCTCCTTAAGGAGCTCCTCTTCAAGATCCAAGATGATCTTGTCCTTTAGGCTTATGGTCTCCATTTGAATGATTAATATGGCCTTCAGTTGGTTGACTTCCCTTAATTTTTGATCCAGTAGGGATGCTGTGTCAAACTGCTGGGTAGCAGCTAGCTGTAGAGAGATAATCTCCCCATCCTGCATCTTGGCCAACTTCTTGCTTCTTCTCAAAGCATCCAATATTTTACCATACTTATCAATCAATTGATTGACATCTACCTCAGATTCAGAGTCATCTTCATCACTGGATGAGGATGCATCATATTCTGGACTGGTCTCATGACCTAAGCAATAAGAAGAACTAGACAAAGATTGTACCTGATCGAGACCAGGATGATCCTGGCAAGATTCTTCTTCTTTTGTCATGGCAATTGGCCCATAACAGCTGCAGTCATCTTCCTCATCAACATCCACCTCTGAATCACTTTTTGATTGTGACAGAGTGGCCCTGATCTTTATTCTTGCGTCTAGATTGTCTTCTGCTTCATCTGAAATGGCAGCAAGTAGCCAATGAAGGCTTCTTCTTCTTCTTTTTCAGACTCTAAATCACTGTCAGAAAGACTGACTTTCTCTGTCCCTTCCATATAGACAGTAAGAGAATCCAACAACTCTTTGGCTGTCTTGCAGTGGACCAAGATATAGAAGGTGGAGTCATCCATGACACATACCATGATGTGTTGTGCTCTCTTGCCCATAGCAGTCAGGATGACTGCATCCTCAATCATTTCACCATAGCTCTTTGGGGGTTGGATATTTTCATCTTATGTAGAGACCTTTATGGGAATGAAGGGAACTTCTTGAATTGATGCCAAGACTCTAGGATCAATGGCTTACATGATCTACCTGATCCTTTCATTCTAATTCCCAAAGATTTCCTTGCTGTAGACTTGAAGCTCCATTTATTATGGTTCTCTTCTGAACCCACAAGTGCAAACATTTTAGCTATCCTTTGAGGTTTACTCAGACTATTAAGTCCTTTTATAGTAACCTCTCTCTAATATCACTTGAAAGTCTTTGTTTTCAAGGATAGCTAAATCACCTAGAGAGTGGTGTAAATAGGTTTCTTAGTCTCTTGGGACTATCTTTAATTTTCTTTCTTAAAGTGCTATGTGAGTGAGTAGTTATTTACTTTCAAGGCACACACAACCTGCAATCAAAGAAACAACACAAATAAAAGTGCACACAGGATATATAATGGTTCCTCAAATTATGGGTACGTCCACTTTCCCTCCCACCTTTATAAATTATAGATAGACAAGGCACTTCTCCAATCTCAGCTCAAAGAGCTTACAACACGATCCCGCAGGACCACTCGGTCTCCTCCAAGACCTACAGCTCAAGCATAAGGCCCTACAACTCAGTGAACCAAAGATCACCTACCTCAGGTGTTGAGCACTACAACTCAGGCTAAGAGGATAGCCCTACCTCAGTTCTATAAGAGATCCTACCTCAGAGAGAATAACTCTCCTACCTCAGGCTGTTAAGCCCTACCTCAGATCCAAAGGATCCTACACTTCAGGCACAAGTGCCCTACAACTTAGTGAGAATGACTCACCTACCTAAGGCTCAAAATCCCTATAGCTCAGTGATCAACGGATCACTCACCTCAGATTCAAGCTAGATTATACTCTCAGATTCACACTTGAATCCTATTATTCAGGCCAAAGCCCTACTCTCAGATTCTCAACAGAATCCTACCTCAGGCAAATCTGCCCTACAACTCAGATCCAAACTTGGATCCTACCTCAGAGCAAATTTGCTCTTACCACTCGGATACAAAAGGATCATATAAGGTGGAAATGGCTTGTTGAGTTCATTGGACATGAGAGATTTCTCCGTGTCAATCTTCCTGGACTGAGATAGACTCAGCCCAACTTTAACTCCAAGAATATATTTCCTGAGTCTACTTTTCTAGACAAAGAAACCCTTAGCCCTAACTACTCCACAACAACAAGTATATATCTACTTAAGATGGAAGGGACTTATAGAATTCTATTCTGCCACTTTCTGAACTGAACCTGAAGCTCCACCCTCTCTTCTTCACAACACCAGAACTCTATCTTCAGGAAACGCTCTGCTAAACCTGTGGAGTTACTGCATCTATGATTGACACTTTGTTGCTTCCTGAGCTAAGAGAATCTCAACCCCAACTACTTCACAGCAACAAGGATGTAGATCTTGCTTTGGATTGTGATGGGAGTGTTGATGCGCAAAAACGGCACCGCCTAGTTAACACGGAGGAGTGTTCAATCTCACGGGTAAGGTGAAGAATAGGAAGAAGGTTGTGAGGTTGAGGAGAAGGAGAGGAAGCTTCTGAGTGCTCGAGAGTGGAGCAAACGCTTGTTCGAGGGTTGAGAGGATAGAGGAGAGGTTTGCTGAGAGCATCCGGGAAGGCTAATGATCAGCGGAGGAGGTTGATTAGGAGCGGAGGTTGATCAAGAGCTGTCAAGCAGACGAGTACTTGGACGGTTGTGCTTGCGGAGGAGTGTTCGAGCTTGTTGTTCTTGTACAATTTTGCTTTATGCCTGAACATATTCATTTCTCTTCAGGGCTTAGCTATTAGTACTTTTCAGGTTTGATCTTCTTCTATCACGAGGTAATTCTTAAGCAATACTTTTTGAAAAAAAGGAAATCTCTGTAGAATGAACAACGGCTTTCTCCATAGATTTAGGGTTCCATGATTGTTTCTGATTTTCGTTTTGATTTAAAACATAATCGATTGTAAAAAAAGTGCAGTTATTTACTTAATGATATACTAAACGGAGTAGTTGAAGCACTGTAATTTTGTAAAAAAGGTGGAAAATTACCGAACTGTTGTATAAACATTTTAGTTTTAGACCTTTTTCTTAATCAGCTATTTTGCTTTGATGGTAAATTGGATTTCTTGATGAAAAAAGGTTTTCCTTGATAATTATACTACCAAGTTTTTGGATTTTCCACGCTGTTTAATCCATTCCTCCCTTATTATAGTAATTTTGTCTTCTTATCATCTGTGTAAGATAAGAATACTCTGTAAAATAAACTCATAGTAGAATGATTAGGGAGGAGAAATAGCGGGAAAAATTTGTTCAAAATGATATGCATAATTTAGCCAGGGTTGGGAGGAACAAATTAATCTCACTAAATCGTCATTCTTGCTTTAAGAAACTAAAAAAACATCAACTCCGTTAAGCACGGTGGTCGCGGTCGTGACCAAAGGGGTAAAATTGTCATTAGTTTTCGCCCACCGAAGGAACTTCATCCACTTTTATGTTCAAAGGGATGATGTTTGTTAGGTGATCCTTAACGAATGACTGTTTAATTAATATGTTTACGACCTCCACCACAGTACCAAATGGACCCTAAGATTGCTAAACTCGGAACCTTGATTTTCATGTCAACAAACTCTTTTGATCACTGACATTCCATCTACTCATATAGTTAGTTGGTAGTTAACTCTGATGCCTTCTACGACCTCGTGGGAGCGAAGATCGGAGACAAAAATCACACTGTGATGTACTCCTTGAATGCGGATACGGCGTGGAAGAAACAATCGTCGAACATATAGATGGTAATAGGGCCAAAATCACAAGAGAAGTTGAAGAGAGAAAGTTGCTTTTTTCATGTAGCAAATTTTGACACCTTCTATAGCCTCGTGGGAGAAACGATCAGAGCAAATTATAACATAATAGAAGTATTGACAAACAATAAAAATTTATGATGATTTCTACTGTTGCTTGCTTTCATCTGATTAGCTCTCCTCTCTTCTTTCCAGGTTACTCTCTTGTTTTGGGGTCTTATAGATTTATTATA
Source organism: Platanthera guangdongensis (assembly GCA_039583875.1). NCBI lineage: Eukaryota > Viridiplantae > Streptophyta > Magnoliopsida > Asparagales > Orchidaceae > Platanthera > Platanthera guangdongensis. The sequence goes on along the minus strand of JBBWWR010000154.1, from coordinate 420,846 downwards.
TTGTGGTGGAACATTTATTTAAGCATGGTTGAAGCTCACGCACTCGAGGTATATATAAATATTTTGATTACTTTTATTATCATTGGTTTATATGAGATATCTATTGTCATTGAACCAATTCACTGTGTTACTCTTTTTATTTGAACCAGATTGTCTGTCTATTAGTCATCATCGCCAATGAACGGTATCGACCTTGTGCTCCGGGACATTGCGAAAACACAGAGATCGGAGGAGACCCTCGTCCGTCGCTGCCCTGAAATTCCATCGGATTTGATTCCGACCCAAACACGGCCATTCTATTCGTCAGCATTCGACCGCACCACTAGTGAGTCGTGCGTTTGTGGCAACCAATCTGGCATGTTGAAAAAGATTCAGGAGGATTGGATCAAGATCCAGCTGAAACTGATCGAGGATGGCATGCGCCCTCCTATCTGAATCGATCCGGTCGTGCCACTGTGGAGCAAGTGTCCCGACCTGAACGCGTATCTGCTGAAACCGTTGTTCGTGATTGATCCGGAACGGCAGTACGGCGCCAACGTGATAGCGGGTGCATGCATGTCTTGCAACAAAGTCGACTTTCTTTTCCGCAAGCAATTCAGTGCCCCGCGAATCATCGATTGCATCGACACCAACGGATTTGCTATCTGTACTCGATACGTGTGCAAGAAGTCGAAGAGCTCAAGCAGCTGTGGTGCCACATTCCATGTAATGGATGAGGCCAAAATCGAGAAGTTGATCCTGACGCCCATCGTTCTTGACTATCCAGTGCAGTTATTCGAACAGAGCGTGCACGACGTTGGTCTTGTTCAAATGACATACGACTTGTACACGTCCCGTTCCGGCAGTGCTGATGTCGCCAATGTGATTCGTTGTGCCCGAATGACTCGATACATGCATCAAGCCGCACTATATCATGGCCACGTGTCGTGGTATTTGGAAATGCACGCTCGGGATGTCGCACTTGGGCAATCGACGTCGCCTCAAGATCTGACAGTGTTTCCCGATTTTCCGTCGTTCTTTCAGCATTGCAACGGGTACAATGGAACTCTCGGTCTAGTGGAATCGAGGCTGACAAGCCTGGTCAACGACTGCATTGCTCGCCAACTCCCATTATACAACCGAATGGAAGGCGCCATCACCGGGACTCATCTCTCGGCCGACCATCATCACAACGTGCCGGTGCGCATGAAATTAACGGATGAGTTCAACGGCAGGAAATTCGCCCCCGTTGCTGGATTGAACTCTATCATGAACAAGCGCCAACAAATCCTCTCCCATCAATTCACAAGCACGACAGGCAATGCGGAATGTCGATCTGTTAGTCGGGGTTTGTTGAGATGGTACAACACTTATGGTATTGATACTTCACTGCTCATCATGTACCTGAACAAGTGCTGCGATGATCGGGAATGGCTGGAAGAGTTCGAGAACATCATTGTTCTCCTCGACAATCACCACCTGATCACAAGGTACCCGGACAATTCGAACAGCACGTATTGTGCTCGACACGAACAATTCATGGTTGTCGCGGCTGAAATCATTGTTGGCACTGGACAACATCCAATGCGGGAAGGCTCCATCATTGAGGCTGAATTGGATGCATTGTTGGATCACATTAAAAAGTGGGAAATCAAGAATGATGTGCCCTCATCCAAGCGTATCGTGACTATAAAACTTCTCGCTTGACACGAGACACAGAAAAAACACATTAGAAATTGCTTAACTCCGCCCGCATCTGCATCGACTACCATTCTGGATCGCTTCTTTCGTTCGAGTCTGCGTCGTGGATCGGGGAAGAACGAAAATGTTTGGTACATTGGAAAATGTGTACCAGATTTGGAGAAGCCTCACCTAACTCAATGATATGCATCAAGTTGTATTTGATGTTGTGTTGAGCTATCATGTGCAGGTTAAGTAAATGGAAAGGAAAATTCTCTAAGTACAAGTGTCGACACTTGGGAATGGCTGCGTCGACACCAAGGGCCAGATTGTGTCGACACCAAGAATCTGTGTCGACACACAAAATCTGTCGACAATGCTGTGTCGACACTAAGGGCCAGACTTGTGTCGACATTATCAGAAGTTGTGTCGACACACAGAGAAGCTGTCGACACATTCCAGAATTCTGTCGACAACGACTGTATCGACACACGGAACTTGTGTCGACACACACCAGAATTCTGTCGACACCAACTTTGTCAAGACAAGGAGTGTTTGTGTCGACACACAGGACTTGTGTCGACACATTCCACAGAAGCTTTATCGAGAAGTAATAGTGAAGCTGTGTCGACAACAACAAGACTTGTGTCGACACATGGACTATGTGTTTCGACACATATGAAGTATTCAGTCGACATTCTCTGTTGCTGAGTCAAAGTACAATGAAGGCTGAAGTAATACAATTGAAGACTTGACAACTGTCATTACTGACATTGTTGTCACATCTGTCAGAGGTGTCAGAAAACTGTTTGAAACCAGAACAGTCGGTTACCATGGATGAAATCTATATATAGATATGCTCTCTCAAAATATAAGAACAACTATAAGAACAACACATACAGAACAGAGAGAATTTAATCAAGCCAATCAATTATAATCTTTGAAGGATTAAGAATCCAGAAGAAGAGAAAGAAACAGTCAACAAATTGTAGAGAGAGAAAAACAAGAAGGAGAGAAGTTCTCATCCAGTGAACGCAGATCCTGAACAGTCTGCCTGAAGAATTCAGATTAATTTCTGAAGGAGGAAGATTGAAGATCAACTCCAACATCAAGAAGATCAACCCTATTTTGTTCAGATTCAAGAAGCTTTGAAGAAAGCTAAGACAGGTTGATCCTTAAGAAATCAGTTCTATCAAGAACTGATCAAGAAGCCTTCAATCAATTCTCTCTCCATCTGGTTGAAGATATCAACATCTTTTCATCATCAATTTTGTAGGATCTGTAATAGATCTGAGTGTAGGAGATTTACATCTCTGAGTTGTAAGCCTAATTTATAAATACTGAGGTAGGGATGAGTGCCTGAGGTAGGGGAATCTGTTCCCTGAGTCGTAGGCCTGTGAAAGAGACTGAGGTAGGGCTTTTGCCTGAGTTGTAGGAGTGGGGTGTCACTCTGAGTTGTAGGCCTGTGTAAGAGGCTGAGGTAGGGCTTGTGCCTGAGTTGTAGGAGTGTGGATTCACTCTGAGTTGTAGGAACCAGTCTTGGTTCTGAGTTGTAAGATCTACGAATCTGAGAAGAAGGAAGTTAGGCCGAATCTAGTACACTGCTAGATAGGCAAAGGGGGGAAAGTGGATGTATCCATCATTTGGGGAACCACTATAAAACTGGTGTGCAATCTGTGAATGCTGTGTATGTGAATGTTGTGTTGTATTTTCTGCTGAATACATTGCTAAACTAGATAGAATTATCTGCCTAAGTCAGAAAAAGAATTGAACCTATTCACTCCCTCCCCCTCTAGGTGTTTAGAACATCTTGAAACCAATTCTTTCAAGTGGTATCAAAGTGAGGTTACTCAAAGAATAGACCTAACAGTGTGAGTAGATCTCCAAGGTAGAAATCTATTAGGCAAAATGGGTTCCATTGAGAATCATAAGGAGTTTGGTTCTATGAAGTTACCTATATGCAGGAAAGAGATTTTTGGCATATGGAAAGAAAGAGTAAGGTTGTTTATGGAAGCTTCAGATCCAAGAATCTATATGACAGTCAAAGAAGGGTCATTCATTCCAATGAAAGTCTCAGTTCTTGATGCAAATCTCAGGACACCAAAGGAGTATTCTGAAATGACAAAGGATGAGATTATCTTGGCTACTATGGATAAGAGAGCACAGAATACAATAGTCAGTGACATAGATAATTTAACATTCCAAAATTTGATTTACTGCAAGACCTCCAAAGAAATGTGGGACACCCTTATTGTCTACATGGAAGGTTCAGAAGAGGTGAGAGAAGACAGAAAGTCTATGCTGAATCAGGAGTATGAAAGTTTTAGACAATCTAAAACTGACAGCATAACTGAATGTTACAAGAAATTCTTCAGAATAGTTAATGAACTGATGTCATATGGAAGAGTATTCAGCACATATGAGTTAAATGATAAGTTTCTGAGATCATTAACTAAGGACTGGGACACCAAGATATGTGCTATTAGGGAAGTGGCCAGACTAGCAGAAATTTCACCTCCAACATTATTTGGCAAACTGCTTTAATATGAAATGCAGCTGATGGTCAGAAAGGAGGAGGAGAAACGTAATAAAGTTGATAACAGAGATAAGTCAGTGGCTTTCAAGACTGAAGCCATAAGAAAGGATAGGAGGATGTCTCCATCTCCTCCTAGGAAAGCTACAGAAGTAGTTTCAGAAAGTTCAGATAGTCACACATCAGATAGTCCAAATTCTGATGAAGACTTAGCAACTTTCTCAAAATAATTTCAAAGGTTTTTGAAGAAGAAACAGTGGAGATCCAAGCCATCATCCTCACAATCCAAGGATGATTACTATCAGAAAACAAAATCCTCTAGGAAGGACATGTATAACTCTAAACCTAGTAAATTATCTTCAACTAAGATTGTTTGCTATTGTTGTAACAGGCCTGGACATGTGGTAGCTGATTGTCCTGACCAAAGGAAAAAATCTAATGATAAGAAGAAACAAAAAAACAAGGACAAGAAGGGGAAATCCTTTGTTGTAAGAAGAAACAAAACTAGCCAGATTCTTCATCATCAGATTCTGAGGCTGAAGCTGAAGCTGAAGCTGAAGCATACATAGGACCGTTGGCAACTGAAGAGGATGGAGAAGAAGCTGAGTTCTTGAAGTTGTTGGACTCAGTAAATGGAATTGAAGAACATTGTTGTAAAGGGCTGATGGCCTTGACAGAAGAAGATCAGTGCCAGGATCAGCCTGGACCTAGTAAGGTAAACAATTCTTCAATAGGTTCTGGTTACTATACTGGTTCAGAATCAGAAGCATCTGCATCAAGAGATGTAGATGAATCTGAATCTGAAGGAGATATTCATAAACTAATTGATGAATATGGTGACCTGCTGCAAGCACTTAAGAAAAGCAGAATCCTTAATAAAGCACAGACCAAGGAAATTACTAATCTTAAGCTGGCTGCATTAGATTCAGAAAAATTGCTGGATCTAAAGATGAATGAAGTATTCAAACTGAAAAACATAACTGTCATTCAAATGTGTACTATTACATTCTAGAATGATCAAATCAAAAGTTTGGAAGTCAAACTTAAGAAGGAAAAGGATCTGATGGCTAAGTTCTCTAAGCCAAAATCAGTTTTACCTTTAATTGATGACTTTATTCCTAAAAAGGGTAAGACATGATTGGGCTTTGAGGGAAATGCAAGGGCTGCCAATTCCAAAAGAAAAGGCAAAGCCCCAGTATAGCATCTAGCCTTCAAACCCCCCATTTCCTTCAGAAAAGTATGGCAGCCAACTAATAGATATGATCATGATATCATACATGGTTATGGTAAGCCTGAAATTCTGAATTACAAGGGTGTAGCTCCAGCACTCAAGTAAAGAACTATTGTACCAACAGTGTTAAGAACAGCTGACATCAATGTTGTTAAAACTGTACCTAAAAAGAGGTATAATAGATATGATTGTTGGTGCTGTGGTAAGATAGGGCAGTATGTCATGGATTGTTGGCACAACACCAGTATTAGGAAGAATGCCAGCTTACCTGTGAGGAAGGCTGCTGGTAAGAATATCAAGTTTCAATCTAACTTGAACCTAGAACCCAATAAACATTGGGGTTCTAAGGTAAATTAATTTTATTTGCTGCAGGTGGGTCCAAGTTGCCATACCCCTATATGGTACTTGGATAGTGGATATTCCAGGCACATGACTGGAACAAGAAGAATGTTAAAGGACTATACTCCCATAGAGAATGAACCCAAAGTGATCTTTGGTGGATCAGAAAAAGTGGTCATAAAAGGGTTTGGTAATATTTATTCTAGTTCTATAACAATCACTCAAGTGGCTTATGTAAAAGGTTTGAAACATAACTTGATAAGCATAAGTCAGCTGAGTGATCTTGGGTATGAAATTTCATTTATTAAGAATGGGTGTCAGATCAAAAGGACAAGTGATCAGAAGGTGATCTTGTCTGGTTATAAAATAGAGAATGTTTATTGTTTAAATTTTGATTATGAAAACATGAACTCTCCTGTATATTTAGTTGCAGATGAAAAAACATCTCATTGTATCCAATGGCACAAGAGGCTAGCTCATCTGAACTATAAGACTATAGGCCAGCTCTATAGTTTAGAGTTAATGAGGAATGGTCCTCAATTTAAGTGCATAAAAGAGGGTATATTTTCAGCTTGTCAAAAAGGCAAGCAGACCAAATACTCTTTTCATAGTCTTGATACCAAATACTCTGTGAGGTGTTTGTACCTCTTGCATATTGATCTATTTGGTCATATGCCAGTTCATAGTCTAGGTAGGAAAGTTTATACTTTTGTGATAGTAGATGACAATTCTAGATTTACATGAGTTTTTTTTTGAGGTAGAAATCTGAAACCCCTACTATCTTTCATAACTTTGTTAAACAAGTTCAGAATGAATTTAACAATTCAGTGGTCAAAATCAGAAGTGACCATGGAACTGAATTTCAGTCTGAGTGTATGACAAGGTTTTGTGAAGAAGTAGGGATTTATCAGGAATTCTCCTCACCTAGAACACCTCAGCAAAATGGAATTGCTGAAAGAAAGAATAGAACTCTCATTGAGGCTGGTAGAACTCTACTTAGTGACACTTCACTCCCAAAATATTTCTGGGCTGAGGCAGTAAATACTGCTTGTCATGTTCTCAATAGAGCATCTATAACTAAGAACCATAAAAAGACTCCCTATGAGATTATGAAGGGCAGAAAACCAAACATATCCTACTTTAGGATCTTTGGTAGCAGGTGTTATGTGCTTAACACTAGCAAGTCTCACCTAACTAAGTTTGTTGTCAAATCCCAATATAGGATATTTGTTGGGTACAACAATAACAGTAAGGCATATAGAGTCTACAACTTTACTACATAAGTTGTAGAAGAATCAGTTCATGTAGTGTTTGATGAATCTGAGCTAATTAACTATGAGTTGTCTAGCAATCCTTGTAGCTCAACAGGTTTAAAAGAAAGGTTGGACATGCTGACCATTAATGAAGACCAAACAGCAAGGCAGGATATGTAAAATGATGGTTGCTGTACAGGGGGAGTACAAGGTCCACAAGCTGACATTGAAGACAATGAAGTTCAGCATGGTGAAGAAATTGAAGAAGTTCAAATTGCTGATAGAATGCCTCCAGCAATAATGAATCTAAAGGATCATCCAGCACGCCAAATCATTGGTGATCCCAGACATGGTGTGCAAACCAGAAGCAAACACATGAACACAGTGTTTTGCTCAAGTTTTATGTCACAGTTGGAACCAAAAAGATTTGAAGAAGTCATACAAGACTCCAACTAGATTGATGCAATGCAGGAGGAGCTGAATCAATTCAGAAGGTGTAAAGTATGAGAGTTGGTTCCAAAACCAAAGGATCATAATATTATAGAGACAAAGTGGATCTACAGGAATAAACTAGATGAAAATGGCATAATAGTGAAGAACAAAGCAAAACTGGTTGCCAAAGGTTATAGACACGAAGAGGGCATTGACTTTGATTAGACCTTTGCCCCAGTGGCAAGGTTGGAAGCAATAAGGATATTCCTTGCCTTTGCTGCTTTCCAAGGTTCCAAAGAATACCAAATGGATGTCAAGTCGGCTTTTCTAAATGGTAATTTGAAAGAAGAAGTCTATGTTCATCAGCCCTCAGGTTTGGTTATCCACTTTATACTGATTATGTTTATAAACTTAAGAAAGCCTTATATGGTTTGAAACAAGCCCCTATGGCTTGGTATGAAACATTGTCTACTTTCCTCATTGAAAATAAATTTTCAAGGGGGAAAATAGACAAGACTCTATTCCTTAGGGAGTCAAAGGGCAAGATGATCCTAGTACAGATTTATGTTGATGACATAATCTTTGGATCTACAGAAAATAACCTTTATAGGATTTTGCAAAACTTATGCAAGGGAAGTTTGATATGAGCAGTATGGGTGAGCTCAAATTCTTCTTGGGACTCCAAGTAAGACAGACTGATGATGGCTTTTCCATATCACAGTCTAAGTTCACCAAGGAATTAATTAAGAAATATGGTATGGAGTCATCCACTACCATGAGAACTCCAATGGGGACAAGTATTCTTTTAGGCAAAGATGATGCAGGAAAACCTGTAGATGAATCTTTGTATAGCGGGATAATTGGCTCCCTCCTATACTTAACTGCCAGTAGACCAGACATTATGTATGCTACATGTGTCTGTGCTAGGTATCAAACAAGCCCTAAAGAATCTCATTATACTGTAGTCAAAAGAATATTGAGATATCTTAAGGGCACACCTAATCTTGGCCTTTGGTACCCTAAGAATAGAGACTTTCTACTGACTGATTTTTCAGATGCAGACTTTGCAGGTTGCAAAGTAGATAGAAAGAGCACCACTGGCACATGTCAGTTTTTAGGTAGTAGACTAGTATCATGGAGTAGTAAGAAGCAGACTAGTGTGACAATTTCCACTACAAAGTCTGAGTATATTGCTGCAGACAGCTGCTGTGCTCAGCTTCTATGGATTCAACATCAACTTGAAGACAATGGTCTCAAGGTAAGTAGAACTCCACTATTTTGTGATTCTACAAGTGTTATTTCTATTGCTAAAAACCATGTATTACATAGCAGAACAAAGCATATAGAAATTAGATTTCACTTCATTAGAGAACATGTTGAAAAAGAAGATATTTGTTTGGAATTTGTCATCACAAATAATCAAATTGCTGACATGTTTACTAAACCATTAGATGAAACTAAGTTCAATTATTTCAATATTGAATTAGGCATGTTAAACCTATAGTAACTTAGTAATTCTGGCTAAGTAAGTCAATGTTGACATATAGTAGTGTATGTCGACACAAAAGGAAATCTGTGTCGACATATAGTAGTTTGTGTCGACACTTAAGATAAGTTGTGTCGACACAACAAAATCGTGATGATATAGTGGTGTCGACACTCAGAGTTTGGTGTCGACACAGAAGTTCTATCATTTAGATAGCTGTGTCGACACATACAGAAGTCTGTGTCGACACACATATATTAGAGTCGACTATTAAGAAGTCTATGTCGACACATCGCAAACTGTGTCGACACATAGTGTTGTCTGACTTTGTCGAGACGATAGAAGTCTGTGTCGACACAATCTCTATAGTGTCGACACATTAAGTATCTATTACCCCGCCTTTTAACCTTCTGTGTTGACAAACATATAAATAGGTCACAAAACAACTTTGTCGACTAAGCTCTCAACATTTTCGAGACCAAATCCTTGAGTCGACAAACATTCATCTCTCTTCTCCTCAAATTTCTCGTCACCAATGGCGCCAAAGTTGGAGACCAACATCAACGAAGGCTATGAGTTAGTTCGCAATGCTTTTGAGAGTGCGGCGACTGAGATTAGAGATGTGATAACCCTAATCCAAGAAAATGGTTTAGAATATCTAGTTTCAGAACCTACCAAGATCTGGAAGACTGAGGTTCTAGAATTTTATATAAAAGCAACCTTGGATTCAACTGGATTGAAGATTAGGTCATCTATTCAAGGAAGCAAGGTGAAACTTACTCAAAAGCGTTTGAGGAAGACACTCCAATTGCCCAAGACTCAGGAAGATGATGAAGTTACATCTTCAATGACAAAAGAAGCTCTTCAATGGTGTGGCCTGGATCCCACCACTAAAATTGAATCATTAATGCAAAGGAAAGGAATGAACTCACAAGGAAAATTTCTCTCAAAGATTGTGGGAAAAGTAATTCTCTGCAAAACAGGTGGACATGATAGGATCTCAGCCTATATGTTCAGCTTGATGACCAGAATTATTTTCAGAATAAAAATTAACTGGTCTGCAGTGATTTTTGACAAGATCAAGGAAAGCCTGAAGAAACCTAATCTAGGTAGAATTCTGAGTCTGTATCTGGCAATAAATATTCCTGAAGTGCTAAACCACACAAGTGGATCTAGAATAAATCACATGAGAAGAATGGATATGAAAATACTATCAAGGTGGGAAAGAGTTTTGACAAAAGATGGTTCTACACCACAGAAAGAACCACAAATGAAAAAGAAAAAGAAAACCCCAAGGAAGCCTGAATCTTCTAGTGATTCAGAAGAACAAGTAATCTTCAGTTAAGATGAAGGCCAACAAGAATATACAAGAAAATCATCTGCTCCTAAGAATGTAGATGATAGTCAGCAACAGGGGGAGTATATTCCAGAAAACACCATCCCACTGGATCAAGTTCAGGATGTGCTTCCTCTCGGGGGAGCCAATGAACTTTCCCCAGTTCAACAAGAAGTCTTGCCTCCAGAAAGATCTCCAGAGAAAGAGCAAGCTGCCTTAGAGAGTGAAACAGCGACTCAAACAATTCTTGAGGTAATAAATGATATTAATCAAACAATACTAGATACTGAGCCAGATTCACTCATAGTGCTTCTAACTAATGTCGAACAGACACACCATGACAACATCCCTGCACAGGATGTATCTCTGGATAATACATCTGCTTTAGATGATATTCCATTAAATGTTCAAGATACAGATATTCCTCCAGTTCAACTATAACAAGAATTTACTCTTGAGGAATTATTCCCTGATTTATAAGAAGTAAGAACTGAGGAAGTAGTACCAAGAACTGAGGGAGAGTAGCCAGGGACTCAGGGGAAGTTGCCAAGAACTGACAAGGAGCTGCCTTTAAGTCCAAAGGACACAGTGAATCTTGAAAGTTCCTCTGAATCTAATGATGGAGAAGCACTAAGAGCAAAGAAGAGCAAATTGATGGTTTATAAGAAGAAAATCTCAAATTATAAGAAAGCTTTATAGATTGCCTCACAACCCTCAGCACCAACAGTTGATTTCAGTTCACTGTTGGTTGTTCTGCAAATTAAAATGGATGAGCAAAGAGCAGTCATGGAGAAATATATGGATGAAAGCCATAAGGACTTTCAATTCACTTTGGAACAAGATATAAAATCCATCAGATTTGAAGTAAACCAAAACAAGAAAGAGATGACAGATTGTTTCCATAAAGGAGGTAATGCTATAGTTTATCTGGCAAAATAGCAACATGAGGCAAGGACACAAATTTATGATATAGTGGCCAAGCAAAGATATGTCCTAGAAAATCAACTTATGATGAATGATAATCTTACTGAATCACATAATGTGATTGTTACTGAGTTAAAGAATAAAGCCACTGCATTAACTGAGGAAAGGGCTAAAGAAAAGTCAGGGTTTGATAAGAAACTTCAAGAAGATTTAAGCACTTTTCAATCTGCCATTCAAGCCTCTCAAAAGCTCATATCTGCTTAGCTACAGAAGTTTAAAGCTTATTATACAAAAGGAACCAATTATCTAGTTAATCAGATCAGGTTCCAAAAAGATGACTTAAGAGATCATATTGAGAGAGAAGTCATAAAGGGGGAGATGGTGATGGCCAATGCTAGCTCAGAGCATGCTAAATGGATAACAAATACTGTTAGAGTAACTCCGGGATATCCACCCCTATGTGATGATGATAATACAGCTGAGTCAGGTATTCAAGCCGCAGGAAATGAAGGGGGTCAGCAGGAGGTAGCTCAAATCATATACCCCCCCCCCCCCTTCTAATTTTGAAAGAATTCAACACCTTGTTCAATAGATGTATAGCCCTCCAGAGGCTACTAAGAATGTTATAATTGAGAAAGTTAAAATGTCAGAGGCAGCACTGAATAAAGAGCAAGAAGCTCAACTCTCAAAGAAAAGATTTAGATAGCAGGCTGAACTGAAGTCTGATTTTGAAAGATGGAGTCCAACCTCTAGAAATATAATACTCACTGCCTGGCAAGCTGTCAAAGACAAAATGCATGATAGAGGCAAACAGTATTCTGAATTTGAGTGGAACAAGTATCTGCAAAGACATGATGTGATACATCAGTTCAGAAGGGATCACAAGGCTGGGAAAATACCTGCTACAGCTGTAAAGCCCAATAAATACTTTCCTAAGCCTTTTCACTATTTTGAAAGACAAAGAGTCAAGTATGAAGAACTTAACAAGAAGGATCTCAAAGGCAAGAAGCCAGCTGAAGATACTGAAGCTCCAATACAAGCAAGGATCCAATCTGGCAAAGGCATAGTGATCAAGGAGCCTGATTAGCCTTAGGATAAATTGACTAGATTTTTATAACATTGTAATCTTCAGTTTTAAACTCCATGTAATCTGTTGTTAACAAACTTTTGTGAAGTTTAAACAAAATAATGATTCATGCTTGTTATTGTTGTATCATATTCTGTGATGATATTATTTACTTATTTTGTTTATATGTTTCCCTGTCATTGAATGTTTTTATACATCATATTGTTAATTTTATTATAAGTGATGTATATCATTGACTAAGGGTTATGACTTCTCCAAATAGGGGGAGATTGTTGGGTACATTAGAAAATGTGTACCAGATTTGGAGAAGCCTCACCTAACTCAATGATATGCATCAAGTTATATTTGATGTTCTGTTGAGTTATCATGTGCAGGTTAAGTAAATGGAAAGGAAAATTCTCTAAGTACAAGTGTCGACACTTGGGAATGGATGTGTCGACACCAAGGGCCAGATTGTGTCGACACCCAGAATCTGTGTCGACACACAGAAAATCTATCGACAATGTTATGTCGATACTAAGGGCCAGACTTGTGTCGACATTATCAGAAGTTGTGTCGACATACAGAGAAGCTGTCGACACATTACAGAATTCTGTCGATAACGACTGTATCGACACACAGAACTTGTGTCGACACACACCAGAATTCTGTCGACACCAACTTTGTCAAGACGAGTGTTTGGGTCGACACACAGGACTTGTGTCAACACATTCCACAGAAGCTGTGTCGAGAAGTAAAAGTGAAGCTGTGTCGACAACAACAAGACTTGTGTCGACATATGGACTATATGTGTCGACACATATGAAGTATTCAGTCAACATTCTCTACTGCTGAGTCAAAGTCCAATGAAGGCTGAAGTAGTACAACTGAAGACTTTACAGCTATCATTACTGACATTGTTGTCACATCTGTCAGAGGTGTCAGAAGACTGTTTGAAAACGAAACAGCCGGTTACCATGGATGAAGCCTATATATAGATATGCTCTCTCAACAATTAAGAACAACTACAAGAACAACACATACAGAACAGAGAGAAGTTAATCAAGCCAATCAATTATAATCTCTGAAGGATTGAGAATCCAGAAGAAGAGAAAGAAACAGTCAACAGATTGTAGAGAGAGAAAAACAAGAAGGAGAGAAGTTCTCATCCAGTGAAGGCAGATCCTGAATAGTCTGCCTGAAGAATTCAGATTAATTTCTGAAGGAGGAAAACAGATTGAAGATCAACTCCAACATCAAGAAGATCAACCTACTTTGTTTAGATTCAAGAAGCTTTGAAGAAAGCTAAGACAGGTTGGTCCTTAAGAAACAGTTCTATCAGAACTGATCAAGAAGCCTTCAACTTAATTCTCTCACATGGTTGAAGATATCAACATCTTTTCATCATCAATTTGTAGGATTTGTAATAGATCTCAGTGTAGGAGATTTACGTCTCCGAGTTGTAAGCCTAAATTATAAAGGCTGAGGTAGGGCTGAGTGCCTGAGGTAGGGGAATCTGTTCCCTGAGTTGTAGGCCTTTGAAAGAGGCTGAGATAGGGCTTTTGCCTGAGTTATAGGAGTGGGGTGTCACTCTGAGTTGTAGGCCTGTGTAAGAGGCTGAGGTAGGGTGTGTGCCTGAGTTGTAGGAGTGTGGATTCACTCTGAGTTGTAGGAACCAGTCTTGGTTCTGAGCTGTAAGATCTGTGGATCTGAGAAGAAGGAAGGAAGTTAGGCCGAATCTAGCACATTGCTAGATAGGCGAAGGGGGGAAAGTGGATGTACCCATCATTTGGGGAACCACTATAAAACTGGTGTGCAATCTGTGAATGCTGTGTATGTGAATGTTGTGTTGTATTTTATGCTAAATACATTGCTAAACTAGATAGAGTTTTCTGCCTAAGTCAGAAAAAGAATTGAACATATTCAACCCCCCCCCCCCTCTAGGTGTTTAGAACATCTCGAAAAACATTCTTTCAGAAAACCCTGGGCCTCATGGACGAGCCATTTGCCCGGAGACCATATCCCGGAAGGAGGGAACTTGTTGTTCCATGCCGTTGTCGCTCAAATCAAATTTCGAGAGCGAACTCCATTCGATCCCGTTGGGCGTATTTGCCAATATCTGGGATGCATATCATCCTCACTCAATATCTCGCACTTTTTCCGACCGATGGCATCACTCCCTCGCCTACATCTCTGTCGACGATGTTTCATTTATTGCCTCTTTCAATTGATGATTGTGACGATGAATTTGGATTGACAACAGCATTTGGACAATCCCTTACTCAACTGCCCGAAATTCCTGCAGGGCAACTTGAATCACTTGGATTGGTCGCGGAATCAATCGCTGATAATGCAATTTGGTCAACTCACATGTTCGATGCGATTGCGCACAATGCCCTTGAGGTTGTCGTTGCTGTTGACGAGCGGGCTCACGATGATCATCACATCACTGAAGAAGGTGATGTTGCACTGTAGGAGGATGATGATCTGAACAATGTCGACGATGTCGATCCGTTGATTGGGGCTGAATCTGGCGTCAAAGTTAGCAACGCGCCTCATTCTATTCAGTCCAATCGCAAGCACTGCAAACCAGGACCAACATTGCATGAGTGCAGCTCTTCATCGAGTCACAATAAGAAATCTCGCAGCCCAACTCATTGGGCAACGAACATCAGTCGGCATTACAAGGGCTTAATCTTTGGGAAGCTATCATGAGCACTTCGTCAATGATAAACCCCTTGAAACGTCGCTTGCTCCGAACGACTTCTCTCAAATTTCTTCTGCCCGTTGAACTACAGGATCTGAAGGATTTCCCCATTGAATCTTTGCATCTTCCGTAATTGCATCGAATCTGGTCTATTCTTGTCTCGGCTTTGCATAGCACTAATTTATCTTTCAAATGGTTCATTCGGCCGAAATCGGAACAGGTCCTGAAACAACACCTGGAGGATATGGTTGCCCAGGCCCAATTCAGATTGCCCATTCAATGAGCAGCGCCCAAATGCAGCATCATTACTACCCTAAGTCAAGCCGCATCAGTGATTGCTCCATTGCGATCGTCCTCTGTTGCCAGTTTTGATATTGTGCAGTTGGAATAGACTGTGACAACGACAACAACTCGAACCGTCACCTTGGCAAATAGCGTCAATCAAAGTTCAAGTCAACCCCATGCATCAGATTTGCAATCTATGCCCGAACAACTCATTGAAGGGTCATCAGACAATAACATTGACCGGCTGGTTCAACAAGAGATTGATGTTGGGTATGTCGACAACATTCATTGGACCAAAGTGGTCACCCCCGCGTATGCCCGCATTGCTTCCCGTCATGATGATCTGCTCGAGATGACCCGTAAGGAGATCCAGAATGGTTGGGAGTATCTTGCACGTCTCAAGAAGCGTGTGCCATCAACCATATCAGCACGACCAAGTTGTCATTCTCGTTTGCAATCGCATTCCGAGGCTGCCCAGCAGCACGACTATCCAGCCTTCCTAAATATTTCGTCGTTGCCGTCGGCCGAACCATCAGTTCCAGCTGCATCTCCAACCACCCGAATTTCAAATCAACCGACTTCTTCTACAGTCATTACGACGACGGTGGAACCTATTGTGGCCAACACATCTGTTGTCAGCGAGATTGGTTTGCGTCCGTCATTCATGGTCGATCATCAGTTGCCTGCTTTGGATCAGATATAGGCGGCCACCGTTCTTACCCCTTCTGCAGGGGAGCCATTTTCCCAAGCGGAGAAGGAGCTGCTCAATTACTTGCTGACCATCCCATTATAGCGCTCCTATGTGAAATCAGCGACTGGTGATCAAACGTCTTGGAAGAGTCTGGTCAGGCGTTTCTTGTACTGTGTGCGAGTCGCGCGGGTATTGGGGATGAACCAGTTTCGAGCTCGATCTGATGGGCAGCTCAAGCAAAAGGTCAAGGATGATAATAAGAAAAAGTGTTCCTAGCAGGTAGACTATGGCTTTTGGTTTCATTTTCATCTTCAAAATTTTCCTTCTCAATTACTTAAAATTTTCCTTATTTTAATCTCACTAGGCTTATTGAGGTGGCTCAAGCTTGAGAAGATCATACTTTCGCGGTATGCTTGATTTCAAGTCCCAAATTCCAATTTGGCAAGGTATATCATGTAATATTTTATCGAGTTGATCATACCCGCCAAAAAGCTTTTGATTCCAAGCTTGAGAAGATCATACCCGCCAAAAAGCCTTTATCTCCTTCCTAGCGCCTCACATCTCCTTTAAATCTCCTCTCCACAGAGCCCCGCCTCAAATCTCCTTCCCAGCGCCTCACCACAAGAGCTTCTCCTCCATTTATATGATGAAACTGAGTCAACTTGAATACAAATCAAATCCGAGTTTTTTTTTCAATTCAAAACTGAAAATTAAGGCTCAGTTTGACAAGATGTTTTTGCTCCGGTGAGTTTGGACAAAAACACCACAACAATAGAATGTATATTTGGCATGACAAAGGTTATGACTGCCGTCAAGAAAAGAAATTAGTTTTGAACATAAAAGTGGATAAAATTTCTTGTGAGGTTGAACGTTCACAAACGACGGTACCACCGCTTACGCAGTTACGCCACTATCGTGCCAAATAGAGCCTAAATTTCTCAAGATTGAACTATTTGCTTTGGTTCGATTTTCGTTTTATCTTTTATGATTGATGCATTTCGGCTCGGTTTAGTTCTCATCATTTTATGATTGATGCAATTTCAGATCTAGACCTCCAGGTTTAAAGAGGGAACTTGGAGCACCATGCACCTCTCTATTCCTCTCTATCACTTGGTTCCGGGCTCCATAAAAAACCTGAAAGTTACTGTGAAGGAACAGAAGAAGGCATGCACATTCTTATCCATTCAATTTTAAATTGCTCCCATGTTTTTCCATCCTGTTTGGTGTATACTTCTAGAACTATAAACTCATTGATATGATTTTCCCCCAAGTAAAGCAGAAACCTTTTGGGTTCTACAATAAGATATTAGTATATTATGCTTGCAATTTCTAATACTGAAATTTCAGCTTATGGCTTAGTTATTTGGTTGAAATTGAAAATATATGTTTGAAATGTGATTAGCTAGCTAAATTCCTTCATGAAGGAATCCACAAGGAAAAACGATAATGTCTGAGCGTGGAAAGGGCGGCAAGGGGCTCGGAAAGGGAGGGGCCAAGCACCATCGCAAAGTCCTCCCCGACACCATCCAGGGCATCACGAAGTCGACGATCCGCTGCCTTGCTCGCCGAGGCGGCGTTAAGCGCATTAGTGGCCTGATCTATGAGGAGACCCATGTCATGCTCAAGATCTTTCTTGAGAACGTCATCCGTGATGTCATCACCTACACCGAGCATGATCGCTGTAAGAACGTCACGGCCATGGATGTCCTAATTGAAAGATGTGTTCCTCATCAAGTCAAATGCTAGTGACAAAAAAGAACTATTTTTGGAGTCCAAGTTTTTATACAATCTACCCTCTATGTTTTGAGTTATTTTTATAGAGAATCGGTGTTTAATTTTGCTGAAAACCATCCTTATTCAAGTTGATTTTGTTTATAAGAGATTATGAATCAAGTTTTTGTGAAAAAAATTAGCCCAAATTTATTGAGGAGCAGTGATTTAAATCTTGGCACGCGTTGAAATCATTTTATATTATAAAATTGGACTTGGCTCGATTGACTTATGGCCTGTTTGGCATGGTGGTAGAGGTCGTGAACGCTGTGGTTGGAAACCATCGTTCTTGATTGCCTGACCTCACCTAAAGAACTTCATTCCTTTTTATGTTCAAAACTAGCTATCTTTTCTTGGTTGTGGTGGTAAATGTTGTCAAGCCAAACATAAATTCTATGTCCATGGCGTTTTTGTCTAAATTTTAAACTCAGTGAAGCAAGAAAAAACTATACCAAATGGGGCCTTTGTGCACGTCAAATAATAATATGTGAGGCGTTGACTCTAATTTAGATATAAGATTCATATTATTCAAAATCTTGAATTATGTGTTTTGATTTTCCTAAAAATAATTAGAACCTAATTTGATTTGAAAGTGATAGATTTTAGTGAAGGCCTTGTGCAATTGCTTTTCTTCAGGAATCAGTCACCTGAATGCTTAGAAATGCTGCCTAGATTCAGGAGAGAGAGAGTGGTGTGGAGCCTTTTGAAGCAAAAATTTGGGTTGGGAGGGGAAGACACAAGTAAACAATTGTTGTAAGGAGGTATGTAGAGGGTTTTACAGACAAGCGACGAAAATTGACCGTTAGGAGGAAAGTTTGGGTGGAATCAGACATGACCAGGAGTTTTAGGCTCTGTTTGGCGCGGCGTTTTGAGCATGGGGTGTCGGGGTTTTTCAAAACGCTGCACCAAACAAGAATATTGAGGACGACGATTCGAGCCGCCCCAGCTGTGAAATCTCGAAAAACCCATGATTCTCGGCCGTGTTTTTTTTCCACTAGAAGTCGCGACCACGTTTTCCGCATCCAGTGAATTTTTCCCGATTTCCAGCAGTCAAGCTTCTTCATCTGGTCTCCCACAACCTTCAAGCTTCGTCTTGTCGGGCCTCCCTCCGCCGTCTTCTCATCACGCCGAGCTGCCCATGTGCTCGGAGGAGGAAGCTAGGGCATTCCGCGGCCATGGCCGGAATACTTAGCAGTAGCGCCATGGCCGGCATAGACAACGAAGCTTCTCCTCTTCGATGAGATACGCCATGGCAGGAAGAATTGGCATTCCGAAGACGAAGCTTCTTCTTCTAGTATTGAACTCCATGATTATATGATTGTGCAACAATAATTTTATGCATGAATAAAATATGTTTTAGGGGCGGTTTGAATAGTGCAAGTTCTGGATCCTCGTTGGGCGGTTGCAGTCCCTACCAAATGGGCTGCGACTTGGTGGATCTGCACATCCAAATGGGGGTCTTACACTAAAAAACTAATGAACAAGTCATTGTATGTGGATTATTAACAAATTCATATTGTTGAGATGATGAAAATGATAGTCAACTGCAGAATTGATAAATAAATACAATTGTTTGATTACAAATAAAAATATATAATTTTGCAATACACAATGGTCAATTTTGCTAAGAGCTTAATTGGATGATCGTCACTTACATCACTTGACATAAAAGCATGATCAGGATTGTCCTCGATTGGTGCAAGAGTTCCATCATAATCCAATAAAAGAACTATTTTTTACCCTTTGCGTAATTTACAATTTGCTCGAATAATGTCAGAGCAGAAGGATATATCTTCTACATAGTAAAGAGTATTCTAGTCAATCAACTCTACTATAACCTCAAGAGGTTACATTGAACATGCTTTGAAAACCACAATTACCTAAATCGTCACTCTTTAAATCATGTTTTTTACGTATAACCAACCATATGATCCCAAAGAAATATCATCGAAGTTGAAATGAAAACAAAATTACCACACAAGAGAGATATATTGCATCATCTTCTTCCCTCTTCTCTCTTTCTTCCTCTCTCCCTCCCTTTTTTTATTTCTTTCCCACTTCTCTCTTTCTCCCCCCCCCCCACCCCCCACCCCCCGTTTTCTCGTCCCCCTCTTTTTCTCTCTTCCCGCCCCCCTCCACCCCTGTTATGTTTTGGTTCGGATCCAAATCAATTCTTTCTTGGAAACGCCATGCATGACAATAAAAAAAAGGAAAAAATCAGCCTTAGTCATTTTCCTTTTAGAATGAGAGAGACGGAGAGAGAGAATCACTCACCTGCTTGAATTGCTTGAATATTAAATCACGCCATTTATGGGTCACACATAACATATATATATTTATGGTTTTTGAGGCAGAGATTTATAAATCCAGCCCGCCTGGGAGAAGAGACACAGCCCGGGAGAAAACTTATTCTTCTATTGAAGTGAGGAGACGCCTTGCTTGCATTGAAGGAAGTCCGCTGCCGCCGCCGGGGTTGCCGGTGGTGCGACTTCGTGCGACGGCACCGGCGTCGTTGGTGCCGATCTCGCCGTTGTCGCCTTGTTTCTTCCTCCTTTGTGGAACCCTCAACGCATCCCTCGGCTTTGGAGATGATAGCCGACGGTCTTGGAGGAGAGGGTGTTTGTCGATCTTGGAGGAGATGATGTGTGTAACAACCCGGTTTTATAATAACCTATTTTATTAATTATAAAAACCTAACCTAATTCCTACCTACCCGAGCCCCCCCCCCCACCCCGGTTCTTTTAATCTCGTAAGCCCGCACACTCAAATCCCGTCTCCTGCTGAAGTCGCAACCGCTCCCGCATCCCGTCGGCTCACGCATCCAGCCGATTTCTGCCTCCCGTCTCCAGCCAGCCGCACGCAGGTCGTCGCCGCCTCCTCCTGCTCCAGGCGCCGCCTCCTCCGGCTTCTACCCCTCTTTCTTTGGTCGACAGCTCCCCCCCCCCCTCCGATGCTAGGGCTGGCGGCCTCCTGCTCCTCCAGAGGCTGACTTCTCCCTTCTCTCTTTCTCCTAGGGTCGGCAAGGCCTCCTCTTCGTCGATCAGCGAAGGCAGCCGCCTCCCCTTCCCTCGGCAGCCCTCTTCCTCTCTGATTGCTCCGATTTTGCAAGAAGAGCGTTTAGGGTTTCCTTCCCTCTCTTCTTTGGGCCCGGTTTTGATTCCTATTGGTAAGATTCCACTCTTGTTCATCTCTATCCAGATTTTCATGTGTTTTCTTGTAAAGATTATGCTCCGATTTCATATATTTTGTGATCCATGATTTTTGCTCCTATCGTAGTCGTCTAACCCTTATGTATGTGTGTTTTCCAGTGCCCCTCCTCGTTCCTAGTGGTGGAATCGCTCCAAATTCTCTCCGAATTAGGGTTTCCCCTAACTCAAGCATCGCCAAGTCTCCGTTTCCGCGTGGTATCTCTCGTCCCCTCGCTCATGAGGGAGGTAAATTTCTTAGCCCTCTCTCGTTTTAGTTATGTATCGTTTAATTATTTGTGCTAGCATTTTGGATCCCTGTCAGGTATATTTATCAAATATTGTCTGTGATTGTTCCTGAACAGGTCCAGTCAGGATTTCTGTTTTTGCTTGCGCACTTAGCCGCCGCCAGTTTTAGCCTCTTTCAGGCAAGTAGAGATCTCTCTCTCCCTTGCAATCATTGAATTTCAATTATTTGGTCTGATCTCATAATTATACGAATTTTCTTGTTTGATGTATAAACCGAAATATGTTGGAATGATTAACGAATACCCTAATGAGAATTATTAGAAATTGTTAGAATTGTGTCATTTGGATTCGCACTTACATGAATTTGATCCCATTTGATGGATGATTAGGAGACCTATAGTTTATGTGAACATCCACAATGATTATTTTGAAGGATACAGTTAATATTTCTTGTTACAATTAAATGATTGGTGATTTGTGTCATGCTCGTATATACATATATACAGCTTATTTGGAAGATATTTATGTCTGAGAAATGATTAATGTAAAGGAATATGAAATGTCCAGAAAAGTAGCGTATGACGGTCGTATCACTCGTACATACTTGAACCTGCTAAATATATTGCTCCTTATCCGGTTTTGTGCGCGTCGTCGAATCTTGTGGCGAAGAATCTGGTGTCATCAAATCTATTGTCATCGAATCCGATTTCTGACGTCTGTCTGGTTTCTTAGGTCTGTTCTAAGATTTGAGCGAATGTGGCTCCATAACTCAAGTCCTCTCTTGCTGCATTCATGAACTCTAATATTGTACAGTTGTATCGCTAAATTTGCATCCGGTCTCGACATGTTACGAATCTCCTAAATCATGAATTTTTGAAGTCATTAATGTCATACACAATCAGTGAGAGGTAGTGTTCAATTGATGTGATGCTTTGACTCGAGTTTCTGCTTGACTGACAACGGAAACCAACAAATGGCCATAGCAAGCTCAATTATTTTGATAAGCCTTGCGTTCAGACTTGCATCATAATCACGTGCATCAAATAAAACACTTCCACTTTCCACTGATTACCGCTATAATAAACTAACCTGTTATGTTTAGCATTTTTATTTGCTTGCCTCGAATAACACAGTTTTATGAGAAACTGATGCACTCATATATTTCTGCTTCTCTTACTGCATTTTACTCTTACTGTTCTCCTATTTATTTCAATGTTCTGAGGCTTTTCCTTTATGTCTTGGAATTGCCTTAGAATTCGTGCAGCGCCGACAGGTCCTCGACCCCGATCAGCATCAAGCTTCAGGTTCTATGATTACATTTCTTTTACTATCAATTAATTCTTTTATGTAATAATTGCAATCAGCCATTTTCTCTGGCATCATGGACAACTGCTTGGCTACTTAAATATTTATGTACTAGAATCTGGAATTAATGCATGTGCACCCTCTATTGAATCATAACTGCTTGAGAACTATTGTAGTAGCCTGTAAAACATGAATTTTACCAAGTGCATGTGCATTAAAACTCTTTTCACTGATGAATTTAAGAGCTTCCGCATAAAAATCAAGCTATTTTTCTCAATAATAACTATAATCAGCTACTCTGCATCCGCCTTAGCAGGCATGACTTTCTTTTCGCCCATGCCTGTGGCATCACGGCTCGTCTCAAAGCGCACTTTGACTCCTGTCGAGACGGGTCGTGACAATGTGGTGCAGGCATGACGACGAAGGATTGCGGTGGTGCAGTGGACTTGACGGAGTTCCTCTCCGGCGGTACGGGCGTGGCGGTGAAGGCTTGCGGTGGTGCAGTAGCCTTGACGGAGTTTTTCTCCGACGGCGCGGGCGTGGCGGCGAAGGCATGCGAGAGTGCAGTGGCCTTGATGGTGTTTCTCTCCGGTGGTGCGGCTTGGCGTCGATTGCGTGCGTGAGTGAAGTTGGCCTCGACGGTGCTTCTCCGGTGGTGGCAGGTGGTTTGATCGTCACCCAATGACAAAGGTTCTTGATGAACCTTGTGCGTCCGCTGTACTAGCGGATTGAAGTCCAGATAATTCTCTCTCTCGCGGATCGAGCGAATCCGGCTCCTCCGCGATATTTTCTGTAACAGACATTGATACATTTCTTCATGTATTATTATTGCAGTTACATTAATTTTGTATGTAGTGGTTTGTTCAAATTTATATGTTCTTGTACACCCTATAAATATTTGGTTATGCCTTGGTGATAATTTCCGAGTTATATCCCAACAAGTGGTATCATAGCCAGGTTCTGTAGGCGACTGCTTGGACATTCGAGAAATGATTTGACTGCGGTGGGGGACGAGTAGGTCTGCTCCCCATCTTTTCAAATCCGACCTTTGAATTAATCAGGTCTCCTAGTCATGCTGTAGGACAACCATGACAGGGAAGAACGTGAATCTAAACAGTGTTTTTTGAAGAAATGCGACAATGGCGGATTTGACCTTTGACAGGTGGTACTGCATGAGAAGGTCATGATAACCGTGGATATGTTACAGAGAGAAGATTATTTGTGGGTACACGATGTGTGTTCAGACAGTTTCTGTGTCATTTAGAGGCAGCTGTTGCAGAGACGGAGGGAGACGTGAAGACCCGTTTCACTCTTACCTCGCTCACTTTTTTTACCAGGCCTTAGTGGAAGGATACGGTGGAGCTAGTGAAAGTCACGATTGCAGTGCTATCCAGACAGATGTTAGTGGGCCCTACTCTTGAGGGGGGTCACATCTTGGCAGCAGTGGATAGGTAAGGTGAGGCAGTTTAGCAAGGGATTGATTGGAGCATGATCTCGATCTGAGCCAAAGGAGGGTATGGTATTTTACCAGTTTAGACAGTGCAGTCACACAGGAGATTGAGTTCGCAGCGTGCAAAAGGGTCTCGAGACCAGGGTGAGGATAGGGTGATAGCTGGGTCAGGGTGCAAAGTGATGAGGTCCTCACAATCACTGAGAGTCCGTGCGACTCTGACAGCTAGATGTTTTACATCACTGAGCGGATTGGATTCAGGTGGCTACAGTTGGGGGGCCTAAGGTGGAGTCTTGATGGTGGAGTGAAGATGTACCATGCTCAGGAGAGCTGTGTAGTACGGTAGTTTGTACCGGCTGATGGGGATCACGACGTGTGGTGGTGTGCCCATGATTTCTGAGGCCGATAAGATGGATTATCGTGTTGGTGCAGAGGATCGTCCTTCTGGGACTCAGGTTATGCGAGTTAGTTTCTACGATCACGTTGCGTCGACGTTCATGGGTTGAGGCAGAACAGAAATGAGTTGAATGGAGCAGGTCGGCTGATGCTTCCGATTGAGGCAGTGCTACGTGCTGAGTTGCTTGTGCAGTTGTTGTTGTGTGCAATCAGTGCTTTGTGCAGATGGTGGCTCCAGATCCCGAACTAAGGTGGTGATTGTTATGTTTTGGTTCGGATCCAAATCAGTTCTTTCTTGGAAACGTCATGCATGACAATAAAAAAAGGAAAAAAATCAGCCTTAGTTGTTTTCCTTTTAGAATGAGAGAGAGGGAGAAAGAGAATCACTCTCCTACTTGAATTGCTTGAATATTAAATCACGACATTTATGGGTCACACATAACATATATATATTTATGGTTTTTGAGGCAGAGATATATAAATCCAGCCCACCTGGGAGAAGAGACACAGCCCGAGAGAAAACTTATTCTTCTATTGACATGAGGAGACGCCTTGCTTGCGTTGAAGGAAGGCCGCCGCCGCAGCCGGGGTTGCCGGTGGTGCGACCTCGTGCGGCGGCACCGGCGTCGTTGGTGTCGATCTCGTCGTTGTCGCCTGGTTTCTTCCTCCTTTGTGGAACCCTCAACGCATCCCCCGGCTTTGGAGATGATAGTCGCCGGTCTTGGAGGAGAGGGTGTTTGTTGATCTTGGAGGAGATGATGCGGTGCGGGCATGACGACGAAGGCTTGCGGTGGTGCAGTGGCCTTAACAGAGTCTTTCTCCGGCAGCGCGGGCGTGGCGGCGAAGGCTTGCGGTGGTGCAGTAGCCTTGACGGAGTTTTTCTTCGACGGCGCGGGCGTGGCGGCGAAGGCATGCGAGAGTGCAGTGGCCTTGATGGTGTTTCTCTCCGGTGGTGTGGCTTGGCGTCGATGGCGTGCATGAGTGCAGTTGGCCTCGACGGTGCTTCTCCGGTGGTGGCAGGTGGTTTGGTCGTCACCCGACGACGAAGGTTTTTGATTAACCTTGTGCGTCCGCTGTGCTAGCGGATTGCAGTCCAGATAATTCTCTCTCTCGCGGATCGAGCGAGTCCGGCTCCTCCGCGGTGTTTTCTGTAACGGACATCGGTACATTTCTTCATGTATTATTATTGCAGTTACATTAATTTTGTATGCAGTGGTTTTTTCAGATTTATATGCTCTTGTACACCCTGTAAACATTTGATTGCGTTTTGGGGATAATTTACCCGTTATATCCCAACACCCCCCCCCCCCCCCCCCCCGAACATACCAACCAATGCATTGTCCTAGTCACAAATTTACAATCTCGTCGGCCATGAAGTCAACTTGTTGTATATCAAGCTTAGGAAATTGAGCTGGGATGTTCTTTGACCAGACCCGGGCAGTGAAGCGGGTTGGCGACCGGAAGGAACACGATCCTTTACAATGGCAGCAGGCGGGCTTATAGGTTGGGCATTCCCCATCACCAGGGGTAAGGCATTTTGAGAGATGCCACATGCATTCAAAAGTGCATCGACCGAGCCAGGAATGAAGGACCTCGTAGCATGATTAAGGGGAGATTGAAGATCTTTATTTGTATGGATTTGAGACGGTGAAGAGCCCACTGAGGCATTAACATGAACACCTTGTGTGCGACTTGAACTTGCAGATTTTTCAGATTTTTTCGACTTTTCAGAATCAGAAACAGAGGAATCCTCTGCATCTGGTTTGGAACCCGAGCTTGACGTACGAACTAAAATCCTCATCTGAAACCTCATCAACATGATCAGAAGCAACAAAAGCAACATTGTTTGGCTCGCTCACCTGAGGGGAGGTACTTGACTTACCCGGTGGAGAGGCAGCAACCAATAATGGCGGATAAGCAGTCGGGCTCTGCTCCTGCTCAACCACGACAGCCAGGCCCTTATATTTGCGAATCTTCTTCTTCCCCATGAAATCAGAGCCCCAAGGGCCACAGCCCACCGAGGCAGCAACAAAACCGAGAAAACGAAACAAGACCTCCCTTGCACGGAGCAGGACCGGACTAGGGTAGCGACACCCACCCCGCCCGAGACCAACAACAACACCTCCTCCTACTGGCCCTCCATAGCACAGCAGCCAGCAGTAGTGGCGGATCCAGAGGGGGGCAAGGGGGGCCCGGCCCCCCCCCCCAAGGATTTTGAAGTTTATGTAGCTTTAGTTTTTTTAATTATAAAATATAAATATGTATATAATATAAGTGATGAAATTTATAAATTATAAAATATAAGTTATAATTTATAATAACTTATATTATAAATATTTGTTTATAAATTATAACTTATATATATATATAGTTAATAACTCAGGTGAACTTATTTTCAGATTCAATTTCTCTCTCCAATACAGAAAGAGATCGTCTCTTTCGCTTCTCTCGTCTGAGTCGTCTCCCTCTCCCCTTTCTGCTAGGCTTGGCTGAGAGCCTCTTAGGAAGAGCTCTTCCCTCGATTAGCGATTTGGCGGCCTCCTTCGGCGGAATCAAAGCCATATTGTGCAATTTGGCTTGAATCCAGGCAGCTATAGTGAGATTTGGGCGACGTCGGCTATGCTGGGTTGGGGAAATTCTGAATCAGACTTTACCTTGGGGTTTTCTTCCCTTTCCTTCCATAAATTTCACTGTAAGTTCTCCTCAGCTGCACCATTATCAATTAGACGTTTTTTCTCATTCCGATTTAAAGAACATGTCAACAATTTCTAAACTTTGTGAGAAATTGGGCGAAACGAAGAAATCAAATACCTATTATCTTGTTGAAAAGCTAATTCGACTAATTTTGACACTTCCGGTCTCAACAGTGACTACAGAATGGTCATTTTCTGCTATGAAGCTTATTAAAACAAGATTGCACAATAAAATGGAGGATGAATTTCTGGCAAATTGTATGACTCTCTACATACAACGGGAAATAGCAGAGAAGATCGAGAAAATGTGCTTATTGATGAATTCTATGAGTTGAAAAAATGACGTGCACAAATAAAATAACATAACATTCATATTGTAATTTTTCTTTTATTGTTAATGCTAAAATTTCAAACTAGAAATTTTTTTGCTTATTATATTTTGATTCACCATTTTTTTGGGCCCCCCTTACTTCGAATCCTGGATCCGCCCCTGGCCAGCAGCCCCACAGCCAGCACCACCTATGGCACGAACGTGTGAATTTTCTTCGTGCCCGTGTGAATTTTAATCACGCATGGGTTGATTCCGACCGACTGCACAAGATGAAATCGCAGAAAAGGACTGCTTTGTATAAAAATTGAAAAATTTTATTGCTCGTGTGTTTTCTTCACATACGGTTGAAACGAGAAGAAAAGTGCACGAGCTATTGTTTGGCCTGGAATCATTGTGTTCTATCGTGGCCGGTGTGTTTTTGTTCGCGTACGGCTGTTGCAACCGTGTGTGAGGAAATATCACACGGCCAGACCTTTGTCCTGTATAAAAAATTTCTCGATAAATATCGCATGGTTTAGAACGCACGGCCGTGCGTTCAATCGTGCGAGTTCATTCTTTAACAAATTTTGGTATTCAAGCGCATGTTTTGCCCTAAATTAGGATTTTCCGCCATTTTCCCTCCGTTCCGGCTAGTTCTGCTCCGGTTTCACCTTCCATCGCCGCCCACCTTAGGGAGGAGCTCCGTGCTTCCTTCCACCATATCGCTACAGCTAGGTCTTTTTCATAGGCCACCTCTATCATTCTGAACCTCCAATGAGTATTTTGAAGCATTTATCGTTGCATAAAGGGAAGTCTTTTGCTAGAGATTTGGCCCAGGAGTGATCTACCAAAAAAGATGGCTAAAGTGATAGGGGAGAGCCCTCTTGTACCCCGGACATCAGTTTCTGACAGAACGAGGATGTGGAGTAACAACCCATCGATTCCTCTCGTAAATCGCGATGAGCCTTCAGTCTTGGTTGTATTTTGCGCACTTCCTCTTCTTCTTGTTGTATTGTTGTTTCTTTCCTCATACTTTTGATGATGAGCACATGAACTACTTGTTTTAATGTTAAATTCATGTCTTTGAATTTCTTCATGGTCTGTGTGTAATTATGGTAGTGCCTCAATGTGCCATCTCGTGTCGTGTTGAATGGATTGCTGCACTAGCAATTGCTAGTTGTGTGCATTGTGAGAAGGTGTTTGCAAAACTCAATTTCGCAGGTGATTCTACCCCATCTGCTTGCCTACTCTTTCATCCGCCTAGCGAAGCAGTGCATAAAAGCCAACATAGTTTCCATCCACCTTGCAATGTGGCGCTTGTGACCCACCTAGTTTAGTTTAAATTTATCTAATTTGCAAATCGCAAATCCAAATCCAAATCTCACTTTTTTTAAAAAATCCTTATAATTGATATTGTAAGCAATTGAATTACACCCCCAACCTGTATTCCGTTGAAATCGATACTCGGGGATTTCTTCTCATTTTATATTACTTGTATGACCGACATGTAACACCCCCTATCCGTCGCATAGCATATAGCAGTAGGTCCGGCCGGGGCCCGACGCCATATACCACAGACAGACCGGGTGGTTACTTATGGAAACCATCCAACCAATCTCAACGTCCTACACAGAGCATTCTAGCGGAAGCAGTTTATAAGAGTTGGAAACAAGAACCCAGCATCAAAGCACGAATGTCCACTAATACAAAATAGGAATGTTATACAAAATACTCAAAACAAGCCTTAAGGCCTTACAAAATGTTTCACTTGAATATTACATGTTTTACAAACCACGGCGCGCAGGCCGGTCATACATGAATAAAACAGTAAACACTTCTACTTAGGCCTTCGAGGGCCGGCTTCGCAAAAAGGGCTTTAGCCCGCTATTGACCGCTTGGTCCAGCTGCACCTGCAAGCAACAAACCACCGCACGGTGGCAAAACAAGGCAACGGTCAGCAATGCTGACCAAATTATAACGATCCCGCCCCCAACTCGGGGCGGCGATGCTCCTTCCCTGCACTTCATTAGCATAAGCGAGTAATTTATAACCATAGCCATAACATCACAGACGTTGGCTCGGACGGCCACACGCCCCGTGCACTCAGGGCACATTCTCGGTGAACCAGTCGATGTCACGTCAATTAAAGCCATTGACATTCTGGACTCACCACCGCCACTTAGACGGCCAAACCTATGAGCAATTTGTCTTCTTGGCATGGGTCACGTCAATTTAAGCCATTGACCACCGAAGACTCACATCTATGCCAACGGCAAGTGCCACGTAACCTTAGGTCTCTTTAACCGAACGACATAGAGCGGGTACGGTTCCGTCTAACCCGTGCTCACATCGCAACGACAATTTAAGCCATTTGCGCGGGTCAAACTTTCACCGAGTCTCATTCTATCGCAAGTCACATAACTCGGTTATGTTCAAGTTGGCTCTCAGGCCACCAAGTTGGCAAGATCTCGTATCCGCCCAGTTTTCCGGGTGCACCTTTGGGTTAATCCCCAAGGCTCCCTGCTGCAATCTACCGCGTAGAAAACCCGAAAAATAACCAATAGCACGGAGTCTTCTCCGGCCTTATGCAATGCAACATCACCGATCCAGACTATCATGTCCGGGTAGGCTTCACACATCATGCCTATGTCCGTTCTCGCATACGGACCCTAAACAACGGGGACTACACATATCTACCCGAAGGAACGCCTCCAACTCTCCGCAAACTCGCGAGAGCGGGCTTCCTATGCAAAGAAAGAGAGCTATTCATGCTCAAGATGAGGATCGTTACCCTTGAGTTCCTCTTTGGCGCCATTGAAAAGTAATCGGATGAAAACCACCGCACTAGCATTGCCTCCGTGGATCCGGAGTCGGCTCGCGATTCGGAGCTCCGAAGCTCCTCCAATGGCGGGATCTAGCTCTTCTTCTTCCCTTGGCTCTCCTCTCTCTCTAAGG
Organism: Platanthera guangdongensis; assembly: GCA_039583875.1. NCBI lineage: Eukaryota > Viridiplantae > Streptophyta > Magnoliopsida > Asparagales > Orchidaceae > Platanthera > Platanthera guangdongensis. The sequence goes on along the minus strand of JBBWWR010000154.1, from coordinate 390,591 downwards.
CTTTAGAAAGAGATCACTTAAGAAAAAGTGAGGGTTTTCTAAGTCAAAACCCGGGTATATCCCTTCAGGAACAACCCCCAGCCGTTGGATCTTCAGTTAAAGAAATGAACGGCTTCGATTCGGGGCTGAAATGCCCAATCTGGACCGAACACGGCCTGGCACACGCCCGTGTCCAGGGCCGTGTGCCTCATTCGCCGTCAAAATCGAATCACCTGGAACCTCACACGGGCATCGAACACGCCCGTGTTTGATCTGACACGCCCGTGTTCCACCTCACACGGCCGTGTGGCCGGCCGTATACCCCATGATTTTTCCCCATTTTCAACCCGAGCACTGCACGGGTTCTAGGACACGCCCGTGTCCTTGCCCGTGTCAACTTGACACGCCTGGACCCCAGGCCGTGTACACAGTCTCGACATTTCGTCGAGCGAAGATCGTCGACCTATCGACACGGCCTTGGACACGCCCGTGTCCTAGGTCATCTGCCTTGTCTCGACACATTGTCGACACCAAAGTGTCGACTACCCGGGACAAGTGTCGACACGGGTCGACACGCCCTGCGACACGCCCGTGTCGCAGGCCGTGTGCCATGTCTCGACACTTCGTCGAAGCAGAGTGTCGACTTCGCGGCTACGTGTCGACACGGGTCGACACGCCCTGCGACACGCCCGTGTCGCAGGCCGTGTGCCCAGTCTCGACACAATGTCGAGACCAAAGTGTCGACAACCCGTCACAATGTCGACACAGGCTTGACACGCCCTGGGACACGCCCGTGTCCCAGGCCGTGTGCCTGCAGCCAGAACCCAAACTGGCCCAAAACGTCCCCCTTTGCTCCTTTGAGTTTCGGGGCGTTACAACTCTCCCCCTCTTAAAAGAATTTCGCCCACGAAATTACATAAAGGAAAGACATGTACAAAACCAAAATTTGTACCTGAGCGGAACAACTCCGGATACTCGTCAAGCATAGTCTGCTCTCGCTCCCAATAGAGCTCCTCACGACCGTAATTGTCCCACCGGACCTTGACCATCCTGATCACTTTATTGCGTAGGCGCTTGACCTCCGAGTCTTCAATCCGCACGGGCTTGACCTTTATCATTAGCCCACTATCCACCGGCACTTGATCGACCGCGATCACTTGCGTTGGCTCTTGTACCGCCTTCCGGAGTACCGAAATATGGAATACATCATGTAAACCACTAAGCTCCACTGAAAGCTTCAACCTATAGGCCGCTTCACCAACTCGCTCCAGAACCTCAAACGGTCCAAGGTACCTCGGGCTTAGCTTTTTCAATCGCCGCACCCGCGAGACACCCTTGAACGGCTTGATTTTTAAGTATACATAATCGCCCACAGCGAACTCCACATTCCTGTGCTTGGCATTATAGTACTTTGCTTGCCAGTCCTGAGCGATAAACAACCTCTCCCGAATGGTTCGCACCAAAGAAGTAGCACCCTCCACTTCCAATCGCTTATACAATCTTGACTCACTTGTTTCTAACCAAGACAATGGCGTGCGATATTTTCTACCATATAGGGCCTCGAAAGGCGCCATCTGAATACTCGCTTGGTAGCTATTGTTGTATGCGAACTCCACCAAATAAAGGTGGTCTTCCCATTGCTTTCCGAAATCCAAGACACACATGCGGAGCATGTCTTCCATAGTTCTATTGACCCTCTCGGTCTGCCCATCCGTTTGCGGATGGAAGGCTGTGCTAAATTTCAGCTTTGTTCCCAACATTTGCTGCACAAGCCTCCAATCGTTGGACGTGAACCGCCCGTCACGGTCACTCATGATGCTGCGGGGCACACCATGAAGGCGTACTATGTTATCCACGTAAAGCTTTGCCAGCTTCACCACCGGATCCTCCTTCCTATGCGGAATAAAATGCGACACCTTCGTTAAACGATCAACAACCACCCAAATGGCGTCGTTTCCCCTTTTGCGACCTTGGCAAACCGTGCACAAAGTCCATAGAGATGTCGTCGAATTTCCACTCCGGAATAGGCAAGGACTTAAGAAATCCTCCCGGCTTTTGGCACTCCGCCTTTACCAAGGCGCAAGTTTGGCACTTCGCTACGTATAGCGCCACATCCTTTTTCATACCCGGCCACCAAAACAGTTTCTTCACATCACGGTACATCTTCGTGCTCCCCGGGTGAATCGAGTACTTGGTATGGTGTGCCTCGTACATCAACTCCACCCGTAAATTGCCCACACTTGGGACGCACAAACGACCGTCTTTCCAAAGCAACCCGTCCTCCACGACGAATCGGGAATTTGACCCATCCAGAGCCTCTACTATGAACTGCTTCATATGAGCATCCATATCCAAAGCCTGTCGAATACGATCAGCCAGGTCATATTGGACTTCAGTCCAATTCAGAACTGCTTCAGCACTTGATCGCCTGTCCACACAAACAATCTCCAACGCCTCCAACTCTCGCACCAACCGCTCATCATGCACCAATAGCCAATTGGCTTGAGCTGGGGCTCGGCGACTCAGCACATCCGCAACCGCATTCCCTTTGCCAGGCACGTAGTGGATCTTGAATGTATAGTCTCCCAAGAACGCCATCCATCTATGCTGCCGCAAATTTAGATCCTTCTGACCGAACAGATATTCACGCTCACTCCGGCGTAGTTCCATTTTCACACCGTTCAAACTTATGCCTCCACAGCTTCAGGTCTAAAACTCACGGCCACTAACAACAAGTCATGGCCGGATAGTTCCTCTCATGCACCTTTGGCCGTCTCGCGCCATACGCTAATACACTTTCGTGTTGCAGTAGCACGCAACCCAAACCGCTGCCCTAAGCATCATTAAAAATCTCATAGCCTTCGGTCCCACATGGCGAACTCAGCACAGGCGCCGTGGTCAACCGACACTTCAACTCCTCAAAAGCTCGTGCGCACTCCTGCGTCCAAACGAACTTATGCTCCTTCCTCGTCAATGTAATGAGAGGTAACGCTATTTGCGAGAAGTTCTCTACGAAGTGCCTATAATAGCCGGCAAGCCCCAGAAAACTCCGGACTTCCGCTACCGTAGCAAGCTCAGGCCACTCTCGTATCGCAACAATCTTCGTCGGATCCACTGCAATACCTTCCTTACTCACTACAAGACCGAGGACACCACTGAGGGTGACCAAAACTCGCACTTCGAGAACTTGGTACATGACTGATTCTTCCTTATCGACTCCAAACCAAAAGAAGATGCTTGAAGTGATCTTCCTTACTCTGCGAGTACACCAGACTATCATCGACGAAGACGATCACAGAATGGTACAAGTACTCCCGGAAGGTCCAGTTCATCAAATCCACGAACACTGACGGCGCATTAGTCAGTCCAAACGGCATGACCGTAAACTCGTAGCGTCTGTGTCCTGTACTGAACGTTATCTTAGGGATATCACTCTCCCTTATCTAATTTAGAGTACGCCGTTGACCCTACCAACTGATCACAAAGATCATCGATCCTTGGGATTGGGTACTTGCTCTTTTCCGTCAACTTGTTGACCTCCTGATAATTAATACGCAGCCTCAACCTTCCATCCTTCTTCTGAATAAAGAAGGTCGGTGCGCTCCAAGGCGAAGGACTTGGACGCGCATACCCTTGCTCCAACAACTCTTGCAGTTGAACTTTCAGCTCCGCCATTTCCTTAGGCGCTAGCCGATATGGAGATCGTGACACAGGCTTTGCACCTGGCACTAGCTCGATCGTAAAATCTTTCTCCCGCTGAGGCGGGGCTCCAGGAAGATCCGCGGGGAACACATCAGGGTATTCTGATACCACTGAAATACAATCCAACGCGGGCTTCGGCTTTGCAACCTCCACTAGTGTAAAGAACAGTTCTGCACCAGCACGAACCGCCTTCACCACCTGAAGAGCAGACATCAATGTCTTGCTCGACCCCTTTAAGCCCGTAAAAGTCATTTCACGACTTGCTCCCAGCTTAACTTCCTTGCTACCGCAATCTATATGGGCCTGCTGCTCCGAAAGCCAGTTCATGCCAAATATGACGTCGAACTCCACTAACGGAAGTAAAGACGCCTGCAGGTCGAACTCCTGCTCCCCAATACGAGTCTTAACATCGCAGATCCTATCCGCTCGCATCAAACACCCATTGGGCAACAACACATCCAACTTATCTTTCGCCATCGAAGAAGGGACTCCGATGCGTGATATAAATCCTTCGGACAAGAAGGAGTGTGAAGCTCCCTAAACGAACGGTGCTCTCGCAGATAAAGTAAAGTCGCAACAAGGCTTATCACCAGTAGTTCTAAGCTAATATGCACAAGGGTGACAAGTATGTAAAGCAAAACTATCTTTAAACCATACCTGTCCTCACGACGGTGTACTTTCTCTCGGACTTGGGACGTCCGCTCCAGCATTCTCGGGCAAAGTGCCCCGATTTTCCACAAGTGAAACATGCGCTCGGGGTTCGACCCGTAGTCACCCCAGAAGCACCAGCAGAGGGGGCTGGACCTGCAGTCCTAGCCTTCTTATACCATTTTCGATATCCAGACTTTGAGGTGTTCGGCACCTTGAATGCTATTTCCTTTGCACTGAAGTCCTTGACTGCTCCTGACATAACTTTCTTGGCCTTCCTAGCACCTTTCCAACAGTCTCGGGCAAAGTGCCCTTTCTTTCCACAAGTAAAACATGTGTAAGTAGCTTTGCTAGTCGATGTCATAGCCCCTTTCTCCAGCATTCTGCCGGATGCAGCTCTTAAGGGGTTTGTATAGTTCGATGCCATGGTCGCTGGCATCGGGAGGGTTTTCCTCAAATCTGCCTCCAAAGATTTAGCTGATTCCACCAAGGCTCGGAATCCCAATAACTTTGGTCCTAGCAGTAGTACTCGTAACTCGGCACGCAGGCCATTATAAAATCTATCGACTGTAGTTTGCTCGTTATCCAACTCGAAGCACGGGTAGCGACTTATCAGAAGAAATGCTTGCAAATATTCCTCAACTGTGTGCGCTCCCTGCACTAAATGCATATTCAGCTGCTGCCCCAATGGTTTACCAAAGGTCATCTGCTGCATCGCGCCCACCGGCGTTGAAGCCACAACAGGGGCGCAGGGTTGTACATTTCCTCCAAGCTGTGCACCCGTCACAGCGAACACCTCTTCTACGATCCTTCTAACGGTTTCATACGAAGGAGGAGGCTCAGACACCTCACCGGGTGCACTATGCTCCTCGGAAACCGGACATTCTGTCTGTCCAGCACCGCTTCCGGTCACCTATAGTGGTACAAAACACCGCTAAGCGACCAAATCAAATTGCGAACAGCAATTATAGGAACACGCAAGTTCCTCAAACACGAGTATTTTCATTCCTAAGTGGACATTCATGGGTTCTTTTTACCGTTATTACGATGACGCACACAATGTGCTCACCACCCCTTAAAAAGAATTCGGCCACGAATTCCCTTAAGCCCGACCAAAACCAGTAGTCTGATACCAAATTGTAACACCCCCTATCCGTCGCATAGCATATAGCAGTAGGTCCGGTCGGGGCCCGACGCCATATACCACAGACAGACCGGGTGGTTACTTATGGAAACCATCCAACCAATCTCAACATCCTACATAGAGCATTCTAGCACAAGCAGTTTATAAGAGTTGGAAACAAGAACCCAGCATCAAAGCACGAATGTCCACTAATACAAAATAGGAATGTTATACAAAATACTCAAAACAAGTCTTAAGGCCTTACAAAATGTTTCACTTGAATATTACATGTTTTACAAACCACGGTGCACAAGCCGGTCATACATGAATAAAGCAGTAAACACTTCTACTTAGGCCTTCGAGGGCCGGCTTCGCAAAAAGGGCTTTAGCCCGCTATTGACCGCTTGGTCCAGCTGCACCTGCAAGCAACAAACCACCGCACGGTGGCAAAACAAGGCAACGGTCAGCAATGCTGACCAAATTATAACGATCCCGCCCCCAACTCGGGGCGGCGATGCTCCTTCCCTGCACTTCATTAGCATAAGCGAGTAATTTATAACCATAGCCATAACATCACAGACGTTGGCTCGGACGGCCACACGCCCCGTGCACTCAGGGCACATTCTCGGTGAACCAGTCGATGTCACGTCAATTAAAGCCATTGACATTCTGGACTCACCACCGCCACTTAGACGGCCAAACCTATGAGCAATTTGTCTTCTTGGCATGGGTCACGTCAATTTAAGTCATTGACCGCCGAAGACTCACATCTATGCCAACGACAAGTGCCACGTAACCTTAGGTCTCTTTAACCGAACGACATAGAGCGGGTACGGTTCCATCTAACCCGTGCTCACATCGCAACGACAATTTAAGCCATTTGCGCGGGTCAAACTTTCACCGAGTCCCATTCTATCGCAAGTCACATAACTCGGTTATGTTCAAGTTGGCTCTCAGGCCACCACGTTGGCAAGATCTCGTATCCGCCCAGTTTTCCGGGTGCACCTTTGGGATAATCCCCAAGGCTCCCTGCTGCAATCTACCGCGTAGAAAACCCGAAAAACAACCAATAGCACGGAGTCTTCTCCGGCCTTATGCAATGCAACATCACCGATCCAGACTAACATGTCCGGGTAGGCTTCACACATCATGCCTATGTCCTTTCTCGCATACGGACTCTAAACAACGGGGACTACACATATCTACCCGAAGGAACGCCTCCAACTCTCCGCAAACTCGCGAGAGCGGGCTTCCTATGCAAAGAAAGAGATCTATTCATGCTCAAGATGAGGATCGTTACCCTTGAGTTCCTCTTTGGCGCCATTGAAAAGTAATCGGATGAAAACCACCGCACTAGCGTTGCCTCCGTGGATCCGGAGTCGGCTCGCGATTCGGAGCTCCGAAGCTCCTCCAATGGCGGGATCTAGCTCTTCTTCCCTTGGCTCTCCTCTCTCTCTAAGGCTTTAGAAAGAGATCACTTAAGAAAAGTGAGGGTTTTCTAAGTCAAAACCCGGGTATATCCCTTCAGGAACAACCCCCAGCCGTTGGATCTTCAGTTAAAGAAATGAACGGCTTCGATTCGGGGCTGAAATGCCCAATCTGGACCGAACACGGCCTGGCACACACCCGTGTCCAGGGCCGTGTGCCTCATTCGCCGTCAAAATCGAATCACCTGGAACCTCACACGGGCATCGAACACGCCCGTGTTCGATCTGACACGCCCGTGTTCCACCTCACACGGCCGTGTGGCCGGCCGTGTACCCCATGATTGTTCCCCATTTTCAACCCGAGCACTGCACGGGTTCTAGGACACGCCCGTGTCCTTGCCCGTGTCAACTTGACACGCCTGGACCCCAGGCCGTGTACACGGTCTCGACATTTCGTCGAGCGAAGATCTTCGACCTATCGACACGGCCTTGGACACGCCCGTGTCCTAGGCCGTGTGCCTTGTCTCGACACATTGTCGACACCAAAGTGTCGACTACCCGGGACAAGTGTCGACACGGGTCGACACGCCCTGCGACACGCCCGTGTCGCAGGCCATGTGCCATGTCTCGACACTTCATCGAAGCAGAGTGTCGACTTCACGGCTAAGTGTCGACACGGGTCGACACGCCCTGCGACACGCCCGTGTCGCAGGCCGTGTGCCCAGTCTCGACACAATGTTGAGACCAAAGTGTCGACAACCCGTCACAATGTCGACACAGGCTTGACACGCCCTGGGACACGCCCGTGTCCCAGGCCGTGTGCCTGCAGCCAGAACCCAAACTGGCCTAAAACGTCCCCCTTTGCTCCTTTGAGTTTCGGGGCGTTACACGACACACTTATCATAATGTCATCACGCGGCTAGGTGGGCGAATGCGCTCCACGCTTTTGCGGGCTCGCTCGCAAAGCGCTCTCGAGCGGGCACGCTCATGCATCACACCCAGGAGGGAGCACAGGCACAATGCTCTCAGGCGTGCGTCGCGCGCGCACACACGTGTTGGCGGTCGCCGCCGCCTCCGGCCACCTCCAGATGTCGCCGCCATCGGGCCACCTACTCGGTCCGCCCAAATCGCCCGAGAGGCAATTTCGTCATTTTGCTAAAATTGATGACCGATGTTACCAAAACGGAGAGACGTCATTCACAAGCACAAAATCTATCCCGACGCAATTACCACCAAGTCCCTTCAGAAAACTATAAAAGGGCCCCCAGACCCTCATTTGAAAGTAAACAACTCTAGAGGCTAAAAAGTGATTTGGTTTTTCGGCGAGGATGTGGGACTTTTATCGTTCCTCCACTTGAAATTTGTTCCGCTCACTCTTTAGTGTGAAGGCATCTCAAAGCTTCCAAGGCATGACATCCTTCTCCAAGGAGCGTTCTCATCAAGACACTAGTTCAGCAAGTGCGCTTCCATCGAGGCTCCGGGGACTTAGTGATTTCTCCCACTAGAGCGCTCCCATTCAGGCTTCAAGGACTTAGTTTCTTTTCCGCGGGTTTCATTATCTCTACTTGTAGTGGAGAGGCGGGCAATCACCTTCCGTGGAATTTTCTTAACTCTTGTAAACACCAACAGAATAGTGGATTTTGGTCGGGCATATATTCGACCACAGTTTTTCACCCTTCCTAGGTTTTCCATATCTAAAAAAAGCTTTTTATCATTTGTTATTGTTTTTATTGATTGTTTCTGTGCCCACTCTGATTTCGAGCTAAGACGGTCTGTTTCTTCAGACCGGGGGAAAAACCACATGACTCGCAATAGTTTGGCTTCGTATGTGAGAAATGTTTTCCCAAAAGCTCTAACAAACTTCAAAGTAACAACACTAGCCACAATGATGAAAGGAAGCGCGTGCACAGTGAATGAGATAACCATTGAGGAATCCAACAATCAAGCCTACAACAACTCACCAGTCGGCAACATGTCGCACCTTGAGAAGATATTCATTGAGCTAGTAGCTTCGGTGGAGGAGCGAATGCGATAAGCAGAAGAATGTAAAGCTTAGACCCTCGCCCTGCAGAGGGACTTGAAGACTTCTAAGTCCTCGGGGGAATATCTTACGACAACAGGCTTGCCATCATTCCCTTCAATCCACCGCTCGATCAGCGGAGTGGCCAGCGCAATGTGCCACACATGGAATCGGGGGGCACTAGTCGCGGTAGTCATCACTCCCCACAAATCACATATTTAGTACGGACAAGGAAATCAAAAGGGGAAGGAGTAGCAGAAGTCGAGCCTGACATTCGAAGGAGGCAGACACCTCAGAAGCACCATAAGGACCGGGGGAGCAGCTGACACAACCCGCATTTTCTCAGTATTAAAATACTATAAGAGGGAGAGAAAATACGCGATCGTGATGTCATGCCGTACATGGGACAACTGCAGACGTTTAGGCAACCATGTCCTTTCATTTATTTTTATATAAAAAGGCTTATGAATTAGGTTTTTAAAACATTGATATATTATAAGATTTGCTGACTGTGTCCCTCGGTCTGGTGGATCACCTAGTCCACGAGTGAGAAAGAATAGGTTTACACAGCGAAAAATTATTAAGTTTGATTCATTTGTTAACCTAAATGAGAATGAATACTTAGCATATAAAGCAATGAACATGTGACTTCTAGATTTATTATAAGTAAGAAAGCAATTTTGTAGCCCTTAAAATAGTAGTTTGGTAGTTTAAAAGCATGTTATGGAACTATGATAAAATGTAGTTTTATTTTATATTTAAAATACTTAACGTGCACCCTAACATAAATCATTGCTAGAGAGAAAGTATAAAACTAACAATAATGGCAGTACAACTAGCAAGTAGTCTAACTTTATGGACGTTAACAAACTGACACAAACCAATAGGAAACCAATCTAAACTGAAACAAAAGGTAGCTACCTCACAAACAAAAGGTAAAACGAACAGCTTCAACCACCCGCAACACCAGAAACTCAAGCTCTAACTTTCAAACCTGCTACTGCTCTGGACCTGAGGCATTCAAAAGAAGAACACCTCAGAAACAAGTTACAAGTGGTGCTATAAAAATCAAAGAGGAGCAACAAATCTCGAGTAACAAGAACTGGACGAACAAGCTATCACCAAAGAGTCAGTATAATCATAAAAACAAAAAAAGCACAGAGAACCTAACTATATTGTACAAAGTAAGCATGTCCACAACCGGGAGCGAAATAGATGCATATGTATATATATATATATCATCTTTTTTAAATACCAATTGAAGAATTAAGAGAGACTGATCATCTACAATTGACATCAAAACACTAGGCAAACAGGTCACTGATGCGGTGGCTCTTAGTCCAACACGAACCATCGGTACAAACATAGGGTCAGGGTGTATGATCCATATATAGAAGAGGCACTATGCCGATGGATTTACCCCAATGCACATAGCCCAACAAACAAGACACTATATCGGGGAAAAGGTTCACAATGCGCACAACCCAACAAATCATTCTATATTCATATATTTTGTTATATATATATATATATATATAAAATGCATCAAATCAATAAGAACTCTGAACGAACAGGCCGACAAAGAACAAAACCTCTCTCTTGTAATGACCCAGCTAAGAGCGCACGGTGCCGTTAACAAGAACTAAAACTAGATCGTAGCATACGATCCTCACAAGGACACAAATTTGCCTGACAAAACTCCAACGTCTTAACCACAATATTTTCTAAGTCAAACAACATAAACAAATTAACTAAGGATGCTTTTGACTCAAACAGAGATTATAAGGGGACACTGGCTCAAATCGCCACGATGATCCAAATGACACACGCGCAAATGCAACGACGGATGGCAACAAGGGTTTCATCGACTAAAAACAACGGAAAGCGGCAAGGCTTTCGACAAACTACATTCTAACGAAACAAACGAAACTTACAACAAACAAATTGATAAACATTGTCAAAACTGTAACGCCCCGAAAATTGTATTTGAGTTGGTCGCGTAAAAAGGGATTTTGGTGCCTGTATAGGGGTACACGGCCTAGGACACGGGCGTGTCCAATGCCGTGTCTGGCATGGTGTTTTGGCCGATTTTATCACGAGAAGGACACGACAAGGACCACGGCTTAATGACACGGGCATGTCATTGGAAGGCTGTGCCTACCCGTGTCTGTAAATCGTGTCGGTTGGCGTGGCGGTTACACGCCCTCGGTCACGGGCGTGTCGAGGACCCGACACGGGCGTGTTGTGTCTTTGCCCGTGTGGTTGTTCTGCGTTCGACGATCGTGCTCAATCAAGGCACACAGCCTGGGACACGGCCATGGTGGGCCGTGTTCGGCCCAGGTCTGGGGATTTTTGTGCAGATCGCCGTTCATTTTCTTTAAGAAGTGTTCAGGGTTTCCTTCTCTGTTAAGGCCGGGAATGGGGGAGTTATCATCATTTTCTCCAAACCATTCTCTTTCCAATGTTAAGAGAGGAGGAAGAAGAAGGAGGATGTGCGGTGCCGGAGCACCGTTTTGAGTGAGAGCGGACGGGGTGTTTTTCCATCCGGTAGTTTTTCCGGCGCAAAAGCGGACTACAAGGGTAGTGATTCTCTACTTGAGCATGTGAAGCTCTTCCTTTTTTGCATAGGGAAACCCGTGGCCTTGAAGTCCGGATGTACGGGCATAGGCATTGTGTGTGAAGCCTACCCGGACATGTTGGTCTGGATCGGCGATTTGCATTTGTTAGATTTGCCGGAGAAGACTCTGGCTTTGGGTTTTCTACGCGGTATGAGCATATCCTTGTAGGGACCCGAAAAATTGGCGGAATCGTTGTTTTGCTAACTCGCCTGTTGAACATAACTAAGTTATGTGATTGATTGGAATATTAGGATCGAGAAAGGGCCCGTGCGTACGGGGTCATGGAATTGGATAATGTGGTTCGGTGCGAGCTAGTCGTTGTCATAGCCTTATACAGTGGTCAGGAAGGCTAAAATGCGTTGTTGTCATCCTGGGGGTGGTGGTGAAGACGCTGACCGTGCCCTGAGTGGAATGTATGGCAATGATATGTAGGGAAGGAGCACCGCCGTTCATTATAATTTGGTCGGCTTTAGCTGACCGTTGCCTGTTTGCCACCGTGCGGTGGAATGTTACTTGCAGGTGTTGCGGAGCCGAGTGCAAAATAGCGGGCTGGAGCCCATGTTGCCATGCTGGCCCTCGAAGGCCTTAGCGAATAGTTGTTTTTATTTTATCATGTGTGGCCGGCCTGCGAGCCGATGTATGTAAGACACTATTTGATAAGTGAACTATTGTAAGGCCATAAGGCCATGTATCTTTCAATGTATTGTTATTTCATTCCAGTGGTAGTGATTGTGGACATTCATGTAAATTGATTATTCAGTTTGGGTTCTTTCTACTTTTAAAAGCTTCCGCTAGAATGCTCTATGTTAGGATGAGAAGTCTTAATTGGATAGTTTGGTTATTAATACGTAACCCTTCCGTCTGTCTGTGGTATATGGCTTCGGGTTCCAGCTGGACCTTCTGTTATATGCCATAAGACGGATAGGGGTGTAACAATTTGGTATCAGACTTCTGGTTACGGTCGGGCTTAAATGAATTCATTGGCGAATTCTTTTAAGGGGTGGTGAGCACATGTGTGCGTCATCGTTATAACATCAAAAAGAACTCATTAATGTCCACTTAGGAATGAAAAATGCACTTGTTTTGTGGAATCTGAGTGTTCCAATGATTGTTTTTAGCAATTTGGTTGTCGTCTAATCGTGTGTCTTTACTTCTATAGGCAGCTAGGAGCGGTGCTGGTCAATCAGAGCGTCCCCAATCGGCGAAAAGTAGTGCACCGAGAGACATTCCTACTACACCTCCTTCAGCGAAAACCATTAGGATGGTGGCTGAAGCCGTATTTGCGATGATTAATGCCCAACCTGCAGGTCAAATGCATCATGAACCTCCTATCATGGAGCAAGAACCGGTTAGGGCGGCAGAGCCGAGAGTGGTGGAGCGCGCAACAGTTGATCTGGTAGAGCCGAGGAGAGCTACGGAGAAGCAGCTCAAGCATGTAATGGGCTTTAATCCCCCAGTATTTGACAAGACTGGAACGCCAGCTCAAGCTGAGGACTGGCTCCCTACGATAAAGAGGGTTTTGACAGCCACGTTAACTGAGTAGTGGCAGAAGACCACCATAGCGACCTTTCTTTTGGCGGGTGAAGCGAGGCTGTGGTGGAATGAGTTGGAGTTTCACCTCTTAGTGGGTAGACAGCTTGCTGATGTGCCTATGGAGGAATTTTCAATATTGTTCCTGGCCAGATATCTACCCTCTGCTCAGAATCTTGAGATGGAGAACAAATATCTTGGGTTGACTCAAGAATCCAGAAGCGTGGAAGAGTACCTCCACGAGTTTACCCGGTTGGGTTGGTATGTTGGTGCTATGTTTACGGAAGAGGAGAGGAAGACCAACCGATTTTATGAGGGTCTTCGTGGTGACCTACAGCTACTCCTTGCTGGACCTAAGGCGCAGGGCTTCCTAGCCTTGGTCAATTCGGCCCGGCCATTGGAAAAGGTTGTGAAGAGGGTGCAAGAGAAGAAGGACCCAGGAGAAAAGAAGGCAGAGTTCAAAGTGCCTAGTGCAAAGTCAGGATTCCGCATATGGAACAAGAAGCAGAGGACTTCAAACTCAGCTCCTTCATCTGGTGCGTCAGGGGCAACCACAAGTCGAGTCCAAGGAGCTTGCTACAATTGTGGGAAGACGAAGCATTTTGCTCGTGAGTGTTGGAGCGGACGTGCAAAGTCCGAGAGGAAGTCTGGAGCGACTTATGAGGAGAAATGGAAGGCGGTGGAGTCAACCGCATCGCATCATGCTCCAGTCCAGCCTAGAGTTTATAATCTTGGTCTGTAAGAGGACATAAAGCAAGTTGACGTGGTGACAGGTATGAGTTAATTTATAGCAGATTAACTTTTGTAGTTGTTACCTCTTTTATGTGTCAGCTTACTTTTGTTGTTGCTGGGATTTGTATTGATTCTCGATTGTCCGGCGAGAGCCATGTTTGATACGGGAGCTTCGCATTCCTTCTTGTCCGAATGATTTGTGATGCGCATCGGGGTCCCTCCCTCGATGGAAAAAGATAAGTTGGATGTGTTGTTGCCCAATGGGTGCTCAATGCGCGCGGATAAGGTCTGTGTAGTCAAGGTTCGGATTGGGGATCAGGAGTTTGATTTGCGAGCGTTGATTCTACCGTTGGTAGAGTTCGATGTAATCTTTGGTATGGACTGGCTCTCGGAGCAGTGAGCTTACATTGATTGCAACCAAAAGGAGGTTAAGTTGGGATTAAATTCTGAACGGGAGACTACATTTGCGGCCATGAAGGGATCAGGGAAGATTTTGATGTCGGCACTTCAGGTGATTAAGGCAGTTCGGTCTGGGGCAGAGCTGTTTGTCACATTAGTGCAGGCTTCAATGCTTAGGCCTAGTCTGGACAGTATCCCAGTGGTGTCCGAGTATCCTGATGTGTTCCCAGATGATCTCCCAGGAGCCCCTCCTCAGCGAAAGATTGATTTTATTATTGAGCTGGTACCGGGTGCCAAACCGGTGTCACGCTCTCCCTATCGGATAGTGCCAAAAGAGATGGCGGAGTTGAAGGTGCAACTGCAAGAGTTGTTAGAGCAAGGTTATGTGCGTCCATGTTCGTCTCCTTGGAGCGCACCGGTTCTCTTTGTTAAGAAGAAAGATGAGAGCTTGCGGCTTTGTATCGACTACCGGGAATTGAACAAGCTTACGAAAAAGAATAAGTATCCAATCCCGAGAATTGACGATCTATTTGATCAGTTGGTTGGGTCAACGTTATATTCAAAGTTAGATCTGAAGTCTGGTTACTACCAATTGAGGATAAGGGAGAGCGACATCCCAAAGACAACATTCAGTACGCGGTTTGGGCATTACGAGTTCGCGGTCATGTTATTTGGTTTGACCAATGCGCCATCCGTGTTTATGGATCTGATGAACAGGACGTTCAGAGAGTACCTGGACCATTTTGTGATAGTATTTTTCGACGATATCCTGGTGTACTCGCAGTGTGAGGAGGATCACAACAATCACCTGCACATGGTGTTGGAGACGTTGAGGAGAAACCAGTTGTATGCTAAGTTCTCCAAGTGTGAGTTCTGGTTATCCTCAATAGCGTTCCTTGGTCATGTTGTTAGTGGAGAAGGGATAGCTATGGATCCGGCGAAGATAGTGGCGATATGGGAGTGGCCTGCTTTGACTACAGTGGCGGAGGTCCGGAGCTTTCTAGGGCTTGCTGGCCACTACAGGCACTTCGTAGAGGACTTCTCGCGGATAGCGCTACCACTCACGACTTTGACTAGGAAGAATCAGAAGTTTGTGTGGTCTTCGGAGTGCGAACAAGCTTTTGAAGAGTTGAATAGGCGGTTGACCACAGCGCCTATTTTATGTTCCCCAAGTGGAACCGAAGGGTTCGAAATCTATAGTGATGCTTCGGGCAGTGGTTTGGGTTGTGTTCTGCTATAGCGTGGGAGTGTGATAGCCTACGGTTCACGACAATTGAAGGCTCACGAGAGAAATTATCTGGTCCATGACTTGGAGTTAATGACCGTGATATTTGCTTTAAAGCTGTGGAGGCACTATCTGTACGGTGTGAAAGTCGATATATACACCGATCATAAGAGCTTGAAGTACCTGTTAGATCAAAAAGATCTGAACATGAGGCAGCGGATGTGGATGGAGTTCCTAGGGGACTACACCTTCAAGATACATTATGTGCCAGGGAAAGGTAATGTAGTGGCGGATGCGTTGAGTCGTAAGGTTCCTGCACAGGCCAATTGGTTATCGGTACATAATGAGAGATTGGTCCGTGAGTTGGAGGCTTTGGAGATATCTTGCGTCGACAAGCAGTCTAGTACTGAGGCAAAACTGTTTTGGACCGAGGTGTAGTGTGACCTAGCTGATAGAGTTCGGAGAGCTTTGATTCAAGATAACATCTTGAAGCAGATCTTAGATGAATCATTGGATGGGTCAAATTCCCAGTTTACTGTTGAGGATGGGTTGCTAAGGAAGGACGGTCGCCTATGCGTTCCTAGTGCGGATAATCTTCGGGAGGAGTTGATGTACGAGGCTCATCATACAAAGTACTCAATCCACCCAGGAAGCACAAAGATGTATAGAGACATGAAGAAATTATTTTGGTGGGCAGGATTGAAGAAGGATGTAGCACTCTATGTGGCCAAGTGCCAAACTTGTGCCTTGGTTAAGGCGGAGGGCCAAAAACCCGGAGGTTTCCTAAAGTCCTTGCCTATCCCGGAATGGAAATTTGACGACATATCTATGGATTTTGTGCATGGTTTGCCGAAGTCGTAGAGGGGAAACGACGCCATCTGGGTGGTCGTATATAGGTTGATAAAGGTGTCGCACTTCATCCCGATCAGGAAGGAAGATCCGGTGGAAAGGTTGGCCAAACTCTATGTGGAGAATATTGTATGGTTGCTTGGTGTGGCCCGCAGTATTGTTAGTGATCAAGATGGATGCTTCACGTCGAATGACTGGAGGTTGATGCATAGTCTGTTGGGTACTAAGCTAAAGTTCAGCACAGCCTTTCATCCGCAGACGGATGGCCAGACCGAGAGGGTCAACCGGACGTTGGAGGACATGCTTCACATGTGCGTCCTAGATTTTGGAAAGCAGTGGGAATATCACCTGTACATGGTGGAGTTTGCGTACAACAACAGCTTTCAGGCGAGTATCAGAATGGTGCCTTTCGAGGCCTTGTACGGGAGAAAGTGTCGCACGCCGTTGTCTTGGTTGGAGACGGGCGAGTCGAAGCTTTACAAACGTCAAGCAGTAGAAGATGCCACTTCAGTGATACGGACAATTCAGGAACGGTTGAAGATCGCTCAGGACAGACAGTCAAAGTACTATAACACCAAATATAGGAACGTGGAGTTCAGTGTTGGCGACTGGGTGTACTTGAAAATCAAACCGTTCAAGGGTGTATCTCGGGTTCGATGCTTGAAGAAGCTGAGTCCGAGATACCTTGGACCATTTGAGATCCTGGAGCGTGTTGGCGAAGCAGCGTATAGATTGAAGCTGTCGGTGGAGTTGAGTGGGCTACACGATGTGTTCCACGTATCGGTGTTGCGTAAGGCAGTGCAAGAGCCTTCGCAGATAGTTGCGGTTGATCAAGTGCCAGTTGATTATGAGGTGACTACAAGGGTCAAGCCAGTACGTATAGAAGACATTGAAGTCAAGCAACTCCGCAACAAGGATATCCGGATGGTTAAAGTCCGTTGGGATAATTGCGGACGTGAGGAGCTTTCTTGGGAGCGAGAGCAAACTATGTTGGAAGAATACCCCGAGTTATTCCGTTCAGGTAACTTGTAGTTTTGTGTAACTTTACTTAATTTCGGGACGAAATTCCTTAAGTGGGGGAGAATTGTAACGCCCCGAAAATTGTATTTGAGTTGGTTGCATAAAAAGGAATTTTGGTGCCTGTATAGTGGTACACGGCCTAGGACACGGTCGTGTCCAAGGCCGTGTCTAGCATGGTGTTTTGGCCGATTTTATCTCGAGAAGGACACGGCAAGGAACACGGCTTAATGACACGGGCGTGTCATTGGACACGGGCATGCGCCTACCCGTGTCTGTACCCCTATTTCCAAGGGTCGTGTCGGTTGGCGTGGCGGTTATGTGTGACACGCCCCCGGTCACGGATGTGTCGAGGACCTGACACGGGCGTGTCAGGTGAGACACGGGCATGTCTTTGCCCGTGTGGTTGTTCTGCATTCGACGATCGTGCCTCGATCAAGGCACACGGCCTGAGACACGGCCGTGTGCGAGTCCGTGTTCGGCCCAGGTCTGGGGATTTTTGTGCAGATTGGAGCCGTTCATTTTCTTTAAGTAAGATCCAATGGTTCAGATGGTTTCCTGCTCTGTTAAGGCCGGGAATGGGGGAGTTAATTCTTCATTTTCTCCAAACCATTCTCTTTCCAAGGAGTTAGAGAGAGGAGGAAGAAGAAGGAGGATTCCGGCCGCCGGCGGAGCATCGGAGCACCGTTTTGAGATCTGAGAGCGGATCCGTGGAGGAAAGTTCATTGCGAAGATTTCCATCCGTGTAGTTTTTCCATGGCGCAAAAGCGGACTACAAGGGTAACGATTCTCTACTTGAGCATGTGAAGCTCTTCATTTTTTGCATAGGGAAAACCCGCTCCCGCGAGTGTGCGGCGAGTGTGCGGTGTTCCTTGGGGTTGACGGGAATAGTCCCCATTGTGTTGCATATAGAGTCCGGAATCGAAGTATTGGTATAGGCATTGTGTGTGAAGCCTACCCGGACATGTTGGTCTGGATCGGCGATGTTGCATTTATTATGATTTGCCGGAGAAGACTCCGTGCTTTGGGTTTTCGGGTTTCTATGTGGTAGGTTGCAGCTGGGATCCTTGGAGGTTAGCTCCAAGGCGCACCCGGAAAACTGAGCGGAATCGTTGTTCTGCTAACTTGGCGGTCTGGGAACCGGCCTTGAACATAACTGGGTTATGTGATTGATTGGAATATTAGGATTCGAGAGAAGCTTGGCCCATGCATACTTCTTAATGTGAACTACGTGGTTAAGCAACGGGCAAGTGGAATTGAACCTGGGCTATGTGGTTCGGTGCGAGAGACCCGAAAAGGGGACCGGCCGTTGGCATAGTCGGGAGCCTTAGACAGTGGTCAGGAAGGCTAAAATGCTCATGTTGTTGTCATCCTGGGAGTGGTGGTTAAGACGCTGAAGTGTCAGGATTCACCGTTAATGTGCCCTGAGTGCACGGGGTGTTTGGCCGTGCGAGCCTACACCTGTGGCAAAGTATGTTTATACATAATTGTTTAGCTGGGCTAATGATATGCAAGGAAGGAGCACCGCTGTCCCGAGAAAGGGACAAGGTCTTTATAATTTGGTCGGCTTTAGCTGACCGTTGCATGTTTGCCACCGTGCGGTGGAATGTTGCTTGTAGGTGCTGCGGAGCTGAGTGCAAAATAGCGGGCTGGAGCCCATGTTCCCGTGCTGGCCCTCGAATGCCTTAGCGAATAGTTGTTTTTATTTTGTCATGTGTGGCCGGCCTGTGAGCCGATATATGTAAGACACTATTTGATAAGTGAACTATTGTAAGGCCTTAAGGCCATGTATCTTTCAGTGTATTGTTATTTCATTCCAGTGGCAGTGATTGTGGACACTCATGTAAATTGATTTTTCAGTTTGGGTTCTTTCTACTTTTAAAAGCTTCCGCTAGAATGCTCTGTGTTAGGACGAGAAGTCTTAATTGGATAGTTTGGTTATTAATACGTAACCCTTCCGTCTGTCTGTGGTATATGGCGTCGGGTTCCAGCTGGACCTTCTATTATATGCCATACGACGGATAGGGGTGTTACAAAAACGACACTTACAATCGAGCGGAGAGGTTAACTTGGTCAAAGCGACACAAAAAATCAAGCGGAGAAATTAACTTAATTGAAGCGACGCGATGATCAAGATGTCGCGACGACAAAAGACACAGCAGAAGGCAACAAAACTTTCGACGAACAGTTCTCCGTCGGAAGACGACAAGGATTCTGACCAACAAAACTTCAACGGATCATACGATACTGATACGCCAAAATGGTATACGCAATTAACCGCAAGTGCACGTGTCGTGTCAAGTAATAAATAGTAAGTAAGGATCGTTCCCTCGAGGAGATGGTGAATTCAGTGCTTGCAATTACTAGTTGTGCCTTTTCTTTAAATTCAAGAAGAATAAGATGATGGTTTCAGAATACTAGAATCTTAAAATAAACTTCTAATTACTAGAAAGAAACTAAAGATCCGGGAGAGAAATACTTGATTACAAGTTATCAAAAGATAATCTTGTATCATGATTTCCTAGGTCTAATGTAACAACCCATGAAAATAGTTTTGTGATGATGAGTGGTGAAACGTCTGGTAACGATTTTAGAGAAGAAATCCGTACCTCTCGATATCGAAAGTCCCTAGTTCTCTGTTACCCCGTAGGTGAAACAAGAACCGCATAAAGATCGAAAACCAAAGTTGCTAGCACCAAGGGGAAATCTCTTTCTCTCTTCAAATGATATACCGACTCTACGATATACTTACGCAACTTCTCTCTCAATTTATGAAGCATAGTAAAAAGATGAAGTCTTGGCCAAAGATTTTGAATTAAAGATCATAGATTCAATACAAACAATCACCAAACATTCATAACTAAGGGTAATTAAGAATTTGTCATCACAAAAGACATAATACTCTCACAATACAAGATTAAAACAAGTTAGTTCATCACGATGAAGAGAACACACCACCAAACACGAAAGATCTTACAGCACATGGTGGTAGAAATGCAAAACAAAGTAGGAATTCGCTCTCAAATGTGTGCAAAACCAGTCTGCCTCCAAGATCCGGCGTGCCCTAGTTCTTCTTCTTCTCCAAGACAAGTCCCCTTTTTCTATCTTTTTGGATCCACCAAATTCCCCCTCCCTTTTTCTGTGTTCTTTTTCTCCTTAAAAATGTCTGATCACTCTCCAAAAGATGTCACCTTTTATTTTGAATAGGGCGCAAAAATTCGAAATTTAAATGTTGAAAACCGTCCAGGAGACGTTACAACCTTTTTTCTCTGAGTGTTGCAACCTTTTTCCCAGATTTTGATATTTTGGCAGATTTCCATTCCCAAGCAAATTCCTCTTGCGCAACTAGTAAGAATACAATAGAAAGAGACACAATTAGGCTTGAATTGAATACATAAACTTTTACTTTCATTTTTATAACCTTTAGACTTATTTGTGTCGGAATAGCCGCGTAATACGTCGGAAATAATGGCCTAGATAACTTCTTTTTAGAATTTATCACACCCTCATACTTGAACCTTTGCTAGACTCGAGCAAAGAGAAATGATTATTTTAATTAAGTGTCTGATAATTATCACACTCCAAATTAAAATAATCCTTTACTTAACCAGCATTAATCAAAGATACTCAAGAAGTCCGCTTTACTCAACTGATAAGCTTGTTGATCATTAAGAGTTCAAACATCACAAATCCATTATCTTGATAAAAGATAAAGCACAATTAAGACTTTTAGTGTTGTGTGTGTGCCTCCTTCAAAATTATTTACTCCCCCACACTTTTTCCATTGAGCCTCCGCATTAATTTGAAAGGGTAAGAATAGGTTAAGTCTTTGAGCTAGCCTTGACAAGAATTAAAAGCTTACATGAACGTAGGTTTAGCTTTGGCTTGGTTAGCAATTCGTGGAAAGACTTTGATAATGGAAAGGTAATTCTCTAGTTATGTTACGAGGTTCAATTCTTAAGCATGTAAATATTATGTCAATAGTTGGGATCATTCCAAGTGTGTATATGCATACCTAGGCCACATATCACTATGACAAATATTTCTTTTGTTTTTTTATGGTCACAGTTGGGATCATTCCAAATAGGCATATACATACTTAGGCCGCATATCACTACGACATTTCACTTTTAATATCGTTTTCTTTTTTATATATTTTTTTATATATGCTGAATTGAAACACCCATAAATGGCTAGTGACTTAAAATAGAACTAGTGGAAATATAGGGAATTTGGTCATTCAATAGTGTATAGCAAAATGATACAGAATCAGCACAAAGATTCTCATGGATAATCAAAATGATTTAGCTACCAAAACATTATCTCGGCTCACATCATTAACTCAGTTCTTGCTCACCCCCTTCTTATTTTTAGAAGTCAACATCTAAAGATTTCAGAGAAGTAAAAGAAAACTGAAGAAGATTGTGCATGAATTAAACGCTTAAGAGTGCTTTACCAAAAAAAATCATACTAACTTCAAATATCAAAATCTGTACTCTTAGAATTTTCTAGCCGTACCAATTAATTATCATTGAACATCAAAAATAACTTATCAACTAATTACGGTCAGCATACAGATCATTAGAATCATGAGCAATCAAATTATCTATCACCACATTTGTAGGGGCAATACTAGCCATCACCCCCACACTTGAAGTCTTACTAGACCCTAACAAGGTTACAGTGTTTTATTAAAAAAACAATTCCCTTGTAACTACTCAGCATTTTCAAGAATTAAAGAAAATATAATTGAAACAGTAGTGCTTCCCTGGTATGGAAGCGGTTGCCCCTGTGTCTTTTGATCTTCATTAATGTGCTCCCCATGAATTAGTCCAGGTCCCCTTTTCAATAGAACAACCTTTGACCTCATTCAATTCATGCAACCTTTGTCTGTGATATAGATCATAACGACAATATATAAATAAGGCATGCAGACAACGTGATAAGCACATTATAAAAAATTAACTAGCTGCAACCACCCTGATAACCAGGGTAAACTAGCATGAAAGAGCACAAATGTACGATACTATGCACACAAAATAATCCAGAAGTCAAAATAATACTAGCATGAAGCATCCCACGCAGGGGGTAAACTAGAACTGCTGCAAAAAAATGTTGGAGAAATCGTGCTACTCGTCTTCATCCTCGGTTTCCTCCATGTCTTGGTCCTCATTGCCCTTATTCTCATCGTCCTGATCCGCATTGCCCTGAGCCTCATCGTCCTGGTCCTCCTTGTCCTCTTCAAACTCAGTGGGGTTTAGGGTGCATCTATTGGCGGCCTGCAGCTCCCCTCTCATCTTGAAATGCCATTGGTATTTAAAATGCTCTTGCTCCACCTGAAGCTTTGCTTTCTTCACTAGACTATCTATTTTCCTTTCCATGAGATCGAGTCTAGAGCGGAAGTAGCAATGTTGACATCGCAGATACACTTTAATAAACTTATGCTATCCATAACCTCGGATAATGTTGCCCCTTCCCCAGATGGTACTGCCACTTTCTCTGGTTTTCCTGCCGATGAAGACAAAGCCACACTCCTTATTCTCTTATATGGCGTCTTGAACCCACTGTCAATCTCAGCCCCCCCTTGATGTTCACCTGCACTGACCGTTCAGTAATATGCCGCCGCACCTATGTAATCAAGTCCTCGGTGGCACATGCCACACCTGCCCGTCTACAAAGCTCAGTAATCAGTATGGGGAACCACAACAACCAGCTCTTGACCTCCTAGTCTTCATCTTCAAATGGCTGCTAATGATTTTTCCTAAATTAACTCTATTGCCCTTTACTATATTATAAATTAGCACAGCACGATCTAAGGTGACATTGTTCAAGTGGTGTAAGACCCCCCTCCCGGATCGCAAAATACGGCATGAAGGGGGGTCTTATGCCCAGCACAGCCGCCTTGCGATAGCATTAGCACACGGGCTAATCTGTACCACAAAACGCCTATTCCGCCAGCTACAACCAATATCAATATAAACATGCTAACCCAACCATAATATAAGCAAGAAGAAGTCAAATCAACACTAAGTATATGTCCAAATGCATCAAATAAGAGAAGCTAAAACATGCTTCGACAATATCAGAGTACAACTATAAAATTGCACAAACGGGTTACATCAAAATCTCACAACACTCATATCCGTAACCAACGGTAGAGATGGCACCGTCACATCAGGCCCTGTTGTCCTGGCCTGGCTGTCCTGCTGCAATGTCTGCGGCTGCTCTACCTGCGGGGTGACCTCCTAAAAAGGAAGATGTTGCAACTGTTAATCGAAAAGACTAAGTGGCTTCACATCTGCTCCCTCGGCGACTCCTCGGCACCGGGCGGAGAAAGGAACAAGCGTACAAGTATAATACAAGTAGTAAAGTAGGTACAAGCAGGTGGTAATAGTACATGAATAACAACAGTATAAACTAGCAGTTCTACTTGAATAACAATATTACAGACTAGCAGTTTTACTTGAGAATTAGTAAATCAACAAGTACAATTAACTACAGCAGGAAAGTAACTTAACTTATCAGGATGCCCATACAAGCTTATAAGTTAAGGATCGGGTTACATAAAAGTTACTCATCGTATAAGAGTGAAAGAAATTGTACCTAATCACCTAGAGGGGGGGGTGAATAGGTGACTAAATCTTTTTCTAAAGTTTTTAGGCAGATTACAGATTATATCACAGAGTTATAATTACTTCTTCACAGAAGTCAATCAGCAATCACAGAATCAAACATGCACACAGTGAACACACAGATTTATAGTGGTTCCCCAAGGTTTGGGTACATCCACTTTCCCCCTTCGCCTATCTAGTAGTGTACTAGATTCGGCCAAACTCCTCCACTATCTCAGATCCTCAGATCTTACACTCAGAACCCAAAATGGTTCCTACAGCTCAGGCCCAAGGCCCTACAACTCAGTCTTCTCCAAAGACCTACACTCAGCCATAAGGCCTACACTCAGCCACAAGGCCTACACTCAGCCACAAGGCCTACACTCAGAGATATGGATCTCCTACACTCAGGCACACAGGCCCTACCACTCAGCCTTTATAATTGCAGGCTTACAACTCAGATCCCTAAGGATCCTACAAGAAATTTAGAATACAAAGTATATACCTACAACTCTGAATAAGAGAGAAGAGTTGAAAGGTTCTTGATGAGTTTTTGAATGAACTCTGCTAAGATAAATCTCACTTGGCTTTCTTCAAAGCTTCTTGAATGTAGAACACAATAGGATTGATTCTCTGCAGCTGATCTTCAATCACTGCAACTTAAGATTCAGAACTAGGTCTGAACCCTTCTTCACAGCCTCGTTCCAACGGCTATCTTCTTGGAAGGAGCTCTCTCTCTCCAACTACTTAGAACTTCACTTGAAGGTCTTCAATGAATTGCTTTTCAACAACTTGTTATCTGTAGAATGTATAAGCCTTTATATAGACTTTCTTCATGGTGACTGGCTGATCCGGTTCCTAACAGCTTTCTGACATCTCTGACAGTTGCAGTAGACCGGCTGGAATGGCAGCTGTCATGTCATCCAGTCACTTCTTGAAATATCTGTAACTGTCTGAAAGTGTCGAGACAGTTTGTCTTTAAGTGTCGACACTTATAGACCAAGTGTCGACACAAGTAGACTAAGTGTCGACACTAGCCTTCAAGGTGTCGACACAACTCCTTGTGTTGTAGAATTTATATCTCGACACAGCTTCTTCAATATGTGTCGACACAGAAATTGTGTGTCGACACAACTTCTTGTTCTTCAGTACTTAGTTGAATTCTTGTAAGTGTCGACACAACTCCTTTGTGTCGACACATCTTCTTGTGTTGAACTTGTTCAGTGTCGACACATCTTCTTGGTGTCGACACATGTCTTCTATGTTGATACTTGCTGAGTGTCGACACAGCTCCTTGTGTCGACACATTCTTCTTATGTTGAGACTTTTGCTGAGTGTCGACACATCTCCTTTGTGTCGACACTTGTACTTAGAATTTTGTTGAACTTTGTTGAGTGTCGACACAGCCTCCTAGTGTCGACACTTTCTTCATGTATTGAGTCTTCTACTGTGTGTCGACACATTCTTCATTGTATCGACACTTTCTTCATGTGTTGAGTCTTCTGCTGTGTGTCGACACATTCTTCATTATGTCGACACTTATACTTAGACTCTGCTGAAATTTGCTGAGGGTCGACACAGCCTCCAAGTGTCGACACTTTCTGATGTAGACACAGTTCCTCTGGTTGTCGACACTGCTTCCAAGTGTCGACACTTCTTCACTGGACATTTCTTCATTGAGTGTCGACACAGCCTTCATGTGTCGACACTTTCTGTCTGGTGTCGACTCTGCATCCCTGGTGTCGACACAATTACTCCAGGTGTCGACACTGCTTGTCTGGGTGTCGACACAAGTCTTCTTAAGTGTCGCCACTTTTCTTCTGGATGTCGACAAATGGACTTAGAAACTTTTCAGCTTTCCCTGCAAATACTTAACCAGCACAAGGCAACTCAAAATACATCAAATACATTTTGATGTATATCATTGAGTAGGGTGAGGCTTCTTCAAATCAGGTACATTCATTCCAATGTACCCAACAATCTCCCCCTATTTGGAGAAGTCATAACCCTTAGTCAATGATATACACCATACATAACAAAATTACAGAATGATGTAAAACAGGATTATGCAATCAGGGAAAGTACATAAACATGTATTAAACAAAACATGTACACACATATATCTCAGAACAATTATGTAATAGATTTTTCACACATCACATTGTTCTAACAACTTTGTCATATTCATTATACAAAAGTTTACAGAGTGTTTAAAATCAAAAGATTACAACTGTAAACTAAAGAAAATTCTATTCTATTTTTGCTCAGCCTCCTTGATAACTATGCCCTTCCCATATTGTATCTTTGCTTGCACAGGGGCTTCAGCATCTTCAACAGCAGCAGGCTTCTTGCCTTTAAGATCCTTCTTCTTTAGCTCTTCAGCTTTGATCTTTTGCCTCTCAAAGTAATGATAAGGCTTGGGAAAGTACTTTCTAGGCTCCTGGGCAGTAGGAGGTAGCTTTCCCATCTTTGTCTTTCTCCTGTATTGCACAATGGCTTCTTGTCTGGTCTCATGTTTCCTCCACTCCAGTTCAGAAAACCACTTGTTTCTATCTTGAATATTGTCTTTGGCAGCCTTCCATGCAGTTAAGATAATATTCCTGGAGGTGGGGCTCCACTGTTCAAAATCAGGCCTTTGTTCAGCTTGCTCTCTGAACCTTTTCTTAGACAATTTGGCTTCTTGTTCTTTCTACAAAGATTCTTGTATAGCCTCAGATACTGGCTGAACCACTTTTTCTATGATGACATTTTGCTTTCCCTCAGGTGGGCTATACATGGACTGTATATCTGCTTGTACCATATCAAAGTCTGCAGGAGGGTAGATTACTTGAGCCACTTCAGGTTGCTCCCCTCCAAGATATGCAAGATGAATCCCAGACTCTGCAACATTATCATCATCACATAAAGGAGGATAACCAAGAGTGGCTCTGATAGAATTAGAAATCCACTTTGCATGATCAAAGCTGGCTTTGACTAACACCCTCCCCCCCTTTATGACTTCTCTTTCCATGTGATCTCTTAGATCATCCTTTTGAAATCTTATTTGGGCATCCAAATAGTTTACTCCATCTTTAAAGAAAGGTTTCAACCTTTGGAGCTTGTCAGTTATCAACTTCTGAGAGTTTTCAAGAGCAGAAGTAACAGCAGTTATGCCCTCTTGTAAAGCTTTATCAAACTTTGCCTTAGCAGTAGCATTAGTTGTAGTCTGTCCAGCAGCTATATTCTTCATCTCTGTGACAATTGCATTGTGTGAAGCAGTCAAATTGTCATTCATCCTGAGCTGGTTCTCCAGAACATATCCTTGCTTCAGTGCAATGTCATCCACTTGAGCCTTGATCTTTTCTTGATGTATAGCTAAGTAGACCACTGCATTCCCTCCCTTGTGGAAGCAGTCAGTCATCTCCTTCTTATTCAGATTCATCTCAAATCTGATGGACTTAATATCTTGGGCAAGATCAAACTGTAAAGACTTATGCCCCTCATCCATATATGTTTCTATTGCTTTCCTTTGCTCATCAGGCTTTATTTGCATAGCAACCATCAGAGAACTGTAATCTACAGATGGTGCTGGCTGTAGTGCAGGCTGTGGTGCTATGGTTTGCAGAGCTTTCTTATAAGTCCGGCTCCTCCTCTTGAAGACTTGAAACTTTCTCTTTTTAGCTCTTGCAGCCTCCTCATCTTCAGAAGCTGATGTGCTTGCTATTTCTACCCTCTCCCTAGGTAGCTCCTCAACATCCATTGGCTTCTCAGGCTCTTTCCTTGCAGTTTCTTCTAGAATCTCCACTTGCTCCCCCTCAACTTGGGACTTCTCCCCCTCAGCAGCAGCACTTTCCTTCTCAAAGTCTGTTTGGTCCAGATTAAGGAAGAGATCTTCCATTGTAAACTCTTGTTGAGGTTGTGAAGGAGATTCTCTTATCTCATCAATTACTTGATTTGGTTCCACTTGATCTGCAACAGATGTGTCCTTCATGACAACATCTTGGGGTTGGCTATTTGTTGGAGTTTGCTGATTAACATTATGTAATGAATCAGACAAAACATCATCCTCAATAGGAAAATCTAATGCATTAATCTCAGTGATTACCTCAAGTATTGTGTGAGTAGCTTGTTCACTTTCTAGTGGAGTTGGCTCTTCCACAACTAGAGGCTCCCCCTGGATAGAATCCTGGTGAAGTGGGCTAGCCTGAGGTAGCTCCCCCTGCCTCTCTGCATCTTCTTGTCTATCTGGAGACTTTCCAGCAATTCCAGTTTCTTGTTCATCATCTGGGGTAAACACAACTTGCTCTTCAGAGCTACTAGAGGATTCTTGAGCCACTGGGGCTATCTTCTTCTTCTTTAGGGGTGTTTCCTTCTCAGGAGTTGGCATTTCCTTAGTCAAGACCCTATCCCATCTAGAGAAGATTCTCATGTCCATTTTCGTCATGTGATTGATCTTTGATCCTGCAGCTTGGCTCATTACTTCTGGTATACTACCAGCCAAGTAAAGATTTAGTATCCTACCAAAGTTGGGTTTCTTCAGGCTCTCCTTGATCTTCTCAAACACTACTCCAGACCAATCAGTATGTAGCTGGAAGATTAACCTTGTCATAAGACTGAACATATATGCTGAAATCCTATCATGTCCTCCAGACTTGCACAGGATCACCTTGTCAACAATTTCAGAGAGAAATTTGCCTTGGCTGTTCATCCCCTTTCTATTGAATACTGATCTAATTTTCATCTTGGAATCCAGTCCACACCATGTTAAAGCTTCTCTGGTCTTGGAAGCAGAAACTTCATCTTCTTCCTTAGTCCTTGGTAGGTTTAGTACCTTTCTCAAACTCTTAGGTAAGACCTTCACCTTTTCTCCATGAACCCTTGACTTTATCTTGATTCCAGATTCGTCTAGGGTTGCTCCATTCAGAAATTCTAGAACTTCTTTCTTCCATATCTTTGTTGGCTCTGAAACAAGAAAATTTAACCCTGAGTTTGCAACTAGGGTTACCACATCCTTGATCTCTGGTTCTGCATCATCAAACGCATGCCGCACCAGTTCATATCCTTCGTTCACGTTCTCGTCGAGCTTGGGCGCCATTAGGGTTTGAAGAATTTGAATTGAGAGAAGAGAGGTGTCGACACACAAGTTTGGTCTCGAAACTTTGGTGAGCGTGTCGACAGACAATGGCGAAATCCTATTTATACCTTTCTAGGATTGAAGATGAAAGGGCGCGTCAACAAACTCTAATTGTGTCGACACTGTTGAAAAGTGTCGACACAGACTTATAATGTCTCGACAACTATGTGTCGACACAAGTATAGTCGACAGAATATATGTGTCGACACTTGTTTATGTGTCGACACCACTTAGCTCGACACTTAGTCGAGACTTTACTTTACTAATTCTGTGTAAATTCTAAGTGTCGACACCACCTTGGTTATGTCGACACCGACCCTGTATGTGTCGATACTACTTTTCTGAAGTGTTGACACCAACTTCCTAGATGTGTCGACACCTTTTCTCTGAAGTGTTGACACCAATTCTCTGTCTCGACACAGACAACTCTGTGTGTCGACACTATTTTACTTAGCCATTTCTGTAAACTTATTCTAAGTTTATCATACCTAATTCAATTTTAAACCTATTGAATTTGGTTTCTTCTAAAGGCTTAGTATACATGTCAGCTAGTTGATTATCTGTATTAACATACTCTAGTGAAATATCTTCTTTTTCTACATGTTCCCTTAGAAAATGATATTTTATTTCAATGTGTTTAGTTCTACTATGGGAAACAGGATTGTTTGCAATAGATATATCACTAGTAGAATCACAAAATAGTGGTGTTCTACTTACTTGAATATCATAGTCTTCTAGCTGATGTTGTATCCATAAAAGTTGAGCACAGCAACTTTCTGCAGCCACATATTCTGATTCTGCTGTGCAGATAGCCACACTTGTTTGCTTCTTGCTACTCCATGATATCAGTCTTCCACCTAGGAATTGACAGGTACCAGTTGTACTTTTCCTATCTTCCTTGCAGCCTGCAAAATCTGCATCTGAATAACCTGTCAGTTTAAAGTCTCCATTCCTAGGGTACCAAAGGCCTAGATAAGGAGTGCCCTTTAGATATCTCAGTATTCTTTTGACTGCTGTCAAATGAGACTCTTTAGGGCATTCTTGGTACCTAGCACATACACATGTATCATACATGATATCTGGTCTACTTGCAGTCAAATACAATAGGGAGCCAACTATCCCTCTATACAAAGTCTCATCTACAGGTTTCCCTGCATCATCTTTGCTAAGAGACATACTTGACCCCATAGGAGTCTTCATGGTACTAGATGAATCCATACCAAACTTCCTTATTAAATCTAGGGTGAACTTAGACTGGCATATGGATAAACCATTCTCAGTCTGTCTAACTTGGAGACCCAAGAAGAACTTAAGTTCCCCCATACTACTCATCTCAAATTGCCCTTGCATAAGTTTTGCAAACTTTTTGCAAAGACTACTTTCAGTACACCCAAATATGATGTCATCTACATATATTTGAACTAGTATTATCTTACCTCTGGATTCCCTAAGGAATAGAGTCTTGTCTATTTTCCCCCTTATGAATTTATTCTCAATGAGGAAACTAGACAGGGTTTCATACCAAGCCCTAGGAGCTTGTTTTAACCCATACAAAGCCTTCCTAAGTCTATAGACATAATTAGGTTGAGTTGAATCAACAAAACCTGATGGTTGTTCCACATAGAACTCTTCCTTTAGATTACCATTCAGAAAGGCTGACTTAACATCCATTTGGTGTACTTTAAATCCTTGATAGGTTGCATAGGCCAGGAACATCCTTATGGCTTCCAGTCTGGCTACTGGAGCAAAGGTTTGATCAAAGTCAATACCTTCTTCCTGCTTATATCCCTTAGCAACCAGTCTTGCTTTGTTCTTGATAATCACTCCATGTTCATCCATTTTGTTCCTAAAGATCCACTTGGTTCCAATTATGTTGTGGTCTTTTGGTTTAGGAACAAGCTCCCAGACTTTGCACCTCTTGAACTGATTCAGCTCCTCTTGCATTGCCTCAATCCAATGAGGGTCTAGGATTGCTTCTTCAAACTTCTTTGGCTCTACTTAGGATAGAAAACTGGAGTAGAGTACTGAATTTAGATTTGTGCTCCTTGTTTGTACCCCTTGTCTTAGATCACCAATGATTTGATCTGCTGGATGATCTCTTAGATGCCTATTAGCTGGAGGCATCCTGGCTTCAGGTTGAACTCCTTCAGCTTCTTCATCTTGTTGCACTCCTTGGTCTTCTTCTGCATTAGGTACATGTAGTACTCACCCTAGACAACAGCCACTATCATCTACATGCTGACTTGCAGTAGATCCTTCTTCAATAGTGAGCTTATCCAACTTCTTAGTCACACCTATGGAGCTGCAAATACTTCTAGACAACTCATTGTTAATAAGTCTAGCTTCATCAAATACTACATGTACTGATTCTTCTACAACTTGAGTAGACAAGTTGTAGACCCTATAAGCCTTACTATTGTTGTTGTACCCAACAAAGATCCCCTCTTGGGATTTGGCAACAAACTTGGTTAAGTAAGACTTACCATTGTTAAGTATAAAGTACTTACAACCAAAGATCCTAAAATAGGATACATTTGGTTTTCTGCCTTTCACAATCTCATAGGGGGTCTTATTGTGGCTTTTAGTAATGGTAGCCCTATTAATTACATGGCATGCAGTATTAACTGTCTCAGCCCTGAAATATTCTGGTAGAGATGTGTCACTTAATAGGGTTCTACCAGCCTCAATCAAGGTTCTATTTTTCCTCTCAGCAATGACATTTTGCTGAGATGTTCTTGGTGAAGAAAATTCCTGAAATATCCCAAATTCTTCACATAGTTTTGCCATACTATCAGACTGAAATTCAGTACCATGGTCACTTCTTATTTTGACCACTGTACTGTCTAACTCATTCTGAATTTGTTTGACAAAGCTATAGAAGATACTAGGTGTTTCAGATTTCTGTGTAAGGAAGAACACCCAGGAAAACCTTGAGTAGTCATCTACAACCACAAAGGTATAGACCTTCCTACCTAGGCTGTGAACTGGCATAGGACCAAAGAGATCCATATGCAAGAGGTATAAGCACCTCACAGCATCTTTGTTTTCAATGCTACTAAAGGTGGATCTAGTCTGCTTGCCCTTTTGACAAGCTGAGCATATTCCATCTTTAATACACTTAACTTGAGGACCATTACTCACTAACTCTTTGCTATAGAGTTGGCCAATTGTCTTGTAGTTAAGATGGGCTAGCCTCTTGTGCCATTTGACACAATGAGAGATTTTCTCATCAGCTACAAGACACACTGGAGAACCATTGTTCTCACACATAATGTCTAGGCAATAGACATTTCTCTTTCTATAACCTGTCAAAATGATCTCTTGATCATTTGACCTCTTGATATGACAACCATCTTTGACAAATGAGATGTCATATCCTAAATCACTCAGTTGACTTATACTAATAAGGTTATGTTTCAAACCTTTAACATAAGCCACTTGATTAATTGTTATATGGGAGCTAGAAATGTTACCAAAACCTTTGATGACTCCTTTTTCAGAACCACCAAAGGTGACTTTAGGACCATCCTTGATAGGTGTGTAGTCCTTTAGAATCCCCTAGTTCCAGTCATGTGTCTGGAACATCCACTGTCCAAGTACCATATTGGGGCATGACCACTTGGACTTACCTGCAAAACAGATTAGTTGACCTTAGAACCCAAACAATTCTTGGGTCCTTGGTGCTGGTTAGTTTGCTTCTTAACAAAGCTACCTGCAGATTTTCCAACAGGCAGTTTGCTACTCAACTTGGCATTAGAATTATGCCAACAGTCTATGGCAAAGTGGTCTACCTTGCCACAGCACCAGCACTCAAATCTATTGTACCTTTGCTTAGGTACAATCCTAGCTGTTCTATCTACAACAGACTTATTGAGTACTGGGGCTTTGCCCTTAGACTTGGACTGAACAGTCCTAGCAGGGTTAGTAAACCCCAATCCAGTTTTACCCTTGTGAGGTATAAACTCATCAATCAAAGGTAGAACAGACTTTGGTTTAGAAAACCTTGCAACTATGTCTCTCTCCTTCTGAAGACTAATCTCTAGATTTCTGATTTGATCATTCTTGAATGTTATAGTTCCCATCTGAATAACAGTTATGTTCTTTAGTCTATCTATTTCATTTAACTTTTGATCAATCAGCTTCTCAAAATCAGTTGCAGCCACTTTGAGACTTGCAATCTCCTTAGCCTGACTCTTGGCCAAGGATTTGCTTTCCTTAAATGCTTGCAACAGAACTCTATATTCATCAATCAACAGATGAACAACCCCTTCAGATTCAGATCCACTGGCATCACTTGATGCTTATGTAACTGAATCTGAACTAGCACTCAAAATTGAACTTAAAGAACAATTTTGTACCTGATTAGGTCCAGGCTGATCCTGGATTTTGTCACCTTCTGTTAAGGCCATCAGTCCTTTGCACTGAATGTCCTCTTGCTCATATATAGAGTTCATTATCTGGATGAACTCCTCTTACTCTTCTTCAGCAAACAGTCCTATGTATGCTTCAGCTTCTGACTCAGTTTCTGAAGAAGATATGTCTGACAGGCTTTTGTCCTTCTTGGAAACAAAGGACCTTTCCTTCTTGCCCTTGAATTGAGTCTTCTTCTTATCATTAGACTCTTTCCTTTTCTCTGGACAGTCAGCAATAACATGTCATTGTCTGTTACAGCAATAGCATACAATTTTTGATAAAATTGCTTTGCTTGACTTGGGCTTTCTCCTGTCTTTCTTTAATGACTTCTTGTTCTGATAATAGTCATCTTTTCCCTGTGAAGTGGATGGCTTTGTCCTCCACTGTTTCTTCTTTAGGAACTTCTGAAAATGTCTTGTGAAAGCTGCAAAGTTCTCATCACTCTCACTGTTTTCAAAATTCCTGCCTTCTGATTCATCTGACTCAGTCTCAGCCACTTTTGGTGGTGGAGATGGAGACTTACTTCTGTATTTTCTGTTGGCTTCTGTCTTGAATGCCACTGTTCTTTCTTTATTCTCAATTCTGGTAGTCTTCTCCTCTTCTTTCCTTACCATCAACTTCATTTCATAGGATAGCAGTTGTAACATCCCATTTCCATCTAGACCCCTAGGAGTGGTTTTGTCCATGACTAGGTCATGACAAACCCTAGGAAGCCAGGAATGGGCCAAGAGATAGGAG
Organism: Platanthera guangdongensis; assembly: GCA_039583875.1. Classification (NCBI taxonomy): domain Eukaryota; kingdom Viridiplantae; phylum Streptophyta; class Magnoliopsida; order Asparagales; family Orchidaceae; genus Platanthera; species Platanthera guangdongensis. Next base: position 356,447 of record JBBWWR010000154.1, on the reverse strand, counting down.
ACAAAATGTGGAAAATCATCATGGTCTGCAAATAGTAGAACTCTGAACAATGGTTTAGGATGACCATGGGCTACACCTTGACCCCAAGACCCTACCACAACACTCCCAAACATTTTGGGAGACTCATTAGAGCCATAAGGACCCATTGGGGTCAATCAAAGAGACTCAGTTGACCCACGTCAACTCTAACCCTAAATGGGTCAAACTAGCCTACTTAGGGTCAATTGACCTTCCCATAGCCAAGTGGACCCCACCTATGCCCTCCTAACCCTAAAGTGAGGTCAATGGGTCACTAAGGACACATTGGGGTCAGCCCTAGAGGCCAAGTTGACCCAAGTCAACTTAAGCCCCTAATCTGGTCAAAGTACCCTTACTAAGGGTATGTGACCTCCAAAGTGGAGGGTAACCCTACATAACCCTACCTAGACCCTAATGGAAGTCAATGGGTCACCCAGGATCCATATGGTGAACCCTAATGGTCATGTTGACCCAAGTCAACTCTAGCCCTAAAATGGTCAAAGTGACCTTACCAAGGGTCAAGTGACCTTCAAGGTGCCAAGTCAACCCTACCCAACCCTACATAGACCTTAGGGGAGGCCAATGGGTCACCAAGGACCCATTGGGGTCGACCGAAATGGTCAAATTGACCAAAGTCAAGTCAACCCTAAAATAGGTCAAACTAGCCTAAATGACCTAACCAAGCCCAAGCCACTTGGGCTAAGCCCAACTTGAGTGGCCCATTAACTTTAGGAGGCTGATATTTATGAGGGATGCCACCTAAATTTCGGAGGGGTGACTAGGAGAGAGAAAATGAGAGTTTTCTCCTTAATGGAGGAGAGAGAAAAAGGAAAAGAGAGAGAGGAGTTATGGAGGGAGGCCATGGGCCACTCCATTCATCTCTCCATTGTCCCCATTCCTCTCCCTTGCCTCTTGGGATGATAATGGTATCAATTCCAGCCAGCCAACACTAATGGGGGGAGCCCAACCACCATGGCCAACCAACCCTTCACCTCCCCTCCCATGAAAAAAATATAAATCCCCCTATGCAGCCCCCCATTTCAATTTCTGATCTTCCCATCACCTTCAGAACGTCCTTGGCAGTCAAAATAACATATTGGATCAAAGGTTTTGGTGGAGGATCGAGGATTCGGGCAAGCTCGCCGGAGAGGAAAAATGCCATGGCCGACCACCGCCGCCGCCGTCATCGAACCACAAATAAGGTCCTCCTCTACTCCTTCTTCCGTGGGTAGATCGTAGGAATCGTTTAGGACAAGAATCGGACTCAATTGAGCCGATCCAAGTTTTCATTTCCATGGTTTTTCCAAAAACCATGGTGGTCGGGTTCGCCGGAAACCGCCTCTCCGGCGGCCGTGCCGCCCCCTGACGGTAGCCCTCACCTCAACAGAGATGGTGGTGGTGGTGGCTGGCCAGGGAGGTGGCCAAATGGCCGGCGGTCGCTCATGCAAAGCTACAGGTTTATGCGTTTTTTTGGGTTCCTGGTTCGGGTTTTCTGAGAAGATGAACAGTAGTAATCTATTTATTTATCATATTTATATGTATAATATTGTTATTTATTACCCCTTTAACTTGCATATTTTGATGTCATTAAACGAGGCATTTAGAGGCTGTTTTAGGAAAAATGGCCAATCACAAAAGTTGTAGCCCTTCGAGTCTAGATTATTTTAAAATTTATTTCAGCTCGTTTGGGTAAGTGGTTAGACCACAGCACCCATTTTGGTGGGACATACCCTTAGGGCTAGGCAGTCATTAAATTGAGTGCCCACTCTTCACCCCTAGCCCAAATTAGTTGAAATTTTGGCAGAGAGTCTACCCTAGCTATACCTAGGGCCTGTCCAAAAATGGGAATTTTTGGAGAAAATATTTCTATAGTTTTTGTAAATATTTAATAATTATTAAATAAATTAAATAGGTGCCCTAAACACCTCCAAACCCTCCCAAATTTTGGTGAGTGGTCCCTGGGTTCAAATTAGGTATCTGTATAAACTTTCATTTAATTTGGATGTTTTTTGAATAGGTTTTGACCCAATCCTAACTATACCTTTATAAGGGCATTTTGGTCAAAAGGTGCACTTTTGGTTTTGAGTGACCAAATCACCTCAACAGAGGCTGAAATTTGGGCCACTGGCTTGTTATAGCACTTATCACCTCCCCATGGAATATGGGGTAGGGATGAATAGATTTGCCCTAAGTTCCTAGGTCAAACCCTAAGGAGGGACCTTTTGGCCTTGTGAAGGGTATGAGTCCTAAACACCTTGAATGAACTCCAAATTTTGCAAGGAGGTTCCTAGGATATATAGAACCCTCTGTTAAAAATATTAGCTAATTTTAAAAAGGATAGGGGCCCCAAAACCCTAACCCTAGCTTAGGTCCTAAAACTTGTAGTGTAGGTTTAGGTTAGCTAAACATCTTGAAACTTAACCAAATTTGGGTAGTGAGGGTATTAGGGTATTTTGAGCCTCTGATAATTTACTTGAGGAATTTTGGACAATATTTATAACACTTCATTTGTAATCAATAGTAATGCCCTAATTAATATTTTGGCTATTGTGGTCTCACTGCCCATAGAGAGGGTATGAAACATGGGCAGAGTTAGTTTTAGGCTATAATAATCTTGTATGAATTTTTTTAGAATTTTTGGATATCTATTTAGGGCATCTACTTCACAAGTGCTTTATTTTGATTACATATAAAATAATTCTTGTCAGAGCCCATTACTTACTGAAAAATCATGAAACTAGCTGCATAGTGTTTTTAGCTCAATGTTATCATATGGGAAGTTTTGTGGAAATATTTGATGACTGATTAGCATCCTTTGTTCATTAACCCTTAAATTAGAAAGTTCATAAGAAAATCAAATATAGCCTTATTTCCACATGATAAATTATGAAACTTTTTCTAGGATACTTGTAGTCCATCACAATCATCCTTGAATTTTCTATGAATTTTTGGAGGTATATTTTCTATAGAATCTTTTAAAATGACTTTTTATGGGGTATCTTTGAAAATAAGTTTAAAGGCCTAAACCTTGCTGAAAAATTGGAAGACTTAGGATTTAGAGTTGATTAGGCATTTTGTAATTATTATAAATTTAGTGGATTATTATCTTGTCTGAAAATGGTACTTCATGTTCAAACCTGGGCCGTTTGGGACATTAGAATAAATAAATTAATTATCAGACAAATTAGGAAAATTATGGATTTCTGGATTTATGCTTCAAATGTCCTTTTAGACCTCTAATAATTATCATAAGGGTACTGGATGAGTATTTCATGTACTTCCCTTTTTACGGGTCATGTAGCTTAAGTGGTCTGCATATAGCAAAACTGCAGGATTTCATTTGGATGTGAATTAGGGCAAGTATGATGAGTCCTGGTGGTTTGCTGTAAAGACAAATGGAAGGGGCTGCATCTATGGCAGATGAGTGAGTAGGGTGTGGTTTTGTCTAGAGTTTATAGGCGTTCGGGTCCGACGAAAGATCGTCCCACCCAAGGAAGAGTTGGAGTCAAATTACCCTAGGATTAGCATATCGAAATATGAGAAAATAATGGGTAAGGGAGTCAACCAATAATAAAATAAGTACCTTGCGAAAGGGAACGCTGGGCGTAATCCCAACACAGTTCCTAGTGCCCCTTGAGAGCCCTTCACAGGGAATACCGGGGGCAGTCCTGGGTTAACGTAAACTGTTTAACAAGCTGAAAAGAGCAACTTAGTAATTAGGGTTGCACATTCCACAACACTGATGGCACCATAGGTTGGTTAGGAGCTTCGGCTCGGATGGTTAAAAGGCGGACTTTGGGTCCGGGGAGCCTCGGCTCAATTGCTTGAGTCGGACGTGTTGTTCCGGGGAGCTTCGGCTCGATTCTTGATTACGCTAATTTGCATGTGCATAACAGGAAAGGAAATTAAGGTGGTGGGTCTTCGGTATTGGAGGGTCGATGCACCGACGCCAATACGTTGACTCGACAAGTGTGGTTAGCACTTCGCCAACAGAAGTCCGGTGCGCCAGCCGTTAAGAGTACGCAGGAGTCCGCTTCGTGCACCAAGCGTTGAGGCGTACGATAGGTCTGACTAGTAGTGCTTTACTGGTTTAGAGGTGGGCGAGGCCCAACCCACCGCTTCCGTCTGCCACTACGGAGGTATCCTGAGAGGTTACGGCTCCAGAAAGGGGGAACTAAAGGTCTGTGTGCACAGAGTCGGGTGTGTGTGTTGCACTTGCATGTCCATCACACCCACTTGCATGTCATTGCATAATCGTTGCCTTAAACCTTGACACCTAAAGTATAAGTGGAATGGGACGCTTATACTTTAGGACCTGCAAAACGACCCCTTAGTCTATAAGCTTGTGTGGGCAAGTTTATAAATTAAGGTTAATTTTGATATATTTAGTTACTGCTGTTTGTCCACCGACACCCCAACGTATAAATCGGTATGGGACTTTTTATACGATGGGAGCCTTGCAAAAGACCCCTTGGCTTATGTGTTTTTCACATAAGTGAAGGTTACATTTCATATTACAGCTTATTGTCTTTATATGCTATAGAACTTGCTAGATTAGGACCGCTGCCATCTGCTTTTGATATTCTCCACCTTCAAGTCCTCCCTTTCTTCCTCTCCGCTCGGTGCCTAGGAGCCGTGGGGGAAGGGGTGGGGGATGATAGGACTTAGTCTTTTAGACTAACGGTTTTCGAACCGCATCATTTAGGGGATCGCGGAGACCAGCATGGAGGAGCAGCCCCAGAGACCGGTGCGCTTAGTGGTGGGGCAGTCTAGCTCCGGAGTTCACACAGCCGGGACCGTGAGTTTCGACCCTGAGCAGTTTTCTACTTTTGTTTCTGCTTGAGAGATCTTGTAGTGAGGATTTGATGTACCGGGCATAAGCCCGTTTTGCTACTCTGATGTTATTTGCTGTGGACACTCCCTTCGTGGAGTTATATTTATTATGTCATGTGATCCTCTGTGGACAGGTAGTTTACATTTACTTCATTATTTTGCTACTTTTATGTGATCGAAATGGCCGGCAGAATCGGCGCTTTGTGGTGATGACTCTTCAGGGCGTGAAGGAGTCACCGCAAAACGGCGGTTCTGGGCCTAAGACCCCGTTGTCGAAAAAGAAAAAAAAAGGGGGGTCTTACAAGTGGTATCAGAGGAGACCTCGATCGAAAAGTAGCAGTCCACAACCCTGGGTCACCCCCGCACGAGTTTAGTTTGGGGACAAACTAAGCAGCGGAAGCAGTGGTGTGCCCATAAGGGAAATCACATTTAAAAGTCCACTGTATCTTGTCCATTCTTTTCATTTGTACGCTATCTAACAATTGGAATCCTTCTTTGTAGCCTGCGGCAAACCCTGACCCTAGCAGGGAGCACTTTAGGCTGCGAAGGTCTCATCTTATAATTCTTTAGTCAATGAGTTAGACTCAACCCACTAGGAGACATGACTAACCATGATAACTTATAGTATGCCCTAGTTTGAAATATACTTTGGGTATGAACTTGGTTAAGCTAAGGAGATACCTAAAGAGAATAAAGGAGGAGTATAGCACGAGAATCGCTACCTAAGCAATAAACTCAGGTAGCCCTACAGTCCCTATCAAGGATTACTCAAACCGGAAGGACTGCTTTAAGGAGAATTGAGACCAATAATCCATTAGCAGAATGGTAGAAGACATATAGTCTCAACCCTCATGCCAGTAACAAGATTACCTGGAGACCACCATCACGACAAACACCGAAGGTCGGATAGGAATTCAGTTCGGAAGAGACCTAGTTGGGATTGGGAACATTTTGACCCAGATAAGATTGTCGTAAATATGACTCAGAAGGTTTAAAATATGGAGTATATCAACAGATTCAGGTTGGAACCCCAAGTCAAAGATTGATGCCCTAGGGATTGTGCACCTAGCTAGGACAGATATAACATGGTAATATCAAGGATACTCAGCCCAAGGCAGGGAGATGCTTATCTTTTGTTTATTGGGGGCGTGTCTTTTGTTTATTGGGCAAATTAGTTACTGACTTGGGTTTCCCTTAGATCTCATCTAGAAAAGTTTGCGTCATGAATCTGATTGCGAAGTAGGGATTTTATAGAGTCGTTGTCTACCCGATGAAGGTTAAGTGCAAGAACTTTTGGGAAACTATTACAGTCACCGCCCCGTTAGAGTGGAAGTTCGAGGATACAATTAGGGATTTTCATATACACGATTCCTCATCCGCACTCCGGGCATAATTATAAATGGAACATCAACGATAGACTGGCCGAGATATCTAGGGTCACCCTGACCAGAAAGAAAACTTCTGTAGGTGTTTCATAAGTTTTGTGAGTAGTTGATCATTATCATGGTGTGCTCAAGATGATCGTGTTGAATCAAGATGGATAGTGTACGTCCAAGGATAGAAGATCAGTCCAGGCTTATCTGGGCTCTCGGTCGACATTCAACACAACTCTCCACCCTTGTATGAAAGGAGATGTAGGACTCCGCTTTCATCGATTCAGGACGAGAATCCGAAGGTGTTGGGATCAGATTTTGTTGAAGACACCAAGGCTCAGGTGAGGCAGATCAGAGACAGGATGCTAGAGGCGCAGAGCAGACAGGCAAAGTACTATGATGCCCGACATCGTCAGGTGGAGTTTCAGGTGGGGGACCGAGTGTTTTTGAAGATCCGGCCCATGCATGGAGTTTCACGGGTGCGTGGTCGGAGGAAGAAGCTCAGCCGAGGTACATGGGCCCTTACAGGATCCTGGAGCGAATCGGGCCCCTAGCCTACAGGCTGGAGTTGCCACCAGAGCTGGCAGCTCTGCACGACGTCTTACCCATTTCTTCGCTGAGGAGGGCTCTAGAGCAGTAGATTTTGACCACTGAAGGGTCGGTAGCTTCAGACCAGTCAGTTCGCTTGGAGCCGGTTCAGACCGACGACCGAGGAGTACGGGTCTTGCGTCGCAGAAGGTCCCATTAGTCAAGGTACTGTGGAGGAACCACGGCCAGGAGGAGCATACCTGGGAACCGCAGGACCTGATGTGACAAAGATACCAAGAGCTGTTCAGTCAGGTATACCTCACAACCCCTCAAAATGTTTAATTCATTTTCCTGCTTTTAACTAGTAGGGCTGCTCTAGGAAGAGTAGAGACTAATCTTTTGTTTATTGGGATCTTGGCTTCATCAATTAGGCGAATTGGTCATAGATTTAGGTTTCTCTTTAAATCTAATTTAGCAAACATGGCGTCGTGATGGGATGTTACAAGTTTCTTTCTTCGGTAGAAAATTCCCGTAGGCTTAACCTTGATTTCGGGGACGAAATCTTTGTTTTGTTTATTGGGATTTGTAACATCCCATTTCCATCTAGACCCCTAGGAGTGGTTTTGTCCATGACTAGGTCATGACAAACCCTAGGAAGCCAGGAATGGGCCAAGAGATAGGAGACAAAATGTGGAAAATCATCATGGTCTGCAAATAGTAGAACTCTGAACAATGGTTTAGGATGACCATGGGCTACACCTTGACCCCAAGACCCTACCACAACACTCCCAAACATTTTGGGAGACTCATTAGAGCCATAAGGACCCATTGGGGTCAATCAAAGAGACTCAGTTGACCCACGTCAACTCTAACCCTAAATGGGTCAAACTAGCCTACTTAGGGTCAATTGACTTTCCCATAGCCAAGTGGACCCCACCTATGCCCTCCTAACCCTAAAGTGAGGTCAATGGGTCACTAAGGACACATTGGGGTCAGCCCTAGAGGCCAAGTTGACCCAAGTCAACTCAAGCCCCTAATCTGGTCAAAGTACCCTTACTAAGGGTATGTGACCTCCAAAGTGGAGGGTAACCCTACATAACCCTACCTAGACCCTAATGGAAGTCAATGGGTCACCCAGGATCCATATGGGTGAACCCTAATGGTCATGTTGACCCAAGTCAACTCTAGCCCTAAAATGGTCAAAGTGACCTTACCAAGGGTCAAGTGACCTTCAAGGTGCCAAGTCAACCCTACCCAACCCTACATAGACCTTAGGGGAGGCCAATGGGTCACCAAGGACCCATTGGGGTCGACCGAAATGGTCAAATTGACCAAAGTCAAGTCAACCCTAAAATAGGTCAAACTAGCCTAAATGACCTAACCAAGCCCAAGCCACTTGGGCTAAGCCCAACTTGAGTGGCCCATTAACTTTAGGAGGCTGATATTTATGAGGGATGCCACCTAAATTTCGGAGGGGTGACTAGGAGAGAGAAAATGAGAGTTTTCTCCTTAATGGAGGAGAGAGAAAAAGGAAAAGAGAGAGAGGAGTTATGGAGGGAGGCCATGGGCCACTCCATTCATCTCTCCATTGTCCCCATTCCTCTCCCTTGCCTCTTGGGATGATAATGGTATCAATTCCAGCCAGCCAACACTAATGGGGGGAGCCCAACCACCATGGCCAACCAACCCTTCACCTCCCCTCCCATGAAAAAAATATAAATCCCCCTATGCAGCCCCCATTTCAATTTCTGATCTTCCCATCACCTTCAGAACGTCCTTGGCAGTCAAAATAACATATTGGATCAAAGGTTTTGGTGGAGGATCGAGGATTCGGGCAAGCTCGCCGGAGAGGAAAAACGCCATGGCCGACCACCGCCGCCGCCGTCATCGAACCACAAATAAGGTCCTCCTCTACTCCTTCTTCCGTGGGTAGATCGTAGGAATCGTTTAGGACAAGAATCTGACTCAATTGAGCCGATCCAAGTTTTCATTTCCATGGTTTTTCCAAAAAACCATGGTGGTCGGGTTCGCCGGAAAACGCCTCTCCGGCGGCCGTGCCGCCCCCTGACGGTAGCCCTCACCTCAACAGAGATGGTGGTGGTGGTGGCTGGCCAGGGAGGTGGCCAAATGGCCGGCGGTCGCTCATGCAAAGCTACAGGTTTATGCATTTTTTTGGGTTCCTGGTTCGGGTTTTCTGAGAAGATGAACAGTAGTAATCTATTTAATTATTATATTTATATGTATAATATTGTTATTTATTACCCCTTTAACTTGCATATTTTGATGTCATTAAACGAGGCATTTAGAGGTTGTTTTAGGAAAAATGGCCAGTCACAAAAGTTGTAGCCCTTCGAGTCTAGATTATTTTAAAATTTATTTTAGCTCGTTTGGGTAAGTGGTTAGACCACAGCACCCATTTTGGTGGGACATACCCTTAGGGCTAGGCAGTCATTAAATTGAGTGCCCACTCTTCACCCCTAGCCCAAATTAGTTGAAATTATGGCAGAGAGTCTACCCTAGCTATACCTAGGGCCTGTCCAAAAATGGGAATTTTTGGAGAAAATATTTCTATAGTTTTTGTAAATATTTAATAATTATTAAATAAATTAAATAGGTGCCCTAAACACCTCCAAACCCTCCCAAATTTTGGTGAGTGGTCCCTGGGTTCAAATTAGGTATCTGTATAAAATTACATTTAATTTGGATGTTTTTTGAATAGGTTTTGACCCAATCCTAACTATACCTTTATAAGGGCATTTTGGTCAAAAGGTGCACTTTTGGTTTTGAGTGACCAAATCACCTCAACAGAGGCTGAAATTTGGGCCACTGGCTTGTTATAGCACTTATCACCTCCCCATGGAATATGGGTAGGGATGAATAGATTTGCCCTAAGTTCCTAGGTCAAACCCTAAGGAGGGACCTTTTGGCCTTGTGAAGGGTATGAGTCCTAAACACCTTGAATGAACTCCAAATTTTGCAAGGAGGTTCCTAGGATATATAGAACCCTCTGTTAAAAATATTAGCTAATTTTAAAAAGGATAGGGGCCCCAAAACCCTAACCCTAGCTTAGGTCCTAAAACTTGTAGTGTAGGTTTAGGTTAGCTAAACATCTTGAAACTTAACCAAATTTGGGTAGTGAGGGTATTAGGGTATTTTGAGCCTCTGATAATTTACTTGAGGAATTTTGGACAATATTTATAGCACTTCATTTGTAATCAATAGTAATGCCCTAATTAATATTTTGGCTATTGTGGTCTCACTTCCCATAGAGAGGGTATGAAATATGGGCAGAGTTAGTTTTAGGCTATAATAATCTTGTATGAATTTTTTTAGAATTTTTGGATATCTATTTAGGGCATCTACTTCACAAGTGCTTTATTTTGATTACATATAAAATAATTCTTGTCAGAGCCCATTACTTACTGAAAAATCATGAAACTAGCTGCATAGTGTTTTTAGCTCAATGTTATCATATGGGAATTTTTGTGGAAATATTTGATGACTGATTAGCATCCTTTGTTCATTAACCCTTAAATTAGAAAGTTCATAAGAAAATCAAATATAGCCTTATTTCCACATGATAAATTATGAAACTTTTTCTAGGATACTTGTATTCCATCACAATCATCCTTGAAATTTCTCTGAATTTTTGGAGGTATATTTTCTATAGAATCTTTTAAAATGACTTTTTATGGGGCATCTTTGAAAATAAGTTTAAAGGCCTAAACCTTGCTGAAAAATTGGAAGACTTAGGATTTAGAGTTGATTAGGCATTTTGTAATTATCAAAAATTTAGTGGATTATTATCTTGTCTGAAAATGGTACTTCATGTTCAAACCTGGGCCTTTTGGGACATTAGAATAAATAAATTAATTATCAGACAAATTAGGAAAATTATGGATTTCTGGATTTATGCTTCAAATGTCCTTTTAGACCTCTAATAATTATCATAAGGGTACTGGATGAGTATTTCATGTACTTCCCTTTTTACGGGTCATGTAGCTTAAGTGGTCTGCATATAGCAAAACTGCAGGATTTCATTTGGATGTGAATTAGGGCAAGTATGATGAGTCCTGGTGGTTTGCTGTAAAGACAAATGGAAGGGGCTGCATCTATGGAAGATGAGTGAGTAGGGTGTGGTTTTGTCTAGAGTTTATAGGCGTTCGGGTCCGACGAAAGATCGTCCCACCCAAGGAAGAGTTGGAGTCAAATTACCATAGGATTAGCATATCGAAATATGAGAAAATAATGGGTAAGGGAGTCAACCAATAATAAAATAAGTATCTTGCGAAAGGGAACGCTGGGCGTAATCCCAACACAGTTCCTAGTGCCCCTTGAGAGCCCTTCACAGGGAATACCGGGGGCAGTCCTGGGGTAACGTAAACTGTTTAACAAGCTGAAAAGAGCAACTTAGTAATTAGGGTTGCACATTCCACAACACTGATGGCACCAGAGGTTGGTTAGGAGCTTCAGCTCGGATGGTTAAAAGGCGGACTTTGGGTCCGGGGAGCTTCGGCTCGATTGCTTGAGTCGGACGTGTTGGTCCGGGGAGCTTCGGCTCGATTCTTGATTACGCTAATTTGCATGTGCATAACAGGAAAGGAAATTAAGGTGGTGGGTCTTCGGTATTGGAGGGTCGATGCACCGACGCCAATACGTTGACTCGGCAAGTGTGGTTAGCACTTCGCCAACAGAAGTCCGGTGCGCCAGCCGGCAAGAGTACGCAGGAGTCCGCTTCGTGCACCAAGCGTTTAGGCGTACGATAGGTCTGACCAGTAGTGCTTTTCTGGTTTAGAGGTGGGCGAGGCCCAACCCACCGCTTCCGTCTGCCACTACGGAGGTATCCTGGGAGGTTACGGCTCCAGAAAGGGGGAACTAAAGGTCTGTGTGCACAGAGTCGGGTGTGTGTGTTGCACTTGCATGTCCATCATACCCACTTGCATGTCATAGCATAATCGTTGCCTTAAACCTTGACACCTAAAGTATAAGTGGAATGGGACGCTTATACTTTAGGACCTGCAAAACGACCCCTTAGTCTATAAGCTTGTGTGGGCAAGTTTATAAATTAAGGTTAATTTTGATATATTTAGTTACTGCTGTTTGTCCACCGACACCCCAACGTATAAATCGGTATGGGACTTTTTATACGATGGGAGCCTTGCAAAAGACCCCTTGGCTTATGTGTTTTTTCACATAAGTGAAGGTTACATTTCATATTACAGCTTATTGTCTTTATATGCTATAGAACTTGCTAGATTAGGACCGCTGCCATCTGCTTTTGATATTCTCCACCTTCAAGTCCTCCCCTTTCTTCCTCTCTGCTCGGTGCCTAGGAGTCGTGGGGGAAGGGGTGGGGGATGATAGGACTTAGTCTTTTAGACTAACGGTTTTCGAACCGCATCATTTAGGGGATCGCGGAGACCAGCATGGAGGAGCAGCCCCAGAGACCGGTGCGCTTGGAGGTGGCGCAGTCTAGCTCCGGAGTTCACACAGCCGGGACCGTGAGTTTCGACCCTGAGCAGTTTTCTACTTTGTTTCTGCTTGAGAGATCTTGTAGTGAGGATTTGATGTACCGGGCATAAGCCCGTTTTGCTACTCTGATGTTATTTGCTGTGGACACTCCCTTCGTGGAGTTATATTTATTATGTCATGTGATCCTCTGTGGACAGGTAGTTTACATTTACTTCATTATTTTGCTACTTTTATGTGATCGAAATGGCCGGCAGAATCGGCGCTTTGTGGTGATGACTCTTCAGGGCGTGAAGGAGTCACCGCAAAACGGCGGTTCTGGGCCTAAGACCCCGGTGTCGAAAAAGAAAAAAAAAAGGGGGGGTCTTACAGCAGTTTTCCAAACAATGTTGGAGGAGGGATATCTGCTAACTTGGCCATCTCCCTTATGGCACAAATCTTGGTGTCTCAATCCTTTGTTAGGTACCTCAAGAACTTATCATTCAGCTCATAATTGTTGTATTCTCTACCATAGGACATTAGCTCATTGACAATCCTATAGAATTTCTTATAGCATTCTGTTATGCTATCAGACCTGCCTTGCCTGAAACTTTCATATTCCTGGTTTAACAAAGACTTTCTGTCCTGCCTAACTTCTTTAGAACCCTCCATATACACTATCAAAGTATCCAACATCTCCTTAGATGTCTTACAGTGTATCAAGTTCTGAAAGGTAGCATCATCTATGGCACTTACAATGATATTCTGAGCCCTCTTGTCCATTGTGGCTAGAATTATCTCAACTTTTGTCATTTCAGAAAAGTCCTTAGGTGTTCTCTGATTTGCATCTAAGACTGAAACCTTCATAGTCACATATGGCCCTTCTTTAACTGTGATGTAAATTCTAGGGTCTGAAGCTTCCATAAACAGTCTCACTCTTTCTTTACAGATGCCAAAAATCTCTTTTCTGCAAATGGGCAACTTCATGGATCCAAGTTCCTTATGATTCTCTGTTGAACCCATGTTTCTTGATTTTCTTGATTCTGCACTTTACTTATTCTGAATCTGCCAACAGGATCTACTCAGACAGTTAAGTCCTTTTTGAGTAACCTCCCTCTGATACCACTTGAAAGAAATTATACCTAATCACCTAGAGGGGGGGGGGTGAATAGGTGACTAAATATTTTTCTAAAGTTTTTAGGAAGATTACAGATTATTTCACAGAGTTATAATTACTTCTTCACAGAAATCAATCAGCAATCACAGAATCAAACATGCACACAGTGAACACACAGATTTATAGTGGTTCCCCAAGGTTTGGGTACATCCACTTTCCCCCTTCGCCTATCTAGTAGTGTACTAGATTCGGCCAAACTCCTCCACTATCTCAGATCCTCAGATCTTACACTCAGAACCCAAAATGTTTCCTACAGCTCAGGCCCAAGGCCCTACAACTCAGTCTTCTCCAAAGACCTACACTCAGCCACAAGGCCTACACTCAGCCACAAGGCCTACACTCAGCCACAAGGCCTACACTCGGAGATATGGATCTCCTACACTCAGGCACACAGGCCCTACCACTCAGCCTTTATAATTGCAGGCTTACAACTCAGATCCCTAAGGATCCTACAAGAAATTTAGAATACAAAGTATATACCTACAACTCTGAATAAGAGAGAAGAGTTGAAAGGTTCTTGATGAGTTCTTGAATGAACTCTGCTGAGATCAATCTCACTTGGCTTTCTTCAAAGCTTCTTGAATGTAGAACACAATAGGATTGATTCTCTGCAGCTGATATTCAATCACTACAACTTAAGATTCAGAACTAGGTCTGAACCCTTCTTCATAGCCTGGTTCCAACGGCTGTCTTCTTGGAAGGAGCTCTCTCTCTCCAACTACTTAGAACTTCACTTGAAGGTCTTCAATGAATTGCTTTTCAACAACTTGTTATCTGTAGAATGTATAAGCCTTTATATAGACTTTCTTCATGGTGACCGGCTGATCCGGTTCCTAACAGCTTTCTGACATCTCTGACAGTTGCAGTAGACCGGCTGAAATGACAGCTGTCATGTAATCCAGTCACTTCTTGAAATATCTGTAACTGTCTGAAAGTGTCGAGACAGTCTGTCTTTAAGTGTCGACACTTATAGACTAAGTGTCGACACAAGTAGACAAAGTGTCGACACTAGCCTTCAAGGTGTCGACACAACTCCTTGTGTTGTAGAATTTATATCTCGACACAGCTTCTACAATATGTGTCGACACAGAAATTGTGTGTCGACACAACTTCTTGTTCTTCAGTACTTAGTTGAATTCTTGTAAGTGTAGACACAACTCCTTTGTGTCGACACATCTTCTTGTGTTGAACTTGTTCAGTGTCGACACATCTTCTTGGTGTCGACACATGTCTTCTGTGTTGATACTTGCTGAGTGTCGACACAGCTCCTTGTGTCGACACATTCTTCTTATGTTGAGACTTTTGCTGAGTGTCGACACATCTCCTTTGTGTCGACACTTGTACTTAGAATTTTGTTGAACTTTGCTGAGTGTCGACACAGCCTCCTAGTGTCGACACTTTCTTCATGTATTGAGTCTTCTACTGTGTGTCGACACATTCTTCATTGTGTCTACACTTTCTTCATGTGTTGAGTCTTCTGCTGTGTGTCGACATATTCTTCATTATGTCGACACTTATACTTAGACTCTGCTGAAATTTGCTGAGTGTCGACACAGCCTCCAAGTGTCGATACTTTCTGATGTAGACACAGTTCCTCTGGGTGTCTACACTGCTTCCAAGTGTCGACACTTCTTCACTGGACATTTCTTCATTAAGTGTCGACACAGCCTTCATGTGTCGACACTTTCTGTCTGGTGTCGACTCTGCATCCCTGGTGTCGACACAATTACTCCAAGTGTCGACACAAGTCTTCTTAAGTGTCGACACTTTTCTTCTGGGTGTCGACACACGGACTTAGAAACTTTTCAGCTTTCCCTGCAAATACTTAACCTGCACAAGGCAACTCAAAATACATCAAATACATTTTGATGTATATCATTGAGTGGGGTGAGGCTTCTTCAAATCAGGTACATTCATTCCAATGTACCCAACAAAGAGTGCTCATACAAACTTATACGATGAGGGTCTTATTTGTGCAATGCTATGTATGATATGCAATGACTCACCCGTGATCACACACATGTAATTGTTATGTCGACACAGACTATAGTTCCCACTATTCGAGCAGGTAGCTAACCTCTCAGGCATCAGCCGTCGTGGTCAGGCGGTGACAGTAGAGCGGACATCTCTACTACTAGACGGGTATCCATACTACTTCACTTAGGCCTCCATATGCCTCAACGCTAAAAACACAACAGTGGAGCCCATGCGTACTATGGCCCAGCGGGGTCTCGGGTAGATGTGCACCGAGAACACAGCCCAAACTGGCCTGGTGTGACCCGGAAGGGGCCTCAGAAGAAGGTACGAGGACATAGCCCAACCGTTCACTTGGCACGGAAGGGGCCTCAGGACATGAACACCGAGGACACAGCCCAACCGCCCAAAGTCTAACCGTCAACTCTCGTCGGTGTGACGATCGGCGAGCCCGTAGACCTACCACACTATCCTTAACCCAGGATTACGACAACACGTGTCGACTCACACCGCATGCAAATGCCACGACACCGTGGCATGGAAGGGGACTCGGAAGTAAGTACGAGAGCCCAGCCCAACCATCCATCTATATCTCATCTCAACTCAAACCCAACTAGTGACAGTCAACACCGCACTTACATCCATCCACAATACTACCCGTAGGAAGACTACGCTCTAAGTATTGGACTACTACATTTCATTCTAACCATCATACATGCTCATGGCCATGGTTTATCCTTCTATTTGTCATTCCAAATGGTTTCAACATATTACAAACATGATGCGCATTAATAATAATCTACCAATTTTATCCAGTCATTTCATTCATCATATTATAAATATGGTGCGCATTTATAATAATCTATCAATTTTAGCAAGTCATATCATGCATTAAAGCTTGCTCCATAATTCAGTTTTATGAAATCTAATTAACACGATTTATCATTCATAACACTACGGTGGTCAGCATAAAATAGTTCATCAAAATCTAGAGTTAATTAGCAAAATTGATTCTACCGAATTCAAATTCATATTATATAAACCCCAGAATTTAAGTGCAGAATAAATCTAAACAGCAACTTCGATCGGAGATTCCTGAAGCTACAGGAATTCGGTGAAGACGTGTAACCCCTCGATGGAAAGGACTTTCCATGGGTTACAACGTTCATATTCAGCCCACAACCCAGATTTGAGTGTATCCTATTTGAAATCAGCCTTGAAGCCCGCTGCATACAGAACACAATTTCTGCATGCAGGATTTATCGGTCGTCATGTTCGTTCAGACTTTCTTGTGGCTACAGACTTCGCATGACAACGTACAACCACTCGTTGGAAAGGTATTTTCAAGGGCTTCAACTTTAATGTTTAGTCGAAATCCTAGATCTGGACACATCCTATATGAAAATGGCCAAGAAGATCGCTGCACGCAGAATACAGATTCTGCACGCTTCGTAAAGAGGAATGAACGGCATCGGTTCATCTTCCTCTCCAAGTCGATCTTCCAAAATCACTCCAAAATTTCCTCCTCCCTTATTCACCCTCATGAGGCCATGATTCTTCATGAAACCATCCACCCATCATCACATAGGAGAAAGGGCAGGTTGAAGAGATCTAAAACCTAGAACACATATCCTAGCATGGCCATCCCTAGAAAACTCCTCTCCATCAAAACTCTCTTGAGTAGATATCTCTCCTAAGAAAATAACTAAAGATCTAGCACCAAGCGAGAGGGGAGGAAGCTCACCTCATTTTCGGCATTTCCACTATTTTCGGTCATGGATCGTGTAACTCTTCTTGGCGGCATCTTCTCCTTCACGGCGACGGCGGATCTTCTCCTCCAAGACTTTCTCCAGCAGTTTCCTTCTCTACAGAAGTTTCTCTCAGGAAATAGGCGATGAAATGAGTATGGAAACGGCTAGGGTTTTCACTTCCCTTTATATATGAAAATTGACATGGGTAGGGACACGCCCGTGTCCTTACCTGTGTCCTGCTTCGGGCGAAGCGTCAACGACGGTTTTAGCGTCGGTTCAACACTCGACACGGGTAGGGACACGCCCGTGTCCCGACCTGTGTTCACATGACACGGTCGTGTTCCCTGGTCGTGTCCTTCTCTGGATGCCTTTCAACGAAATCAACTCGACACAACGGCTCACGGGTAGGGACACGCCCGTGTCTCTACCCGTGTCATACAATTCGTCGATCTCGACACGTAGTTCGTCGATCTCGACACGCTCTGTCAAGTTTAACTCGACACACATGGGTAGATACATGCCCGTGTCGCTACCCGTGTCATACAATGTTGACACACCTCGTCGATCTCGACATGCCTCGTCGAGCTCAACTCGGCACAATGACACACTGGTAGGGACACGCCCGTGTCTATACCCATGTCATATAATTCGTCGATCTCGACACGAAGTTCGTCGATCTCGACACGCTGTGTCGAGTTTAACTCGACACACACGCACACGGGTAGGGACATGCCCGTGTCTCTACCCGTGTCCCTTCACACGGGTAGTGACACGCCTGTGTCACTACCCGTGTCCTTCTTTGGACATACTCAAGTCATCGAATCGAGAGCTGGCCACTCCCACACGGGTAGGGACACACCCGTGTCTCTACCCGTGTCCTATGCTTGACTGATTTCTCCTCCTTTTCACATGTACTGCCCTGTTGTCAGCACTCCCCCTGAACCGAAGTCAGCTCTCCTGACTCAAAAACACGTACGAGGAGCCTAGTGCGATTCAGGATGTTACAAATCCTATAAACAAAATAAAAGATTTCGTCCCTGAAATCAGGCTTAGGCTATGGAGAGAAGAGCATAACAGAAATATAATATGCTTTTAAATAAAATTACCTTGAGCAAACAACTCCGGATAGTGTTTTTGCATCACATCCATCGGCTCCCATGTATATTCCTCCTTCCCATGATTGGACCATAGCACCTTCACCAAGGGAACACTTTTGCGGCATAACTTTCTTGTCTCGCTATCTACGATCCGCACTGGCTCTAGCCGCACAGACCTATCAGACGCCACAACACCATCAGTTGTGGGGATGTATTGATCGGGCCGCAACATCGCCTTTCGAAGCGACGACACATGGAACACGTCGTGGAGGTTCTCTAGCTCTGCGGTAACTCCAACCGATAGGCCAGCGGGCCAATCCTTTCCAATATATTATAAGGCCCAACATACCTTGGGCTGAGCTTTTTCACACCACGCACACGTGACACTCCATGCATCGGTCGGATTTTCAGGAACACCTTATCACCCACTTGGAACTCCACCATCCGGTGTCTTGCATTATAATACTTAGCCTACCGACTTTGAGCCTCCAACATGCGACCCCTTATTAGTCTAACTGCCGCATCAGTATCATCGATATTTCGGGTCTTCATCTTGCACCCAAGACAAGGGGGTTCTACACCTTATTCCATAAAGAGCTTCATGAGGAGCCATGCCAATACTAGCCTGGTGGCTGTTGTTGAAGGAGAATTCTACCAACGGTAAGAGCCTTTCCCACGGCTCTTCTCTATCCAACACACATAATCTCAACAAATCTTCCAATGTCTGGATGGTCCTTTCAGATTGCCCGTCCGTCTGAGGATGAAACGCGGTGCTGAAGGTAAGGCACGAACCCAAATATGCCTGTACCGCCTTCCACTCCTTGGAGGTAAAACGACCATCCCGGTCCGAAATAATTATCTTAGGCACGCCATGATACCGTTCGAACTGCTCCACAAAGAGGCGTACTATGACATCCACATGAGCTTCTTTCGTCATTGGGATAAACCGGGCTACTTTCGTCAGGCGATCAACTATCACCCATACCGAAACATTTCCTGAGCGTGAGCGAGGTAACCCATGGACAAAGTCCATGGAGATATCCTCAAACTTCCACTCGGGGATGGGCAACGATTGTGGCAAACCACCGGGACTCTTGCATTCTGCCTTCACCCTTTGACAAGCTTCACAATGTATAACAAAATATCGGACATCCTTTTTCATTCCCGGCCAACACATGGTCTTCCGTAAGCCGGCGTACATCTTAGCAATGCCTGGGTGCACTGAATATCGAGAGCAATGAGCCTCTCGCAAGATATCCTCCCGGATTTTACCTCCTTTGGGAATGTAAAGTCGTCCTTGAAAATAAACGAGGCAGTCTTTTAGCGTATACTCATTCATAGTCTCATCTTCGATCGACTTGATTGTCGGGGCCAGGGCCGCATCCACTCCTTGCTCCACTCTAATTCGGTCCCGGATATCACAAACTAGGCTCATGCTTGCCAAGTACTCCGTATACTCTGCCGAAGGAGCCTTAAACACCAACGTAATATCCATCTCCTCAATCATCCGATCCAACTCCATACTCATCAATCGAGCCTCTGGGCTAGAGCCTGGTACCTTCCTACTCAATGCATCGGCCACCGAGTTCGCCTTTTCGGGGTGGTAGTTCATGGTGAACTCATAGTCGCATAGAAATTCTAACCAGCTCCGTTGTCTCAAGTTCAACTCCTTCTGAGTGTGAACGTACTTCACGTTTTTGTGATCTGAAAATATCTCACAGTGGGCGCCGTATAGATAATGTCTCCAAACCTTCAAGGCGAACACCACTGCTCCAAGCCCCAAATCGTGAACCGGGTAATTGATTTCATGTTTCTTCAGTTGTCTTGAAGCATAAGCAATCACATGTCCATGCTGCATCAACACCGATCCCATCCCTTGATATGATGCGTCAGTGTAAACTTAAAATCCTTCCTTCCAAAACGGAAGTGCAAGGATGGGGGCGGAGGTAAGTCTGTCCTTCAGCTCCTGGAATGCCGCTTCGCATTGGGGTGTCCACTCAAATGGCACACCTTTCTTCGTCAATGAAGTGAGAGGAAGATCAATCTTTGAAAATCCTTTTACGAACTTGCGGTAGTACCTGACAAGTCCAAGGAAACTCCTCACATCGGCCGCCGAATTCAAGAGCAACCACTCCTTCACGGCACGCACCTTGGCCGGATCCACCGCTAGTCCTGCTCCACTAATCACATGCCCCAAGAAAGCAACCTGTTTAAGCCAGAATTCACACTTGCTGAACTTGGCGAATAACGCATGCTCTTTTAATTTCTTCAATACCAAGGTCAAGTGCTCAACATGCTCCTCCTCCGTATTTGAGTAGACCAAGATGTCATCGATGAAAATAATGATGAAAATATCCAAATAAGGTTCAAACACCTTGTTCATCAGGCTCATGAAGGCCGAAGGGGTATTTGTGAGCCCAAACGACATTACAGTGAACTCGTACAACCCATATCTTGCACTAAAGGTCGTTTTCTGGATGTCACCTTCTTGTATTCTCAACTGATAATACCCTGAGCGCAAGTCCAGCTTAGAAAACCAATGCGCACCCACTAGTTGATTGAACAACTCGTCGATCCGAGGTAGAAGATAAGTGTTCCACACCGTCATTCGATTGAGTTCCTGATAGTCTATGCACAAACGCAGGGTTCCATCCTTCTTCTTTACGAACAACACAGGGGCTCCCCAGGGTGACGAACTGGGGCGAACGAACCCTGACTCCACCAGTTCTTGCAATTGAACTCTAAAGTCCGCGAGTTCCTTTGGGGACATTCGGTTAGGGGCCTTGGATACCGGCTTGGTGCCTAGTACTAGATTAATCTGGAAGTCAACCTCTCTATGCAGGGGTAATCCTGGCAGTTTCTCAGGAAATACCTCGGGGAAATCCCGCACTACCCGTACGTCTTTAATATCCAATGCTAACTCCTTCAACTCGAACCAGATCATGAATACTTCATCCCCCTTCATATGGGTTTTTACTGTCTGAACTGAAGATAACAACATACGAGGTGCGAAGCTAATACCTTGGAAGATGACGTCGGAGTCTCCATGTCTCAAGTAGATTCATTTCTCTACACAATCAATCCTTGCAAAGTGCCAGTCCAACCACGCCATGCCCAAAATGATGTCAAACTCCGGCATTCTCAAGACCGTGGCAGGCGTATCAAAGGAATTTCCTTCAATAAATATCTCAAACGCGCACTTAGCGGTTGCAATCATCTACGAGCCGTCCGGTAGGCGCACTCGTCGGGCTATACCAGTAAAGTATTGTACGCCCTCCATGTCCTTAATGAAGTCCTCAGACACAAAGGAGTGTGAGGCACCGGTATCGAACAGCGTATAGGCTGTCTTCCCGCAAACTATCAAGGTGCCTAATTACCAATAACCAAAACATATTGCTAGGTGTCTAGTATGTCTCAAGCAACTTTAAGTTAGACAATGAAAACATGATAATCAATTAAATCATACCTGCAATCACATCTTGGGGATTCCATTCTTGCGCCATGTCCAGCGCGTACACTTGATCCCGAGCAGGGCCGGGGTTTCCTCCTCGCGGTCCTCGTCCTCGACAATGCATATAACCACTCCCCCGCGGAGCTGCCGAAGAGAGAGCAGGAGGGACATTCCCATACAACCGTGGGCAGAAACGTCGAATGTGGCCCGACTGGTTGCATTCAAAACACACCAGCCCATGTTGTCCTTCATGTTGCTGAAACTGCTGAGGCTGAGGCGGTGGAGGCAATGCAGGCGACTACGGAACCGGCTGCTCCACTCTAAAGTCTCGGTGGAAACGTCCTCCACCTCTTTGATGTCCTCTTCCTCCTCTGAAGTCCCGCCTCCTTCTATTGCTTGGGCCAGCTTCCATCACGCCCTCCGCAGGTCTCTTACCACTACTCAAGTGATCCGCCTCCAATCTCTTTGCAATGTCGATAATCTCTGACAAACTAGCGTCTGCTATAAATTAAAGGGCCTGCCTTAGGGGATCTCACAGCCCTTTGTATAAAAGCTTGGCGTATCCTCTATCATCCAGGTCATATGAGTCTGCGAACCTTGCGAGATGCTGGAACTCTCGCTGGTATTCCGTAACCAATTTTGATCCCTGCTTCAGTAGTAGAAACCTCTGCGCGAGCTCATCTCGAGCCGATGTAGGAATGAAGTGCTCCAAGAAGACACCTGAGAACTCGCTCCAACTTATCTCGGTATACACTCGTCCTTAGAACGTGGAGCCCATGAGTGACTTCCACCACCTTTTAGCATGTAGATCCAAGACGGACACCGCCAACGATACAACCATGTTGGCCGGGCAACGGATCCCCGCCAATAGCTCTTGGACCGTGTCAAGCCATTCCTCCGTGCGTACGGCTGACTCCGTCCCGAGGTAAGCGGGAGGGGAGAGAGCCGAAAGGTGCTCATCCATCTAGAGCCCGGAGCCTGTTGTTGAAACGGAGGCTGCTGCGCCCTAAAGGCATCCAGGATGGCGGTGAGTGTCTGCCCCAACTCGGATTGTTGAAACTGAGTGGGTATGGAAGGGGCAAGAGTGCCCCCCATCGGCTTAGCATGTACTGTAATCTACACATAAAACACAAACGTATGGTCAGGTTGGCCAATCTTAAGGTCAAAATTGGACAAACTTAATGTGAATTACATATGTGCACACCACTGCTTCAGCTAAGTCAGTTTGTCGGCAAACTGACAATCGAACGGGGGTGGTACCATTGTTAAATGACTTCTTTAGTTGAGGATCGTGGCAAACTGATACATTTGTAACGCACCAAAATTTGAAAGAAGGACGAGCAGCGTCGAGAGCCAAGTTTGGGTCTTGTTGAGGGTCACACGGCCTAGGACACGGGCATGTCCATGGCCGTGTCGTACCGGGTTCGTCGAGAGCCCGGGAAGTCGATGATTTTTTGCTCAGTTCGTCGACTAGTGGGGGACAAGCCCTCCAACAAGCCCGTGTCGGAGCCTGTGTCGCAGGCATGTTCTCTCAAGTGTCGACACAGAGGTGTCGACACGGTGGTGTTGACACAATGGTGTCGACACAGAGGAGGTGTCGACACAGAGGTGTCGACATAGTGGTGTCGACACAGGCAGGGAACACGGCCTAGGACACGAGCGTGTCCATGGCCGTGTCTTACCGGGTGTGTCGAGCGCCTGTGGTTTCGACGTTTTTCGCTCGATGAAGTGTCGAGACAGTGAACATGGTTCGGGACACGGGCGTGTCCAGGGCCGCGTCGAGCGTGTTCGACGAATTCCTGCGAGTTCGACGAAGATGCAGTCGAAGATCGTCGAGACTTCGAACACGGCCTGTGACACTGGCGTGTCCCAGGCTCTGTCCTTCTCAGGTTGTGAGCCGGGACTTGTGAGGGGTTGGACACGACCTGGAGCCCAGGAGTGTTCAGGTTGGACACAGCCATGTCAAATGTGACACGGGCGTGTCATGGACCCGTGTCCTGTTTTGGGAGCGATGGTTTCAGCATCGATTGGGGAACACGGCCTTAGACACAGGCGTGTCACAAGCCGTGTTCATCCCAGGTGTTTTGTTTTTCATTTCGGATCGTGGTCGTTCTTTCCCTTCTTTTGGGATCTGATGGTCCAGGGTTGCCTTTGCTGAGTTAAGTCCGAGAATAGGGTTAAAAACCCTCATTCTTCTCCAAGAAATCTCTTTCTAAGATCTAGAGAGAGGGGAGAGCACGGAAGAAGGTGAAGGATAGATCCAGCTGTTGGAGAGGCTTCGGTGCTCCAAATCGCGAGCCGAGTCCGGATCCGTGGAGGAAAGACTGTTGCGAAGGTTTTCATCCAGCTAGGTTGCCATGGCGAGGAAGAGGGGTCGGAAAGTAACGACACTTCTCCTCTTGGTTTTAGGATGCATGTTTTAGCATCTTTTATTTTCTATTTTTTAGGCACCAAACTCTCAAATGGGAGGGGTTTGGGTCGCCAAGGTTCAAGAGGAACCTCTAGGTCGATTGAGTCTGTCCCCGACATATTTTGCATTAGAGATCCGCTCCGTTACTGGATTAGGCATGGGGGGTGAAGACGTAGTCGAGACCGTTAGTCTGACTCGGTGATGTTGCATACGAGCTTTAAGGATTCGTAGAGATCCGTTGCGGCAAGATGTCGTTTGTGATGTTTGTGATGTTTCCCCACTTTCTCGAGTGAGTATGTGTAGTCGGAACCAGACAAGGTTAGCTCCTCAATGGAGGTAGATGGTTTCCTTGGTGAACAAGGTTAGCTCTACATTGGTGGTAGATGGTTTCCTTGGTGCGCGGGAATGCTGCAGTACGAATGAGGGACTAGGGTGGATTTGTCTTAGATTGTGATGTGCCATGGTGTGGTTGTGTCTCCATGGTCGGCTGGCTATCCCGTGACGTGCACGTCATGTGTGGAGAGTGTCCCGGCGAGACTAGTCCCTTTCTGTGAGACTGACGAGAATGCCAAGCATGGGGCAAGCCCGGACAATGAGGCCATGAGTGGGTGGGGTCCAGTAAGGCTTCTTATAATCGGTCTGTGTGTTTGTTGGAATCCTGACATGAGAAGTCAGAGCTTGCAGACAAGACCAGGTCTAAGACCTTGAGCGGGTGGGGCTTTGGCAAGAGTTCCGTGTGGCGGCTTGTATGCCATTGGGGGAATGTTGGTAAACCCCCCTTTGTTTGCGGTTTTATGCTAATGGGGAAATGATGAGTACCCTTATGATGTGATGATGTGCTAGATGCATACGTGATAGGGTGCCTTGGGTGAAGCCCGGGTTTTTGCATACATGCTGCATAAGTAGGCCCTTTCATTATATGCTCAACAATAGAGAACGTGTATGTTGTTTGAGACATCCAAGCCTGTTCTTAGTGCATTACTTGTTTAAATATATATTGCATACGAAGTGCTGACTTGCAGGTTGGAGGGGTTCCCCGGTATCCGTTAGGGGCGGTCGGGAGGAGATGTGTTTGTTACACAGTTTGAGGTCAGCCTTTGCTGACCCACATTACAATCAAATTTTTACAGGGCAAAGATCGCAAGCAGGAGCTAACTCGCCGGCCAAAAGGGCCTAAGCCTCATGAAGTGTTACCGTTTTCCTGTAGCTCTACTTTTATGACATTGTATGTTTGATGCTCATGTTTTCTGGCTTGCATGCCGAGGTAGTCTAGGAGTGCTTATGCACATTTATGACTGGTGTTATTATTTGAGCGTTGGACTCACTTTTGTTGTAAGGCCTTAAGGCCGCTTCGATAATCCTATATGTTGTGGATAACTTCTAGTCTGTTTGCCTTTTTCGCTGTGCTGTGGTTATGAGTTTTCAGATCGGGTAGTTATATCATCTTATAATACTGAAGCTGTGGCGACTATATGTTGTGGGGCCCCGGCCGGACCCATATTATACGGTCATTACATGGGAGGTGTTACAATTTGGTATCAGAGGGAGGTTAGGTTCAAGGTCAGTGCTTATAGAAGTTATCCACATCGGAGTAATGCGGGAACATGAGTGTCCTTATGTTTGAGTCTTGCAATTAGAGACTGATTCCTTGTTTTCTTTCTTCCTTGAAGAGTGCAAGCAACGAGGCGGGTACGTCGAGACAAAGAGAAGAGCTTTCGGCGAGCAGCGCCACAGCTCAGGGTCCTTTGGGCATGGGTGTAAACTCGGCCGACTTCTGCCGCATGCTTGCGGAAGCATTGGTGGCAGCCCAAGCTGCAGCAACAGCTCAGGTAGCAACCCCTGCTACACCGGATACGACGATGGTTGTGTCGGGCGGAGAAGCCAGACGAGTAGAGCCTTTGGCAGAAAGGGTGGTTGTCAGTCATTGAGACCAACAGATGAAGTACTTTCTGAGCTTCCATCCCCCGACATTCAAGGGTGTCGGTACTCCTACTGATGCGGAGGATTGGTGGGCACTGATTCAAGATCTTATGAGGGCGGCAGAAACGTCGGAAGAGAAGAAATCTGAATTTGCGGCCTTCATGTTGGAGGGAGACGCAAAGTTGTGGTGGGTGAGCCATAGTGGCCGCCAATTTCCTGGACACACCCCGTCGATGGAAGAATTTGGGGATGCTTTTCTAAAGAGGTACATTCTCATTTCTACGAGGTTGGCCCTTCAGAGGCAATTTTTGCACTTGATGCAGCGAGACAAGACGGTGGACGAGTATGTGCATGAGTTCACCCGTTTGGGTCGTTATGAGGGAACGACGATGGCAGATGATGTAGAGAGGGATAACCTCTTTTACCAGGGGCTGCGGGAGAATCTAAGGAAACCCCTCATTGACATGAAGAGAGCTGGTTTTAACGAGCTAGTTGAGGCTGGCAGGACGTTGGAGAGTGATCTAGAGCAAAGCCAACGCCGCAAGGGTTTTGCACCCAAGCAAGGAGAAGGGAAGCCTTCTCAATCCCAAGGAAAGTCAGAAGGGAATAGATGGAGGAAGAAGCCTCACCCGTACAAGTCCGGTGAGAAACGCAAGTGGACGTCTGGAGGGTCTCACTCTAAGGGGCCACTGATGTGCTTCAACTGTGGCAAGGTGGGACACATAGCTCATTTTTGTAACCAAGGGGGTGCGGAGCTGGAGACAAGGCAGGAGCAGACTGTGCGCTCCGGCCCCAGTGCCGCAGAGAAAGGGAAGATGGCGAAGTCGAGCGCTTCTCGCTTCCAACCGGTGCAACCAAGGGCTTACAACCTTGGACAGCAGGAAGAGATCCGCCAACACGACGTAGTGACAGGTATGAGAAAGTTTAAGTTTAACCTTGTGCTCATACGTTTAGACCGTTATTGTTGATGTCTATGTTGTAGGCTTTGTGTTGGTTTCCAGATACCCCGCTAGAGTACTGTTTGATACGGGAGCGTCACACTCCTTTATTGCGTAAAGCTTCATCCGGAGGATTGGAGTTGAGTCATTTTTGGCGGACGCGGAGCTGAAGGTGCGCATGCCCAATGGGTCATCCATGACCACCAGAAAGAAAGGGCGCATTTGTTGGGAGCTAAGCGGAGTTGACTTCGTGTTGATAGCAGCGGTCTTACCGTTGGTCGAGTTTAATGTGATTTTGGGAATGGACTGGCTAGCGGAGCAATGCGCCAGTATTGATTGCCTATCCAAGGTGGTGATCCTAAGAAGCGAAGGGCAGACGGAGGTCAAATTCGAGGGCCTTAATGGAGTGACCTGTTCTCTGATTTTAGCCTTGTAGTTGGCGCGGGCAGTTAGCCATGGTGGAGTAGCGCTTGTAGCGTTATTGGAGGTTCGTCTTTCCAAGTTATCACTTGGGGAAGTGCCAGTGGTGGCAGAGTTCGAGGATGTATTCCCGGATGAACTTCCTGGAGAGCCTCCTCGACGGGAGATCGATTTCTCGATTGAGTTAGTACCGGAGGCTAGGCCGGTGTCGCGTCCTCCGTTTAGGATGGCACCAAAGGAGTTGGCTGAACTCAAGGTACAGTTGCAGGAACTATTGGAGCAAGGGTATATCAAACCCAGTTCTTCACCGTGGAGCGCACCGGTGTTGTTTGTAAAGAAGAAAGTCGGTAGTATACGGCTGTGCATAGACTACCGAGAGCTGAATAAACTGACCGTCAAGAATAAATATCGAATTCCTCGGATAGATGACCTATTCGACCAGTTGGTGGGGTCGATAGTGTATTCAAAGTTGGAGTTGAAGTCAGGATACTATCAGTTGCGGATTCGGGATGAGGACATACCCAATGCAGCATTTGGTACGAGGTATGGACACTTCGAGTTCTCGGTGATGTCGTTCGGGCTGACAAACAAACCATCTGTATTCATGGATTTGATGAATCGAGTATTTCGAAAATACTTGGACTCTTTTGTAGTTGTCTTTATTGACGACATCTTGATGTATTCCAAATCGGAAGTGGAGCATGAGACTCACTTGAGAATGGTCTTGCAAGTGTTGAGGGAGAACTAGTTGTATGCAAAGTTCTCGAAGTGGAAGTTCTGGTTAGAGAAGGTGGCATTTTTGGGCCACGTGATTAGTGGCGATGTGGTGGCGATAGATCCAACAAAGGTGGAAGCCATCAGAGATTGGCCGATTTTGAGAACCGTGGTGGAAGTCCGAAGTTTTCTTGGACTAGCCGGCTATTATAGGAAATTCGTGGAAAACTTTTCGCGGATAGCTCTACCCGTCAACTCACTCACTCGTAAAGACCAGACGTTTGTGTGGACTCAAGAGTGCAGTCAGGCATTCGAGACGCTGAAGGAAAGACTGATGACGGCTCCAATCCTAAGTCTACCGAAAGGGACCGAAGGATTTCAGATCTTCAGGGACGCATCAGGATGCGGTTTGGGTTGCGTTTTGGTGCAACATGGCAGTGTGATAGCTTTTGGTTCTAGGCAGCTGAAGCCTCATGAGAGGAATTACCCCGTCCATGACTTGGAGTTGGCAGCGGTAATTTTCGCGTTGAAAATATGGCGACACTATGTCTATGGTGCGAAGGTGGAGATCTTCACGGATCATAAAAGCCTGAAGTATCTCTTAGATCAGAAGGACTTGAATATGCGGCAGCGCAGGTGGGTCGAGTTCCTTGGAGACTATGAGGTGGCGATTCAGTATACGCTAGGCAAGGCCAATGTGGTGGATGATGCATTGAGTAGAAAATACTCTGGGCAAGGGAATTGGTTAGAAGCTCATGATGAGCGGTTGGTGCGGGACTGGGAGTCCCTCGGCTTGGAGTGCGTATCAAGAGGCGAGGCTAGCGTGGCTCGATTAAACTGGATTGAAGTGCAGAATGATTTATCCGATCGTATTCAGGAAGAGACCCGTTTGGATGTGGAGTTTCAGCCATTCGTGGTGGAAGCTCAAAAAGGCAAGAGTAGCGCCTGGGAGATGATTGACGGGATTCTGAGGAAGGACGGAAGGATTTGTGTACCGCAGTTCGGCAAGCTCCGTGAGGAGTTGATGTTTGAGGCTCACTTCACAAAGTACTCCATTCATCCGGGCAGTACAAATATGTACTTGGAAATGAAGAGATCCTTTTGGTGGCCTGGACTGAAGCGGGACGTAGCTTTGTACGTGAATCGATGTCAAACTTGTGCCTTGGTGAAGGCCGAGTGTCAGAAGCCGGGCGGGTTTTTGAAGCCTCTTCCAATCCCCGAGTGGAAATTTGATGACATCTCCATGGCTAGCAAAGGAGCGAAAAAACGATTTAGAAAATATTCGATGAAGGGTTAACGCTCGGCATCGAATCAGATTAAGACTAAAGCAATTTTTAATAATTATAGGAATTAGTTTTCAAATTAATAAAAGGCAACTTGGCCATGGAGGTTCCACAAATGTGAGCGCACTTATCTCTAGGAATATTGCTCACCTGAACGTTAAGACTATTCGACCGAACGTTAGTCCGACGAAGGATTCCTCTTAACGCCCGCTTTACGCTAAGAACCCCGCTATTGGGTGGGGAACCCAATCAGGTAGAATTACGCTTGTCCTCTCTCGAGGGTATGCATGCAACTCTATTTACCCAGGGGTGATCGGTCCATATGCACGGCCTCTCGGCTAGCTAGCATATGGACTACGGAAATAGGGCCCACACATCGATATGTGGTCCTACGCGTCGTTAACCCGGGGTAAACCTTAAGTCCTTAAATTAAAATGAAAATAAAGAGCTTCAATTATTAGAAATCATTTTAAATGTCCCAATGCTCTTCGATGCCGAGGCTAAAAGCGATTAGCCACACATTGGTATGGGGACGGCTTTATATTTTAGTGAGGCGCGAGTTCGAAATTAAACGCTAAACGATTATAAGAAGGGGACATAAGAAAAATAACAAACATTTAGAAAACTGAAAAGTTAGCTAAAACAAGAACTCACGCACACTCCAAATTATAAATTAAACGGAAACTAGGTTACACATAAAAGAAATTTGCATAATTGAAATTGCGAGTCCCACTCAAATGAGTGGGGGCGGTAAATAAAGGCTGAAAATTGCAAGTCCTACTCAAACGAGTAGGACTGAAATGAAAGCGAGTCCTACTCAAATGAGTAGGACAAAATAAATGCGATTACGGGGCTTTCTCAAATATTTACAGGGAGATAAAGATCCGTCCATTTAACTCAAGTGAGTAGGCGGAAAAAATAAAAAAAGAAAATTACAAGTCCTACTCAAACGAGTAGGCGGGAAATAAAGTCTGTCCATTTAACTCAAGTGAGTAGGCGGAAAAATAAAGAAAGAAAATTACAAGTCCTACTCGAACGAGTAGGACTGAAAATGAAAACGATGTGCCATTTAACTCTTAACGAGTAGGCGGAAATAAATGCACACAAACACACACACTCCATATGAATTTCAAGAAAACAATAAAGCTAACACCTACACTCACACACTCTATAAAATTTGAACAAAGCATTAAAAGAAAGCATTAAAATTTAACACCTACACTCACACACTCTACACAATTTGAATCAAAGCATCAAAACATTATTCTCATACACTCACACACACAAATTAAAAGCAAAATGAAAGTTACCTAAAAATTAAAACTTTTACTTTTTCATGCTTAGGTTTTGCCAAAAACAAATAAAAAGAAGAAATTATAATTTTTAGAAGACAAAAGTTTTTCAAAACAAATTAAAAACCAAAGTTTTTGGAAAATTAAAATTACAAGATTTTCATTCTTATGTTTTCATGAAAGTGAATAAAAAAGTGAAAAAGAAAATGAAAAGAACAAAAAGAGGTTTTACAATCCCACAAAAAACCTAAGAAAAGAAAATAAAATTCACTTTCAAATCTCTTTTACAAATTCATAAGTATGAAATAATAAACAAAAAAAACAATAAGGAAGAACATGTTGAAGATGAGATAACCATATCATACCATGCTTGGAAATTAAATCTACTACAAAACCTATCATGAAGACAAATGAAAAACATTACTATCAAACATGTTACACTCATACACACACACACACTTTTCATAAAGAGAAAAACAAAGGTAAAACTAAGAATAAAATGAGAAGAAAAGTGGGCACAAGAGTTCATTCCAAAGACAAATAAGAAGAAAAAATCTAACATTTTTATTGATTAAAGGAAACTATTACAAGCTATTACAAAGACAAAGCTAAAGCAAAAACAAAATTGAAAGAAAAAGGGGGAAGAAATCTCCTTACATAGCAAGGAAATCACGGATGCAGCCCACAAAAAGACACTAAAATGGCCCAAAAATCTGAACCCTTGGACCTTACAAAAATGGGCAATTTATAGGCAAAAAATTCTAAGTACACGTCCTCCGTCACGGGCATGTAGGGGGGGCGTGTCAGTACTATTCATGAAGGCGGCCGACGATTGGACATGAAAGTTGACTTCGGGCTGAGTTCGAGGCAGTCACGCCCCAGGTCACAGGCGTGACTCTGGGCGTGTCGGGGAGGTAGAACCGGGCGCGGGTTGCGTCAAAAGTCTTCGGCAGCATCTTGTCGGGCCAGCTGGAAAGGTCACGCCCCAGGTCACGGGCGTGACTCTGGGCGTGTCAGTTGGTGTCGACACTCAACGAATGTCGAGCGAAACGTGTCGAGTTGAAATTGTTGAGATGAGATCGAGTCACGCCCTAGGTCACGGGCGTGACTCTGGGCGTGACGCGGGTTCGACGATCGTTGAACAGAATTCGTCGAGTGGAGGGGACACGGGCTGCTGTCACGCCCCGTGTCGGGTGACACGGGCGTGTCTCCAGGCGTGTCAAGCTTTTTGCTTCAGAAATCGTCCGATTTCACGGGAAATGCAATGTCACGGCCCTGTCACGGGCGTGACCAAATTGACACGGGCGTGTACTGCCCAATTTGGGCAGATTTTGAAATTTTTCTGCAAAATAAAATAAAACAAGTTAGTAGTAAATTTACAAGAATAGGAGCATTTTATTGAACAAAAATAAGTAAAAACGACGAAAATAAATGAAAATGACTAAATTAATGTGCACAAAAATACGTATATTTACAATTCATCAATATGCTGAGGATGTGTGTTCTTGTCTTTAGTAAGAAATGGGAGGATCTCCTCTTCATGGTGGAGTTCGTGTATAACAATAGTTACCAAGCAAGTATAAAGATGGCGCCATACGAAGCTCTGTATGGGAGGTGGTGTCGAACACCGATGTCATGGACAGAGGCAGGAGACACCAAACTTTTGATAAAAGAGGTGGTAGCTGATGCTTGTGAGTTGGTACGGACCATTCAAGAGTGCATGAAAGTGGCTCAAGATTGGCAAGCAAATTATTTTAATGCTCGCCACCGGAAGTTGGAGTTCGCGGTAGGTGATTGGGTCTATTTAAAGATCAAGCCGTTCAAAGGCGTTTCACGGATTCGCCGACTCAAGAAGTTGAGTCCAAGGTTTTTGGGACCTTTTAAGGTTATTGAACGGGTGGGAGAAGCAGCATACCGGTTGTCGTTGTCCGCAGAGTTGAGTGGATTGCATGACGTCTTCCATGTCTCCGTCTTGAGGAAAGCCTTGGTAGAGGCTAGTGTGGTGATCAAATCGGCGTCGGTGCCGATAGAGGAAGACTTGAGGATGCGAGTCCGTCCAATTGCTATAGAGGACTCAGAAATTCGGCAGTTGCGGAACAAAGAGGTCAAACTCGTAAAAGTCCGATGGGACAACTGCGGCCGTGAGGAGCTCTCTTGGGAGCGAGAACAAACCATGCTGGAGGAGTATCCAGAGTTTTTCTGCTCAGGTATCATTTAAATTTTGTGAACCTCTCCTTGCTTTTTGGTAATTTCGGGACGAAATTATTTTAAGGGGGAGAGAGTTGTAACGTCCCAAAATTTGAAAGAAGCACGAGCAGCGTCGAGAGCCAAGTATAGGTCTTGATGAGGGTCACACGGCCTAGGACACGGGTGTGTCCATGGATGTGTCGTACCGGGTTCGTCGAGAGCGAGGGAAGTCGATAATTTTTCGCTCAGTTCATCAACTAGTGGGGGCACGCCGTCCGACACGCCTGTGTTGGAGCCCGTGTCGCAGGAGTGTTCTCTCGAGTGTCGACACAGAGGTGTCAACACGGTGGTGTCGACACAGAGGAGGTGTCGACATAGAGGTGTCGACACAGTGGTGTCGACACAATGATGTCGACACAGAGGAGGTGTCGACACAGGAAGGGAACACGGCCTAGGACACGGGCGTGTCCATGGCCGTGTCTTACCGGGTTCGTCGAGCGCCTGTGGTTTCGACGTTTTTCGCTCAACGAAGTGTCGAGGCAATGAACATGGTTCGGGACACGGGCGTGTACAGGGCCGTGTCGAACATGTTCGACGAATTCCTGCGAGTTCGACAAAGAGGCAGTCGACGATCGTCGAGACTTCGAACATGGCCTGTGACACGGGCGTGTCCCAGGCCGTGTCCTTTCCGGGTTGTGAGCCGGGACTTGTGAGGGGTTGGACACGGCCTGGGGCCCAGACGTGTTTAGGTTGGACACGGCCGTGTCAATTGTGACACGGGCGTGTCATGGACCGTGTCCTATTTTGGGTGCGATGGTTTCGGCGTCGATTGGGGAACACGGCCTTGGACACGGGCGTGTCATAAGCCGTGTTCAGCCTAGGTGTTTTGTTTTTCAGTTCCGATCGTGGTCGTTCTTTCCCTTCTTTTGGTATCTGATGGTCCAGGGTTGCCCTTGCGGAGTTAAGTCCGAAAATAGGGTTAGAAACCCTCATTCTTCTCCAAGAAATCTCTTTCTAAGATCTAGAGAGAGGGGAGAGCAATGAAGAAGGTGAAGGAGAGATACGGCTATTGGAGAGGCTTCGGTGCTCCAAATCGCGAGCCGAGTCCGGATCCATGGAGGCAAGACCGTTGCGATGGTTTTCATCCGGCTAGGTTGCCATGGCAAGGAAGAGGGGTCGGAAGGTAACGACACTTATCCTCTTGGTTTTAGAATGCATGTTTTAGCATCTTTTATTTTCTAGTTTTTGGGCACCAAACTCTCAAATGGGAGGGGTTTGGGTCGCCAAGGTTCAAGAGGAACCTCCAGGTCGATTGAGTCTGTCCCCGACATGTTTTGCATTAGAGATCCGCTCCGTTACTGGATTAGGAATGGTGGGTGAAGACGTAGTCGCGACCGTTAGTCTGACTCGGTGATGTTGCATACGAGCTTTAAGGATTCGTAGAGATCCGTTGCGGAAAGATGTCGTTTGTGATGTTTGTGATGTTTTCCCCCTTTTCTCGAGTGAGTACGTGTAGTCAGAACAGGACAAGGTTAGCTCCTTAATGGCGGTAGATGGTTTCCTTGGTGAACAAGATTAACTCCCCAATGGTGGTAGATGGTTTCCTTGGTGCGTGGGAACGCTGTAGTACGAATGAGGGACTAGGGTGGATTTGTCTTGGATTGTGATGTGCCAAGGCGTGGCTGTGTCTCCGTGGTCGGCTGGCTATCCCGTGACGTGCACGTCATGTGTGGAGAGTGTCCTGGCGAGACTAGTCCCCTTCTGTGAGACTGACGAAAATGCCAAGCATGGGGCAAGCCCGGGAAATGAGGCCATGTGCGGGTGGGGTCCAGCAATGCTTCTTAGAATCGGTCTGTGTGTTTGTTGGAATCCTGACATGAGAAGTCAGAGCTTGCATGCAAGCCCGGGTCTAAGACCTTGAGCGGGTGGGGCCTTGGCAAGAGTTCCTTGTGGCGGCTTGTATATCGTTGGGGGAATGTTGGTAAACCCCCCTTTGTTTGCGGCTTTATGCCAATGTGGAAATGATGAGTACCCATATGATGTGATGATGTGCTAGATGCATACGCGATAGGGTGCCTTGGGTGAAGCTCGGGTTTTTGCATACATGCTGCATAAGTAGGCCCTTTCATTATATGCTCAACAATAGAGAACGTGTATGTTGTTTGAGACATCCAAGCCTGTTCTTAGTGCATTACTTGTTTAAATATATATTGCATACGAAGTGCTGACTTGCAGGTTGGAGGGGTTTCCCGGGGTCCGTTAGGGGCGGCCGGGAGGAGATGTGTTTCTTACACAGTTTGAGGTCAGTCTTTGCCGACCCACGTTACAATCAAATTTTTACAGGGCAAGGATCACAAGCAGGAGGTAGCTCGCCGGCCAAAAGGGCCTAAGCCTCATGAAGTGTTACTGTTTTGCTGTAGCTCTACTTTTATGACATTGTATGTTTGATGCTCATGTTTTCTGGCTTGCATGCCGAGGTAGTCTAGGAGTTCTTATGCACATTTATGAATGGTGTTATTATTTGAGCGTTGGACTCACTTTTGTTTTAAGGCCTTAAGGCCACTTCGATACTCCTATATGTTGTGGATAACTTCTAGTCTGTTTGCTTTTTCCGCTGTGTTGTGGTTATGAGTTTTGAGATCGGGTAGCTATATCATCTTATAATACTGAAGCTGTGGCGTCTGTATGTTGTGGGGCCCCGGCCAGACCAATATTATACGGTCATTACAGGGGAGGTGTTACACCATTTGTAAGACCCCCCTCCCGGATCCCAGAAGAAGGCACGAAGGGGGGTCTTATGCCCAAAATAACCGCCTTGTTGTAGCATTAGCACACGGGCTAACCTATAACACAAGACGCCTATTCCACCGGCTACAACCAATATCAATATAAACATGCCAAACCAACCATAATATAAGCAAGAAGAAGTCAAATCCACACTAAGTATATGTCCAAATGCATCAAATAAGAGAAGCTAAAACATGCTTCTACAATATCAGAGTACATCTATAAAATTGCCCAAATGGGCTACATCAAAATCTCACAACACTCATATCCGTAATCGACGGCAGCGACGGCACCGTCACATTAGGCCCTGTCGTCCTGGCCTGGCTGTCCTGCTGCAAAGTCTTCGGCTGCTCTACCTACGGGGTGACCTCCTAAAAAGGAAGACGTAGCAACCGTTAGTAGAAAAGACTAAGTGGCTTCACATCCGCTCCCCCGGCGACTCCTCGGCACAAGATGGAGAAAGGAACAAGGGTACAAGTATAATACAAGTAGTAAAGCAGGTACAAGCAGGTGGTAATAGTACATGAATAACAACATTATAAACTAGCAGTTCTACTTGAATAATAATATTACAGACTAGCAGTTCTACTTGAGCAATTAGTAAATCAACAAATACAAGTAACTACAGTAGGAAAGTAACTTAACTTATATTGATTCCCATACAAGCTTATAAGTTAAGGATCGGGTTACATAAAAGTAACTCATCGTATAAGAGTGCCCATACAAAGTTATACGATGAGGGTCTTATTTGTACAATGCTATGTAACGGAATGTATGCTATGCAATGACTCACCCATGATCACACACATGTAATTGCTATGTCGACACAAACTATAGTTCCTACTATTCGAGCAGGTAGCTAACCTCTCAGGCATCAGCCGTCATGGCAAGACGGTGACAGTAGAGCAGGCATCTCTACTACTAGGTGGGTATCCACACTACTTCACCTAGGCCTCCGTACGCCTCAATGGTAAGAACACAACAGCAGAGCCCATGCGTACTATGGCCCAGCGGGGTCTCGGGTAGAAATGCACCGAGAACACAGCCCGAACTGGCCTGGTGTGACCCGGAAGGGGCCTCGGAAGAAGGCACGAGGACACAGCCCAACCGTTCACTTGGCACGGAAGGGGCCTCGGGACGTGAAAACCGAGGACACAGCCCAACCGCCCAAAGTCTAACCGTCAACTCCCGTCGGTGTGACGATCGACGAGCTAATAGACCTGTCACACTATCCTTAACCCAGGATTACGACACCGCGTGTCGACTCACACCGCATGCAAATGCCACGACACCATGGCATGGAAGGGGCCTCAGAAGTAAGCACGAGGGAACAGCCCAACCATCCATCTATACCTCATCTCAACTCGAACCCAACTAGTGACGGTCAACACCGCACTTACATCCATCCACAATACTACCTCTAGGGAGACTACGCTCTAAGTATTGGACTACTACATTTCATTCTAACCATCATACATGCTCATGGCCAAGGTTTATCCTTCTATTTGTCATTCCAAATGGTTTCAACCAATTACAAACATGATGCACATTAATAATAATCTACCAATTTGTATCCAGTCATTTCATTCATCATATTATAAACATGGTGCGCATTTATAATAATCTATCAATTTTAGCAAGCCATATCATGCATTAAAGCTTGCTCCACAATTCAGTTTTATGAAATCTAATTAACAAGATTTATCATTCATAGCACTATTGTGGTCAGCATAAAATAGTTCATCAAAATCTAGAGTTAATTAGCAACATCGATTCCACCGAATTCAAATTCATATTATATAAACCCCAGAATTTAAGTACATAATAAATGCAGAAAGCAAATTCGACTGGAGATTCCCGAAGCTACAGGAATCCGGTGAAGATATGCAACCCCTCAATGGAAAGCTCTTTCCATGGGTTATAACTTTCATATTCAACCCACAGCCTAGATTTGAGTGTATCCTATTTGAAATCAGCCTTGAAGTCCGCTACGTACAGAACACAATTTCTGCATGTAGGATTTATCGGGCGTCATGTTCGTTCAGACTTTTCCGTGGCTACAGACTTCGCACGAAGATGTGCAACCACTCGTTGGAGAGGTATTTTCAAGGGCTGCAAATTTTGTGTTTAGTCAAAAACCTAGATCTGGCCACATCCTACATGAAAATGACAAAGACGATTGATGCGCGCAGAATACAGATTATGCACGCTTCGTAAAGAGGAATGAACGACATCGGTTCATCTTCCTCTCCAAGTCGATCTTCCAAAATCAATCCAAAATTTCCTCCTCCCTTATTCACCCTCATGAGGCCATGATTCTTCACGAAACCATCCACCCATCATCACATAGGAGAAAGGGGAGGTTGAAGAGATCTAAAACCTAGAACACATGTCCTAGCATATCCATCCCTAGAAAACTCCTCTCGATCAAAAATCTCTTGAGTCGATATCTCCCCTAAGAAAATAACTAAAGATCTAGCACCAAGGGAGAGGGGAGGAAGCTCACCTCATTTCCGGCGTTTCCACTATTTCCGGCCATGGATCATGTAACTCTTCTTGGCGGCATCTTCTCCTTCACGGCGACGGCGGATCTTCTCCTCCAAAACTTTCTCCAACAGTTTCCTTCTCTACAGAAGTTTCTCTCAGGAAATAGGGGATGAAATGAGCATGGAAACGGCTAGGGTTTTCACTTCCCTTTATATATTAAAATTGACATGGGTAGAGACACGCCCGTGTCCTTACCCGTGTCCTGCTTCGGGCGAAGCGTCAACAGCAGTTTCAGCGTCGGTTCAACACTCGACACGGCGTGTCCCGACCAGTGTTCACATGACATGTCCGTGTTCCCTGTCCGTGTCCTTCTCTGGATGCCTTTCGACGAACTCAACTCGACACAACGACACACGGGTAGGGCCACGCCCGTGTCTCTACCCGTGTCATACAATTCGTCGATCTCGACATGTAGTTCAACGATCTAGACACGCTCTGTCAAGTTTAATTCGACACATATGGGTAGAGACACGCCCGTGTCGCTACCCGTGTCATACGATGTCGACACACCTCGTCGATCTCGACACGCCTCGTCGAGCTCAACTCGACACAACGACACACGGGTAGGGACATGCCCGTGTCTCTACCCGAGTCATACAATTCGTCGATCTCGACACGAAGTTCGTTGATCTAGACACGCTATGTCGAGTTCAACTCGACACACATGCACACGGGTAGGGACACGGCCGTGTCTCTACCTGTGTCCCTTCACACGGGTAGTGACACGCCAGTGTCACTACCCGTGTCCTTCTTTGGACATACTCGAGTCATCGACTCGAGAGCTGGCCACTCCCACACGGGTAGGGACACGCCCGTATCTCTACCCGTGTCCTATGC
Organism: Platanthera guangdongensis; assembly: GCA_039583875.1. Taxonomy (NCBI): domain Eukaryota; kingdom Viridiplantae; phylum Streptophyta; class Magnoliopsida; order Asparagales; family Orchidaceae; genus Platanthera; species Platanthera guangdongensis. Next base: position 317,462 of record JBBWWR010000154.1, on the reverse strand, counting down.
TTGACTTATTTCTCCTCCTTTTCATATGTGCTGCCCTGTTGTCAGCACTCCCCCTGAACCCAAGTCAGCTCTCCTGACTCAAAAACACGTACGAGGGGCATAGTGCGATTCTGTACGTTACAAGTGGCGGGTTGGCATAATGCCTGCGTTGATAAATAAGAGCCAGACCTTTTCTTCTCTAGACAATGATGTCGACTTGAGTACTTTCATGGACATCTTTGACCATTCGGTCTCAGATGAATTGCATATTTCAGCAACCACCTCCTCCGGCTCGACTTGGTGATTTAGACTCTCTAGCTCCTCCTCATTACCTAGGTCATAAAGTTCGTTGATGGCCCTGGCGGAGATGTTGATCATCTTTCCACGCACAGTCATCAATTCTTCTTCCATCTGTTTCGCATTCGCATAGAACTCGTAAATCCATGGGAATAAGGCCTCAGATCGTGGGTGACAAAGCATTTCCCAGTGGCGGGCACGTATCTGGAGGGCATAGGTCAAACTCCAAGCCTGTTTCTCCATTTTCAACCCTCTCTCATAAATCAGAGGTGTGGACTTGAGGTTTTCAAAGCGGTGCTCGGCGGCTTCACTCACGAATTTATGGGATTTCCTGGCTACAGATTTTCCTTTCTTCCTTGAAGACATTGTCTACATTAGAGGGATTGCGCGGCTAGGTTTAGAACCAAAAACTCCTCACCCCTCATCATTCTTGAATAGGAATAGGTTTTGGAAGTAAGAGCTTATTACCTGACCGAAATGAAGAATAAAAAATGGCCGATTTCTTCTCTCCAGAAGTCGTCGGGATGTTGCCGATGGGGTTCTCCCTAGAGGGTAGCGCACTTCTCGGCGGTGGTTGAGTGCCGAATCGCCGGGCATTATCTTCCTCCTGAAGATCGCCGCACCTTCCGCTCGGAGGTGCTGAAGCGTCGCGCTATTAGGGCAAGAGCAGCCTTTTGAAGCATCGACACTTAAAAGTAGGCGGCCCGGTTTGACTGGAACGGAACCCATGAAACGACGCACTCTTCTATGTTACCCGAAACATGAAGGTTGCAACTATTTATTTTTTAGACATTGCAACACCTGCACTTATCCTGCTTTACTGCTCAAACAGCAATCAATAGGTTGCAACTATTTATTTTTTGTACGTTGCAACACCTGAAACTGCACCTACAGAACTTTCCAGCCATCGATTTCTCTTGTCCAACGTGACTCAACTAGCGAAGAACTGACTAAAATAGATCTAGCATGTGCTTAAAATATATATTAAACGATGGGTTGCCTCCCACCTATCGCCTAATTTCTAGCCCCGGGAGGACTTACCGTCTAGTAATTTATTTCAACGTAATAAACGACACCAGCCGTTCATCGTCTCCACATCGGAATATCTTCAAACGTTCACCATTAACCTTAAATTATGTCCCGTCTATGTCATTCCTAATCGTCACTGCTCCGTAAGGATGCACCTCCTTGACCCTAAACGGGCTTGACCAATGCGATTTAAGCTTTCCGGGAAATAAGCGTAAATGGGAATTAAACAACAAGACTAACTGTCCTAGCTCAAAGTGTTTTTCTTTTAACCGTCGGTCATGGCACCTTTTTGTCCGCTCCTTATAGATTTTTGAATTCTCATATGCTTGCATTCTAATCTCTTCCAATTTATTTAGTTGCAGGAGCCTCTTCTTACTTACGTCCCTAAAGTCATAATTGATCTTCTTTGTTGCCCAAAATGCCCGATGCTCCAGCTCTAGGGGTAGATGACACGATTTTCCGTAAACTAGTCTATACGGAGTTAATCCAATTGGCATTTTAAATGCAGTCCGATATGCCCACAGGGCATCACTCAGCTTTTGAGACCAGTCTCTACGGTTAACACTCACCGTCTTTTCTAGAATTTTCTTGATTTCTCTATTCGAAACCTCTGCTAGCCCGTTCGTTTGGGGGTGATAAGCTAATGCTACCTTATGAGTCACCCCGTATTTTCTTAGTAGTGAAGCAAATTGATTATTACAAAAATGGCTCCCTCCATCGCTAATTATTGCTCTCGGCACCCCAAAACGATTGAATATGTAATTCCGTAAAAAGTTCAGGACGACCTTAGCATCGTTTTTAGATGTGGCGATGGCTTCTACACACTTTTATACGTAATCAACAGCTAACAGAATATAAATGTTTCCATGTGAGTTCACGAAGGGGCCCATAAAATCTATTCCCCACACATCAAATAACTCAACTTCTAGCATTATGTTCATTGGCATTGTGTCATTTATTTGTAAATTTCCAGTTCTTTGGCATCTATCACACTCTTTAACAAAATAATTTGAGTCCCTAAATAAGTTAGGCCAATAGAATCCAGCCTCTAACACCTTCATGGCTCTCCTAGTACCCATGAAGTGGCCTCCATATGGTGAATTATGACATTTTTCTAGAATAGTTCTCATTTCACTCTCGGGAATACAACGTCTCAAACGGCGCCAGAAACTTGATACGCTAAAAATGGTATACGCAATTAACCACAAGTGTACGTGCTGTGTCAAGTAATAAATAGTAAGTAAGGATTGTTCCCTCGAGGAGATGGTGAATTCAGTGCTTGCAATTACTAGTTGTGCCTTTTCTTTAAATTCAAGAAGAATAAGATTGTAACATCCCATGTTACTTCTGGACCCCTCAACTTAGATTGGGTTAGGCATGAGGTGAGACCTAAGGGGATCAACTAGGTTTGACCCTAGATAGTGGGTGGTGGCCATGTGGAGCTCACTATAGGACCAAGTCAAACTAGGTCAAACTAACCTAATTAAGGACCCTAGCCACACCATGACCCCACCACATTGCCCTAACCCTAAAAACAATCTAAGTGGACCCTAGGGTATGTCACTGGGTCAACATTTTGACCCCAGTTGACCAAGGTCAACCTTGGGCTTAATTTGGTCAAACCCACACCCATAGGCCTAATTAACCTAAGTGGGGCACCCCCTTGACCCAAACCAAGTTGGGTGGTGCCACTAGACCCATTTCCACCAAGTGGGGTCAGTCCACCCTCCATGGTTGACCAGTCAACCTTAAAGTCAATTTGGTCAACAATTTGACCTAAAGAGAGAAAATGAAGACCAAGCAATTTTCCTTTGGACCAAGCCCACCAAATTGGCCCATGACCAGCCTTAAGGGTTAATGACAGCCCCTACCCTCCTGATATTAGAGAGAGAATGCATGCAAAGGGGTAAAATTGGAAATTTTAGGAGAAGAGGAGAGAGAAAGAGGGATGAAGGAAATGGTGGCCACATGGCCACCCCATCAGCTGACTTAGGCTGCCCAAAACCAAGTGGCTGACCTCCCCTCTTCATTTCCAGCAGAATTCCAGAGCTGAGAGCCACATGGCACCCATGGTGACACAACCAAAGCTCAAACCGAGCTCACATTGGGCTTATCTCCCCATATACCCTCTATCAGCCCCAAATAACCCCTCCATTAGCTTCAGAAGGTCCAGAGGAGTGGAATTCGACTACTTACACATGGAGAACGGTGGAGAATGCAACTTTCGGGGAGGAGCTCGCCGGCGCACCACCACCACGGCAAACCGCCGCCTGACCCGCAGCCAAGCCCCGATTATGTGCGTTTCACTTCACCTCTACCCGCACTAGCCTCTTAGATCAATTAGGCGAGAGATCGGGCTCAATTGAGCCCGATGCCATGTGAGAAAATCTAGAAAATTCTAAGTTTATGAAACCGCTCGGGATCGCCGTCGCCGCCGTCTCCCGCCGCCCCATCGCCGGGAAATGATAGCCACCACCACCGTGAAGGTGATGGCACCATTGGCCGGAGGTGGCGACGCCTCAGCTGGCCGGAAACCGCCGGCAAAATCGCTCCAGGTCGGCTCGATCTCAGCCGTTGGCTGGAGGTAGACGATAACCCGATTCCGTCCATCTTGCTTTAAGATTCGTGCGCCGATTTTAATATAAATCAGGATTAATAAATGAATAGTAACATTTCTGTCACACATATTCAGCCCTCTTGCAAGTTAAATTTAGGCCTCTTAGAGGCATTTCCAGACTTAGGCCCTTAATGAAAATTGTAGCCTAGGGTCTTACCTTTAATATGCCACCCTAAACACACATTTTGGGGTAGAGTACAGCCCTGTAGGACCTTTCTCCTAGGACTGGTCCTAGACTAGGTCAAAAATTATATTGGATGCCCTAGTCTCAATATTAGTCACCATGATCCCAAATTTTGGGCACATGCATTATTAGGGCTTACTTACCTCTTGCCAAAATTTAGGAATTTTTAGAAAACATTTTCCTATAGTTTTTGGTAAAATATCAAAATTTAAATTAATGGCATATATGGAGTTCTACTCCTCCCCATGGCCCCAAATTTTGGTGGTGGGTCAGTGGGGTCACCCTTGGTGCATGATAAAATTTTCAGCACCTTGGGATCACTGCATGTGGGAGAATCCACTTGCATGTGCTAGCCTATGTTAAGGCTTGGTGTGCAAATAACAAAAATGCAAATTTGTGTATTTAGCCCAATGGTGACATGCAAGTGTCATGAAATTATTTCCAGTGGTTCATTAGGGTAAATTTCACCCCTCAAATTAATGATGGAATTTTTGGAATCAAAATTCCATTTATTGGAATTTACTTTAAAAATAGCTATTTTGGAATTAAAAATTGGAAAATAGAATTTATTCAAGAACAAATCCAAACAACATTACCAAGGCATAGATTACATCACACTTGACCTAGGAAAATTATGATTTCTCTGTTTTGAAGAACCTTGGAGTAGATACCCTAAATTTCCCATTTTACCCTTATCATGATAATTCTTGAAATGATATATATATACCTCTGAAAAATTTGGGATTTATTCTACTGTCATAAAATATTGTTATTAGTTTATCATGAATTTCTCAGAATTTATTGGATACATTACTTGTGTTAAACTAGTACAATGGCATTTTGGTAAATACCTTAAAATGGAATCCCATAGGCCATCTTACATTCAATTTGGATGAATCTCTGCCAATAGCCATAATTTAGTGTCTTAAAGGCTCTGTAAATTTTCTGGAATTTTTGAATATGTAATGCTTATACTTCATGTGTAAAATGGAATTTATGTGGGATTGTAATTAAATAGAAAATGACAATAAATAATTTAAGGGAAATTGTGAAATTTTGAAGGCAGCAATATTTGGTCAATATACATCTCAGGAAAAATTCCCTAAGTCAGTGGATGCTTAATTAAATCACTTCATGTGTAAAGTGGCCGAGCATTTAAATTAAGAGAATTAATTAAATGACCATTTGACCAGGAAAAATTATGAGAATCCTTAGGGTAGTTCCCTTAGTCCATAATACCTTAGGATAAATATTTAGAGGCAAGATGCCTTAAGTTTTGGAAGATCACATTTCTAGGGTAAACATAGGTCATGGTCTGCATATAACACAAATAGGTCTTGCCTTAGGGAATTACCAGGGGATTGATTATCGGCAGAAATAAGAGAGAGTTCAACATGAGTGACCCTGGTGGGTAGAGTTTTTCTTAGTGAGGGATCAAAAGTGCAAGTCTTGGTCATCAACTGGAGTGAGGATCGGCGGAAGACCGTCGGTTTTCCCGGTAATACTTTAAGCCACTAGGGTTGTACTAAAGCAATAAGGAGAGCTGGGGTGATACATGGGTAGTCATCAACTAAAATAAATATCCTTGCGAAAGGGAACGTTGGGCGTAATCCCAACATAGTTCCTAGTGCCCTTTGAGAGCCCTTCACAGGGAATACCGGGGGCAGTCCTGGGATAACCTTAAATCTCTAAGTATAATAAACCGTAGGCAAGAGTAGTTTAATAGGTTAGGACATTGTTGTACCTTCTCGCCCGTGTGAGGCTGGAGAGATTCGTGATATATGCTCACCCGTTTTGGGGTTGAGGGAGTTGGTATAAAGGCACTGATGTGCGTCTCACCCGGGTTTGGGTTTGAGGGATTCAGGATGGGTTTTGGTCCTGCGAGCGGAAGGCTCGGTATGAATTACTTGCATGTGCATAAATATCGTGGCGGGGCACGCGGTACTGGCCGTTCGTCACACCGATGGCAGTACGGTGCACCAGGCGGTTGTGGGAGTTAGAGGGGCCAGTGGGTTGTTTTACACTGCGGTCTGGAGGACGACCCCCGATAACACACATCCGACCCAACAAGACTGACGGGTTTGTCAGCAAAGTACGTACGCGAGACTCTAGAGTGCACCTTGGACGTGTACAGAGGCGTATGAGAGGGGTCTAAGGCTTGGTAGTGTGCATACCGGTCTAGAAGCGGAGACGCCCGCTCCGCTGCTGCCGTAGCCACAGCGGTGGTACCCGAGAGTGATGCTAGCTCTCAAAAAGTGGGAACTAAAGGTCTGTGATCACAGAGTCGTTGTGTGTGAGTTGCACTTGCCTGCGCATAAAATTGCATCATATCATTCATTCATAATTAGGGCATACGCTTCATAGATCCTTATCATATAAATTAGTATGGGCTCTTTTATATGATAAGTTAAATTTCCTGGAAATCCTAACTTATATATTTGTATGGGCATTTATATAAGTTAGGGTACGCTTTGTGATGATAGCTTAGTGGTAGCTTAGTTTATTTACTTGTTTATACTGCTGTTTCTTTACTCTCCTTTACTGCACCGTACTTACTTACTTACTACTTGTACTGTACTTAGCATTGCTAGAGTAGAATTTCATTACTTAGTACCACTTTAGATAGATATTGTCACCTGCTTCCATTTTGCTACCCCTTGTTGTCCTCCGCTTCGTCCTCCCGCTCGGTGCCTAGGAGCTGCGGGGCGAGGTGTGGAGGAAACGACTTAGTCTTTTTGACTAATGGTCGGTGACCAACTATTTTTAGGAGCCCGTGGAGATGGAGCACCAGCACGTCGAGGAGGCAGGACATGAGGAGCAGATACCGCTTCAGCAGGCTACCACTACTACTGTGCGTCCTCAGGTGGGACGAGTCTTGATGTTCTAGTTTAGCTTCCGCATTTACTATTTTGTGAGAGAGAGAGATTTGATGTACTGGGCATAAGCCCTTTTTACTCTTTCTTCTGTACTATTCTGTGGACTATTGTACTATTCATTTCCTTTATATGATTGTACTGTGACTTGTGGACTGATGGCTTTTTATACACAGTTTTACTTCTTATTTCTCATATTGGCCTACAGGTTTATGATCGTACTAGCCGGCAGAATCGGCGTGTTGCGGTGTCGACTAACCCGTGAGTTAGTGCCACCGTAAAACGGCGGTTCTGGGTATAAGATCTGGTAGCCCTCCTTGGTAAGGGGGAGGGGGGTCTTACAAACTGGTATCACTTGAACAACGATCATATGAGAAAGAAGTCCACAACATGGGACCACCCCCGCCCCAGCATTAGTTTGCGGACAAACTATGCAGCGGAAAGCAGTGGTGTGCCCATGTACAAAAGTCACAGAAATGGTCCACAAAGTACAATTTGATAGGCCAATTTTGCTTTAACCTTACCTTTATGCAACCTCCACAGGTCGCAGCGCCGCAAAATGTGGCTCCTCCCCCTCCAGCTGCCACTCCATTCCTACATACGGAGATGGGGCAGACCCTGACGGCGATTTTGGATGCCTTTAGAGCCCAGCAAGTCCCGGCTCCACAGCCAAATCCGGGGTCGAGCTGGCTGAGTGCATTCAAGAGCCTGTCCCCACCGACGTACCGCGGGACAGAGGATGCGGTGAAGACGGAAGAATGGCTGGAGGCCATACACGAGATCTTAGCGGGCATCAGCTGCCCAGTCGGCCAGGCAGTACCTCTAGCCACCTCCGTGCTAGAGGCCCACGCGAAGAGATGGTGGAAGTCAGTCCGGGAGTCTACTTATGCGGACTTTGAGTTGTCAGAGATTTCTTGGGAGGAGTTTGGCGATGTGTTCCTGGAGCACTTCGTCTCTGCTACGGACAGGGATGCTTTGGAGGAGAGGTTTTTGAACCTCAAGCAGGGGACCAGATCTGTGATAGAGTACCAGAGGGAGTTCTCCCACTTGGCCAGGTTCGCGGGGATTCAGGACACCGACGATAGGAGGTATGCGAAGAGGTTCTACCGGGGCCTCAGGGATGATCTGAGGCAGGCTCTGTTATTCATTTCTCATGGCACATCCAGACAGATCATCGAGATGGCGAAGAAGCTGGAGGCTGACCAGCTGATGGTGCGAGCCGGAGGGAAGAGACCATTTGATGGATCGACATCAGGTGAGAGCAGTAGGGGCTCTCAGAGGGGCAGGACCATTGGATACAGGAGGGGTGGGGGACGTCGTCGTCCCAACTTCAGGCAGGAGCAGGGGCCTCCTCCAGCTTTGGCTCCCCCACCTCTACAGATACATGATCCGAGGAGACAGGATGACCGAGGCCACCGACAAGTGGTTTGTTATGGATGCCGCCAGCCTGGGCACATCAGGTCGGAGTGCCCGCACCGATTCCATCCCCCTCCTCCTCCTCCACCTCCAGTGGCCCCAGTACAGCAGGGCCGAGGACGAGGCCGAGGACGAGGCCGAGGCCGGGGATATCATGGCAGGAGGCGCGAGCAGGAGCAGATATACGCCTTGGACCTCACAGAGCCGAGAAATCCCGAGGAGGTCATTACAGGTACTTGAAGTTAATTTTGAGTTTCCTTAAATTTTTCCAATGATATATATATAGTACCTGGAACCATAGGATAACAATTAACCTTCACATAAACAAACCTCAGGCATAGTCATGATCAGCGGCAAGCCTGCCCATACTCTTTTCGACACGGGTGCGTCACACTCGTTCGTATCCGAGGCCTTCATCGACGGACTCGAAGGCGTGGAGAGGTTCCCTGGACTAGAGATGAGGGTACGCCTACCCGATGGATCGGAGCTGCGGACCACTGCACATTGTGATATGGAGGCCGAGATTGGCGGCAAGGCATTTGAGGCGCCGGCGACTATCTTGAAGCTGCAGGACTTTGATTTGATCTTGGGCATGGCCTGGTTGCATCGGAACCATGCCCAGATAGATTGTCCGTCCAGGAGGATCACGCTGAGACATGGCGACTCCCATGTTATCGTTGAAGGTATCCAGCCTATCTGCCACCTACTATTATCTTCTATACAGGCTGTGAAGGCCCATGAGCAGGGTGAAGAAGTCTATATTGTCTGCTTCGAGATGGTGGGGACAGAGGCGACTATCTCAGATATTCCGGTGGTTCGGGATTTCTCCGACGTATTCCCGGAGAAATTGCCCGGGCTACCGCCTGCTAGAGACTTGGATTTCAGGATTCAGCTAGTGCCGGGAGCGAAGCCGGTGTCCCGAGCACCCTACAGGATGGCTCCTAGAGAGTTAGCAGAGTTCAGAACTCAACTGCAGGAGCTAGTCGAGTCAGGATTTGTACGGCCTAGTTCATCGCCATGGGGGCACCAGTTCTATTTGTGAAAAAGAAGGACGGATCACTGCGATTATGTATAGATTACCGGGAGCTGAACCGGTTGACGGTCCGCAACACCTATCCTCTGCCTCGGATAGATGAGTTATTTGACCAGCTACAGGGAGCATTCTGGTTCTCCAAGTTAGATCTGCGATCCGGCTACTATCAGCTCCGTATCAGGGAAGAAGACATACCGAAGACGGCTTTCAGTTCGCGCTATGGGCTATACGAATTCACGGTGATGCCTTTTGGGCTCACGAATGCTCCTGCTGCATTCATGAGTCTGATGAACCGTGTCTTCGAGCCTTTCTTGGATCGCTTCGTGATAGTATTCATCGACGACATCCTTATATATTCTCGGACTCAGGAGGAGCATACGGAGCACTTGGCACAGGTCCTGCAGAGGTTGAGGGAGGCACAGATGTACGCAAAATTTTCGAAGTGCCAGTTCTGGTTGCAGGAGGTGGCTTTCCTGGGGCACACGATCAGTGGGGCTGGGTTAGCTGTGGACCCGGCCAAGATAGAGACAGTGAGGGATTGGCCGCGGCCGAAGACCGCATCTGACATCCGCAGTTTCTTGGGACTAGCAGGCTATTACCGCAAGTTCGTGGAGGGGTTCTCAAGGATAGCACTCCCCCTCACGTCCTTGACGAAGAAGGATGCTGATTTTGTTTGGTCAGAGCGGTGTGAGACGGCTTTTCAGGAGCTGAAGGACCGGCTCATCTCATCCCCTATTCTTGCGCTTCCATCCGGGAGCGAAGGATTCCAGATTTACACGGACGCCTCTTATCAGGGGATGGGTGCAGTCTTGATGCAGCATGGACACGTTATCGCTTATGCTTCGCGACAGTTGAAGAAGCATGAGCATAACTATCCAGTACATGATCTAGAGCTCGGGGCTGTGGTTTTCGCCCTAAAGATATGGAGGCATTACCTATACGGGATTCATTGTGACATCTTTTCAGATCACAAGAATCTCAAGTATATTGATACGCAGAAGGACTTAAATCTGAGACAGAGGAGGTGGCTGGAGTTTCCTCTGTGATTATGACTACAAGATCCACTATCACCCGGGAAAAGCGAACACGGTTGCGGATGCTTTGAGCAGGAGGGCCGGCACTTCTGGACCGGAGCCCCGATTGATGTCCATAGAGCTGCTTCAGATGATGGAGGACATGCACATTACCGTGGTGTCCGAGACCGAGCCAGTGGTATATAGAGAGTATTTGAGCTCAGTGATCAGCTGCGATGATATACAGGAGCGCATCCGAGCACATCAGAGGCTGGATGCCGCGTTACAGCCGATTTTCAGTGCCCTAGCGAGGGGCAAGGTCGAGGACTACACACTACAGGATGATCTTCTTCGGTTCCGGGGGCGCATCTACATACCAGCAGGGGCAGTATTCGAGATGACATACTCCGAGAGGCACATTGCTCGAGATATTCAGTGCACCCCGGCATCACCAAGATGTGGGCAGATTTGCGGAGATCTATGTATTGGCCCGGGATGAAGAGGGAGATCACGGATTTTGTGACCCATTGCGAGACCTGCCAGCGTGTGAAGGCGGAATGCAAGAGCCCGGGAGGTTTATTACAGCCACTGCCAGTTCCAGAGTGGAAGTTCGAGGACATTGCTATGGACTTTGTACACGGATTGCCTCGCTCCCACTCCGGACATGATTCTATATGGGTTATAGTGGACAGATTGACCAAGGTCGCGCGGTTTATCCCAGTTCGGAAGGATGCCCCAGTTGCAGTTCTGGTGAGACTATTTGTGGAGCAGTACATCAGATATCATGGTATCCCCAGGACTATTGTTTCGGACCGTGATGGTCGGTTCACTTCGAGCGAGTGGAGGGCCGTGCATGCTCACTTGGGATCTCGGCTTACCTTTAGTACCGCCTTCCACCCGCAGACCGACGGACAGACCGAGCGGACCATCCGGACCATGGAGGACCTGCTCAGATTATGCATATTGGATACGGGGAGGCCTTGGGAGAGGCTGCTACCATTGATCGAATTCTCGTATAATAACAGCCACCAGGCTAGCATCAGGATGGCTCCGTACGAGGCGCTTTATGGGAGGAGATGCCGGACCCCGCTATCATGGGTACAGGATGTGGATACGCAGGGCTCTGGGATCCGATTATATAGAGGACACAGAGGCTCAGATTCGATTGATCAGGGATCGGCTACTGGAGGCCCAGAGCAGGCAGGCAAAGTATTATGATGCTCGGCACCGGCAGGTGGAGTTCCAGGTTGGAGACAGGGTATTCTTGAAGATACGTCCGGTACACGGTGTTTCACGGGTGCGGAGGCACAAGAAGCTCAGTCCACGATACATGGGGCCTACCTGATCCTGGAGCGGATCGGCCCCTTAGCTTACCGACTGCAGCTGCCACCGGAGTTGGGTGCACTACATGACGTCTTCCATGTCTCTTCCTTACGGAGGGCTCTCCTTCGGCCGGAGCAGCACATCACTACTACAGCCGGACCGGTGGAGCCTGACAGGTCAGTGAGATTTGGAGCCGATCCGGATTGACGATACAGCCATCCGAGTGTTGCGGAAGAAGAAGGTTCCCCTTGTGAAGGTGCTGTGGTCCAACCATGGACGGGAGGAGCACACTTGGGAGCCGAGAGATCTGATGCTGGAGCAACACCCGGAGCTATTCGCATCAGGTACATTTAAGTTATGCTTTTAAGATTCTTGATAATTCTTGCAAATAGAACCCCGTAGACCCGAACTTAAATTTCGGGGACGAAATTATTTTCTTGTTTATTGGAATTTGTAACATCCCATGTTACTTCTGGACCCCTCAACTTAGATTGGGTTAGGCATGAGGTGAGACCTAAGGGGATCAACTAGGTTTGACCCTAGATAGTGGGTGGTAGCCATGTGGAGCCCACTATAGGACCAAGTCAAACTAGGTCAAACTAGCCTAATTAAGGACCCTAGCCACACCATGACCCCACCACATTGCCCTAACCCTAAAAACAATCTAAGTGGACCCTAGGGTATGTCACTGGGTCAACATTTTGACCCCAGTTGACCAAGGTCAACCTTGGGCTTAATTTGGTCAAACCCACACCCATAGGCCTAATTAACCTAAGTGGGGCACCCCCTTGACCCAAACCAAGTTGGGTGGTGCCACTAGACCCATTTCCACCAAGTGGGGTCAGTCCACCCACCATAGGTTGACCAGTCAACCCTAAAAGTCAATTTGGTCAACAATTTGACCTAAAGAGAGAAAATGAAGGCCAAGTCAATTTCCTTTGGACCAAGCCCACCAAATTGGCCCATGTCCAGCCCAAGGGTTACATGACAGCCCTACCCTCCTGAAATCAGAGAGAGAATGCATGCAAAGGGGTAAAATTGGAAATTTTAGGAGAAGAGGAGAGAGAAAGAGGGAATGAAGGAAATGGTGGCCACATGGCCACCCCATCAGCTGACTTAGGCTGCCCAAAACCAAGTGGCTGACCTCCCCTCTTCATTTCCAGCAGAATTCCAGAGCTGAGAGCCACATGGCACCATGGTGAACAACCAAAGCTCAAACCGAGCTCACATTGGGCTTATCTCCCCATTATACCCTCTACCTCAGCCCCAAATAGACCCCTCCATTAGCTTCAGAAGGTCCAGAGGAGTGGAATTCGACTACTTACACATGGAGAACGGTGGAGAATGCAACTTTCGGGGAGGAGCTCGCCGGCGCACCACCACCACGGCAAACCGCCGCCTGACCCGCAGCCAAGCCCCGATTATGTGCGTTTCACTTCACCTCTACCCGCACTAGCCTCTTAGATCAATTAGGCGAGAGATCGGGCTCAATTGAGCCCGATGCCATGTGAGAAAATCTAGAAAATTCTAAGTTTATGAAACCGCTCGGGATCGCCGTCGCCGCCGTCTCCCGCCGCCCCATCGCCGGGAAATGATAGCCACCACCACCGTGAAGGTGATGGCACCATTGGCCGGAGGTGGCGACGCCTCAGCTGGCCGGAAACCGCCGGCAAAATCGCTCCAGGTCGGCTCGATCTCAGTCCGTTGGCTGGAGGTAGACGATAACCCGATTCCGTCCATCTTGCTTTAAGATTCGTGCGCCGATTTTAATATAAATCAGGATTAATAAATGAATAGTAACATTTCTGTCACACATATTCAGCCCTCTTGCAAGTTAAATTTAGGCCTCTTAGAGGCATTTCCAGACCTTAGGCCCTTAATGAAAATTGTAGCCTAGGGTCTTACCTTTAATATGCCACCCTAAACACACATTTTGGGTAGAGTACAGCCCTGTAGGACCTTTCTCCTAGGACTGGTCCTAGACTAGGTCAAAAATTATATTGGATGCCCTAGTCTCAATATTAGTCACCATGATCCCAAATTTTGGGCACATGCATTATTAGGGCTTACTTACCTCCTGCCAAAATTTAGGAATTTTTAGAAAACATTTTCCTATAGTTTTTGGTAAAATATCAAAATTTAAATTAATGGCATATATGGAGTTCTACTCCTCCCCATGGCCCCAAATTTTGGTGGTGGGTCAGTGGGGTCACCCTTGGTGCATGATAAAATTTTCAGCACCTTGGGATCACTGCATGTGGGAGAATCCACTTGCATGTGCTAGCCTATGTTAAGGCTTGGTGTGCAAATAGCAAAAATGCAAATTTGTGTATTTAGCCCAATGGTGACATGCAAGTGTCATGAAATTATTTCCAGTGGTTCATTAGGGTAAATTTCACCCTCAAATTAATGATGGAATTTTTGGAATCAAAATTCCATTTATTGGAATTTACTTTAAAAATAGCTATTTTGGAATTAAAAATTGGAAAATAGAATTTATTCAAGAACAAATCCAAACAACATTACCAAGGCATAGATTACATCACACTTGACCTAGGAAAATTATGATTTCTCTGTTTTGAAGAACCTTGGAGTAGATACCCTAAATTTCCCATTTTACCCTTATCATGATAATTCTTGAAATGATATATATATACCTCTGAAAAATTTGGGATTTATTCTACTGTCATAAAATATTGTTATTAGTTTATCATGAATTTCTCAGAATTTATTGGATACATTACTTGTGTTAAACTAGTACAATGGCATTTTGGTAAATACCTTAAAATGGAATCCCATAGGCCATCTTACATTCAATTTGGATGAATCTCTGCCAATAGCCATAATTTAGTGTCTTAAAGGCTCTGTAAATTTTCTGGAATTTTTGAATATGTAATGCTTATACTTCATGTGTAAAATGGAATTTATGTGGGATTGTAATTAAATAGAAAATGACAATAAATAATTTAAGTAAAATTGTGAAATTTTGAAGGCAGCAATATTTGGTCAATATACATCTCAGGAAAAATTCCCTAAGTCAGTGGATGCTTAATTAAATCACTTCATGTGTAAAGTGGCCGAGCATTTAAATTAAGAGAATTAATTAAATGACCATTTGACCAGGAAAAATTATGAGAATCCTTAGGGTAGTTCCCTTAGTCCATAATACCTTAGGATAAATATTTAGAGGCAAGATGCCTTAAGTTTTGGAAGATCACATTTCTAGGGTAAACATAGGTCATGGTCTGCATATAACACAAATAGGTCTTGCCTTAGGGAATTACCAGGGGATTGATTATCGGCAAAAATAAGAGAGAGTTCAACATGAGTGACCCTGGTGGGTAGAGTTTTTCTTAGTGAGGGATCAAAAGTGCAAGTCTTGGTCATCAACTGGAGTGGGGATCGGCGGAAGACCGTCGGTTTTCCCGGTAATACTTTAAGCCACTAGGGTTGTACTAAAGCAATAAGGAGAGCTGGGGTGATACATGGGTAGTCATCAACTAAAATAAATATCCTTGCGAAAGGGAACGTTGGGCGTAATCCCAACACAGTTCCTAGTGCCCTTTGAGAGCCCTTCACAGGGAATACCGGGGGCAGTCCTGGGATTAACCTTAAATCTCTAAGTATAATAAACCGTAGGCAAGAGTAGTTTTATAGGTTAGGACATTGTTGTACCTTCTCGCCCGTGTGAGGGCTGGAGAGATTTCGTGATATATGCTCACCCGTTTTGGGGTTTGAGGGAGTTGGTACATAAAGGCACTGATGTGCGCTTCTCACCCGGGTTTGGGTTTGAGGGATTCAGGACGGGTTTTGGTCCTGCGAGCGGAAGGCTCGGTATGAATTACTTGCATGTGCATAAATATCGTGGCGGGGCATGCGGTACTGGCCGTTCGTCACACCGATGGCAGTACGGTGCACCAGGCGGTTGTGGGAGTTAGAGGGGCCAGTGGGTTGTTTTACACTGCGGTCTGGAGGACGACCCCCGATAACACACATCCGACCCAACAAGACTGACGGGTTTGTCAGCAAAGTACGTACGCGAGACTCTAGAGTGCACCTTGGACGTGTACAGAGGCGTATGAGAGGGGTCTAAGGCTTGGTAGTGTGCATACCGGTCTAGAAGCGGAGACGCCCGCTCCGCTGCTGCCGTAGCCACAGCGGTGGTACCCGAGAGTGATGCTAGCTCTCAAAAAGTGGGAACTAAAGGTCTGTGATCACAGAGTCGTTGTGTGTGAGTTGCACTTGCCTGCGCATAAAAATTGCATCATATCATTCATTCATATTAGGGCATACGCTTCATAGATCCTTATCATATAAATTAGTATGGGCTCTTTTATATGATAAGTTAAATTTCCTGGAAATCCTAACTTATATATTTGTATGGGCATTTATATAAGTTAGGGTACGCTTGTGATGATAGCTTAGTGGTAGCTTAGTTTATTTACTTGTTTATACTGCTGTTTCTTTACTCTCCTTTACTGCACCGTACTTACTTACTTACTACTTGTACTGTACTTAGCATTGCTAGAGTAGAATTTCATTACTTAGTACCACTTTAGATAGATATTGTCACCTGCTTCCATTTTGCTACCCCTTGTTGTCCTCCGCTTCGTCCTCCCGCTCGGTGCCTAGGAGCTGCGGGGCGAGGTGTGGAGGAAACGACTTAGTCTTTTTGACTAATGGTCGGTGACCAACTATTTTTAGGAGCCCGTGGAGATGGAGCACCAGCACGTCGAGGAGGCAGGACATGAGGAGCAGATACCGCTTCAGCAGGCTACCACTACTACTGTGCGTCCTCAGGTGGGACGAGTCTTGATGTTCTAGTTTAGCTTCCGCATTTACTATTTTGTGAGAGAGAGAGATTTGATGTACTGGGCATAAGCCCTTTTTACTCTTTCTTCTGTACTATTCTGTGGACTATTGTACTATTCATTTCCTTTATATGATTGTACTGTGACTTGTGGACTGATGGCTTTTTATACACAGTTTTACTTCTTATTTCTCATATTGGCCTACAGGTTTATGATCGTACTAGCCGGCAGAATCGGCGTGTTGCGGTGTCGACTAACCCGTGAGTTAGTGCCACCGTAAAACGGCGGTTCTGGGCATAAGATCTGGTAGCCCTCCTTGGTAAGGGGGAGGGGGGTCTTACAAAGATAATGGTGTCAGACTACTAGAATCTTAAAATAAACTTCTAATTACTATAAAGAAACTAAAGATCCGGGAGAGAAATACTTGGTTATAAGTTATCAAAAGATAATCTTGTATCATGATTTCCTAGGTCTAATGTGACAACCCATGAAAATAGTTGTGATGATGAGTGGTGAAACGTCTCAATACTCCATCGACGCCAATCTTAAACAGATAAGGGTCATCCCATAAATATGACCGCACCTGGTGTAGGAATCTTTTTCTTTGGTGATATGTAAGCTCAGAAGGCATGATGTTGCTCACTAGGTAGTTTACAAAGTCAGCTTACCAAGGTGCTACACTGTTATAGATCGCTAATAGACACTCGTCGGGGAACCTCTCATCAACCTCAGAACATAACGACGGATGGGTAAACTCAATCCTAGATAACTGGTCTACTACGGGGTTCTTTGATCCTTTCCTATCCTTTATCTCGACATCGAACTCTTGCAAAAGGAGCACCCAACGGATCAACCGTGGTTTTGCATCTCATTTTACCATCAGATAGCGGATTGCAGCATGGTCGGTATACACTATAACCTTCGTGCATAAGTGATAAGATCTAAATTTCTCGAATGCAAAAACGACTGCTAGTAGTTCCTTCTCGGTGGTAGTGTAATTGACTTGGGCGTCAACGAGGGTTTTACTTCCGTAAGCTATCATGTGGAATATCTTCCCCCTCACTTTCCCCAAGACAACTCCCACTGTGTAATCACTAACATCGCACATCAGAATAAAAAGCTCTTCCCAATCAGGCATCACTACGATGAGTGCCGTGGTTAAACGCTTTTTAAGTTCATCAAAAGCTGTTATACATTCATCACTAAATTGAAACTTCACGTCTTTTTCCAACAAACTACTCAACGGTTTTGCTATTTTCACAAAGTCCTTGATAAAACTACCGTAGAAACCTGCGTGTCCTAGGAAACTTCGTAGCATCTTAACATTCTTGGGTGGTGGTAATTGTTCGATCACATCTAACTTTGTCTTGTCCACCCTTAGTCCCTCTCTAGAAACATGGTGACCAAGAACAATCCCCTCACGCACCATGAAGTGATATTTCTCTCAGTTTAGAACAAGATTTGTCTCCACACAACGAGTAAGTACCTTCTCCAAACACTCTAAGCAATCATCAAACGATTTCCCAAAGATGGAAAAATCATCCATGAATATCTCAATACCGTGGTCCATGATATCAGAGAAAATGGAAATCCAGCAACGCTGGAAAGTGGCAGGTGCATTGCATAGACCAAAGGGCATTCTCCTAAACGCGAAGGTTCCGTAAGGACATGTGAATGTGGTCTTTTATTGATCTACGGGGTCTACGGTAATTTTGTTGTAGCCTGAGTACCCATCAAGAAAACAGAAAAAGTCATTCCCTGCCAACCTATCTAAAACTTGGTCATGGAAAGGCAAGGGGTAATGATCCTTCCTGGTGGCTTTATTCAACTTCATGTAGTCAATGCAGATTCGCCACCCCGTGACCGTTCTAGTGGAAACCGACTCACCTTTCTCATTTCTTACGACCGTCATTCCTCCCTTCTTGGGTACATATTGCACAGGTGAAACCCATGGACTATCCGAGATGGGGTATATGATTCCCGCGTCTTGCCATTTAATAATTTCCTTTTTGACCACCTCTTTCATAGGTGGACTTAGACGACATTGATGCTTGATCGATCCCGTAATGATTCTTCCAAAAGAATCTTATGCATACATAATGAGGGGCTTATTCCTTGGATGTCGTTTATGGTCCACCTTATGACCCTTTTAAATTGCTTGAGTAAGTCTATTAACTTTTGACATTGATTAGATGATAAATATGAGTTTATGATGACCGGAAAGGTGTCATTATCTCCTAAGTATGCGTAAGTGAGATAGTCCGGGAGAGGTTTCAACTTCAATGATGGCGGGTCGAAGATAGACGGTTTTACTGACAAAGATCTTTCGGGCATCTCTAATGGTTCCGGCTTACGGAACCAAACAGCCTGCTTCTCAAATGCTTGCAAGCACTCTTGAATGTCTTCTTCTTCCTCAGAAAGCTCACCCTCAGTCAACACACGAGTCAATAGGGAATCCTGTTCATCCAGTGATACACTAGGCTCATAGTCACCTATAGATACATAGTTGACCACCTCCATATTGTCTTTCTCTCGATGGGGGAATTTTAATGCCTTAAGTACATTAAAGGTGAGTTGCTCGTCATTCACTCTCATAGTCAATTCTCCTTTCTGAACATCTATCCGTGTCCTACCCGTGGCTAGGAACGGTCTCCCTACAATGATGGGGACTTCCTTGTCCTCCTCCATATCTAAAACCACAAAGTCAGTTGGAAAAATGAACTTATCTACCTTCACCAACACATCCTCAACTATCCCTTTTGGGAATGCTAGGGTCCTATCGGCCAGCTGCAAGGTTATGGAAGCCTTTGATATTTCTCCCAAACCTAGCTTTCTAAAAATCGAGAACGGCATTATGTTTGTACTTGCTCCTGAGTCACATAGCGCTTTACCCTCAAATTTATATCCTATAGAGCACGGAATAGTAAAGCTCCCCGGATCTTTCAACTTAGATGAGAGTCTTTTTTGAAGAATAGCGCTACACTCTTGAGTGAGTGCTACCGTCTCATTTGTTCCAAATTTTCTCTTTTTGGATAGGATATCTTTCATGAATTTAATGTAACTCGACATTTGCTCTAAAGCTTCAGCGAAAGGGATGTTAATTTGTAATTTCTTAAATATCTCGATGAACTTTTGGAATTATTGGTCGATCTTAATCTTCTTTAACCATTGAGGAAACGGCGGCGGTGGGTAGACTTTCACATTTTCTTTCCTCTTAACGTAGTCAGTGATCGGTTCTCTCTTCCTTTCTCCTAAAACTTCCACTTCCTCAGGAATCGGTCATCTAGTCTCACTTCTTCCTCGGGAATACAAGGGGTTCCCTCCACCAACTCTTTTTCTTCATCACTCTTTCTACCCAGTTCATGTGTAGGCGCACTCACTAATTCCTTACCACTTTGTAACTCGACTGATTTACAATGTTGGTTATCTCCCTTTGGATTTGGAGGGGTATCCGTTGGAAGTGTGCCCGGTGGCCTAAGACTCAAGGCGTTGGCAATTTGACCTAACTGGGAATCTATCATGCGTAGTGACCCCTCTAGATTTGAAATGCGTACATCTCTCTTTTACATCGACTCCATAATCATCTCATCAGTCAGTTTCCTAGAAATACTAGGTTAATTAAAAGCATTATTATGCTGTGGGTGTGAGTTATTCAGATTAAATCTGGGTGGATGGGTCGCTCCCGCATTATTCTTCCAAGATAAATTTGGATGATTTCTCCACTCGGGATGATAGTGATTTGCAAAACCTAGTGGCACTTGCCTTGGTTGGCCTCCGACATAGTTTGCCTCCTCTGTCATTTGATTTAGTTGTTCAACTGTTAAGGGTGCATTAGGTGTAGAGGTAGATAATGTTAAATTTTCTCAAAGTAGTCAGCAATGTAGCCTAAAGCCAAATTAATATTCTAAGAACTACCCAGTTCACACTTTGATCATGCGGAAACCCAAGGAGCAAGCTTAACACCAACCACAAATGGAAGAACAAGCAGGTCTTATATTCATTCACACTTCTTTAAAAGTCGAGGTATACGTAGAGAGACATGATTTCGCAAGTACACAAGCTACAAACAGAAAGAATAAAATAAGCTTGGCGGACAGCACTGGAGACCGCCGTGACTGCCCAGTCCATCAAGATCGCTGAAGCCGCCCGAGCTGCAACTGCTACAAGCCGAATAGCACACGGAGTCCGCCGAGACCTTGAGGTCAAACGGACACACCGTTATTCGCTGCCTGCTGAAGAACTAAGGAACAGACCGCCTACCCGCCTGAGAACGGAGGACAGGTTATTGGAACTTGAACAAGCTGAAGCAGAAAACTGACAAGCCGCAAAAGCAACCAGCTGAGACCGCAGAGACCGCACACTTCAATGCCCAACTCCTGGCTCCTTAAAGCTAGCGCGCGACCTGCACACAGCAAACCGTCAGCACTACTCAACCCGCGTGGACAGAAAACCGCAGACCGCAACACTTTCCCAAGCCCAACTTAGTGTTCACTCCATTACTATAGACGTGCCGAGGGTGTTCTATTTATAGGCGAGGTGAGGAGTGTGGTCACCACCCTAGTGCATAAAATCACCACCCCAGCCCGCGCACTAGCAAAACATCCGTCTGCTGAGTCTGCAAAGACTTAGCTGGATTCCAAGAAAACTGTCAGGAGCAAGTCACCGATGTTCACTACCAGGCGGCCTTGTACCAGACCGCGCACACTATGCAGACACGGTACAGTCCACATAGTCTGCACACATCATCACATGGACAACAACAACCCCTTTAGCGACAGTCCGCACACGCAAGAGGCAGTCCACATAGCACAAGACTAGAGCCTCCATCCGCCACAAGTCCACGACCAAAGGAAGTCCGCCCGGTCAACAGCAGACTTGGCGGATACTGCAGACACACTGGACTTGTCATAGAATGTGACCAAGCCCAGTGACACCAAAATGCCTAGCTCGAGCTTGGGGGACAAGGCCCAGTCTGCCAACTTCCAAAGTAGATCGCCAATTCCACCAAGGTAAGCAGATCACCAAACCACCAAGGTAAGCAGATCGCCAATACCACCAAGGTAAGCAGTTCGCCAAAACTACTCGCACAGCTGTCCAGACAAACTAGCCAACTGCCGGACTCTGACGCCAGTCCGCGCAGTCCTCCACAGCAGCTAGCACCTGCTGTACCACTGGAGCTCGGCAAGGGCCACAACCAATGTAACGCCCCCTATCCGTCGCATAGCACATAGCAGTAGGTCCGGCCGTGGCCCGACGCCATATGCCACAGACAGACCGGGTGGTTACTCATGGAAACCATCCAACCAATCATAACGTTCTACACAGAGCATTCTAGCGGAAGCAGTTTATAAAAGTTGCAATAAAGAACCCAGCACTAAAGCATGAATGTCCACTAATACCAAATAGGAATGTTATACATACACCAGTACAAGCCTTAAGGCCTTACAAAATGTTTCACTTGATATTACATGTTTTACAAACCACAGCACGCAGGCCGGTCATACATGTATAAAGCAGTAAACACTCCAATTAGGCCTTCGAGGGCCGGCTTCGCAACTTGGGCTTTAGCCCGCTATTGATCGCTTGGTCCAGCAACACATGCAAGCAACAAACCACCGCACGGTGGCAAAACAAGGCAACGGTCAGCAATGCTGACCAAATTATAACGATTCCGCCCCCAACTCGGGGCGGCGATGCTCCTTCCCTGCATTCATTAGGATAAGCGAGCAATTTATCAATATTCATTTCATCACAGACGTTGGCTCACACGGCCACACGCCCCGTGCTCTCAGGGCACATTCTCGGTGAACCGGTCGATGTCACGTCAATTCAAGTCATAGACATTCCGATCTCACCACCGCCACTTTGACAGCCAAAGCTATGAGCATTTTGTCTTCTTGGCCTGGGTCACGACAATTTAAGCCATAGACCGCCGAAGACCCTAATCTATGCCAACGGCAAGTGCCACGTACCCTTAGGTCTCTTTAACCGAACGACATAGAGCGGGTACGGTTCCATCTAACTCGTGCTCACATCGCAATGACAATTTAAGCAATTTGCGCGGGTCAAACTTCTCCCGAGTCCCATTTCCGTCACATTTCACAAAACCCGGTTATGTTCAAGTTAGCTCTTAGGCCACCAAGTTGGCAGGAACACGCATCCGCTCAGTTTTCCGGGTGCACCTTAGGGTTAATCCCCAAGGCTCCCTGCTGCAATCTACCGTGTAGAAAACCCGAAAACAACCAATAGCACGGAGTCTTCTCCGGCATTTATGCAATGCAACATCACCTATCCTGACCAACATGTCCGGGTAGGCTTCAAACATCATGCCTATATCCGTTGTCACTTAAAAACTCTAAACAACGGGGACTTCACATATCTACCCGAAGGAACGCCTCCAACTCGCCGCAAACTCGCGAGAGCGGGCTTCCTATGCAATGAAGGAGAGCTACTCATGCTCAAGAAGAGAATCGTTACTCTTGCGTTCTTCTTTGGTGCCATGGAAAAGTAAGCGGATGAAAAGCACCGCAATAGCTTTGCCTCCGTGGATCCGGAGTCGGCTCGCGATTTGGAGCTTCGAAGCTCCTTCAATGGCCGGATCTAGCTTCTTCTTCCTTCCTTGGCTCTCCTCTCTCTCTAAGATTTAGAAAGATAATCACTCATGAAAAGTGAGGGTTTCAATGTCCAATCCCGGGTATATCACAGTAGGAACAACCCCCAACCGTCGGATCCCAAAATAAAGAAACGAACGGCTTTGATTCGGGACTGAAATGCCCAATCTGGATCGCACACGGCCTGGCACACGCCCCTGTCCAGGGTCGTGTGCCTTATTTGCCGTCAAAATCGACTCGCCTGGAACAACACACGGGCATCGAACACGCCCGTGTTCGACCTGACACGTCCGTGTTCCACCTGACACGGCCGTGTGGCCGGCCGTGTACCCCCATCGATTTATCCCGAATTCAACCCGAGCACTGCACGGGTTCTAGGACACGCCTGTGTCCTTGCCCGTGTCTACCTCAACACGTCTGGGCTCCAGGCCATGTACACGGTCTCGACACTCGACACTTTGTCGAGCGAAGATCGTCGACCTGACGACACGGCCTTGGACACGCCCGTGTCCTAGGCCGTGTGCCTTCACTCGATACATAGTCGAGCAAAATTCGTCGACTTCCTGGGACGAGTGTCGACACGGGTCGACACGCCCTGGGACACGCCCGTGTCCCAGGACGTGTGCCATGTCTCGACACTTCGTCGAGCGCAGTGTCGACTTCACGGGCTGAGTGTCGACACGGGTCGACACGCCCTGCGACACGCCCGTGTCCCAGGCCATGTGCCCTGTCTCGACACAACGTCGAGCGAAATTCATCGACACCCTGGGGCGATCGTCGACACGGCCTTGACATGCCCTGGGACACGCCCGTGTCCCAGGCCGTGTGCCTCCTGCCAGAACCCAAAACTGGCCCAAAATGTCACCCGTCGCTCCTTTGACTTTCGGGGCGTTACAACTCTCCCCCTCTTAAAAGAATTTCGTCCACGAAATTATATAAAGGAAAGACATGTACAAAACCAAAATTTGTACCTGAGCGGAACAACTCCGGATACTCGTCAAGCATAGTCTGCTCTCGCTCCCAAGAGAGCTCCTCACGACCGCAATTGTCCCACCGGACCTGGACCATCCTGATCTCTTTATTGCATAGCCGCTTGACCTCCGAGTCCTCAATTCGCACGGGCTTGGCTTTTGTCGTCAGCCCACTATCCACCGGCACTTGATCAACCGCGATCACTTGCGTAGGCTCTTGCACCGCCTTCCGAAGCACCGAAATATGGAATACATCATGTACACCACTATGCTCCACTGAAAGCTTCAACCGATAGGCCGCTTCACCAACTCGCTCCAGAACCTCAAACGGCCCAAGGTACCTCGGGCTTAGCTTTTTCAATCGCCGCACCCGCGAGACACCCTTGAACGGCTTGATTTTTAAGTACACATAGTCGCCCACAGCGAACTCCACGTTCCTGTGCTTGGCATTATAGTACTTCGCTTGCCGGTCCTGAGCGATAAGCAACCTCTCCCGAATGGTTCTTACCAAAGAAGTAGCATCCTCCACTTCCAATCGCTTATACAACTTTGACTCACCCGTTTCTAACCAAGACAACGGCGTGCGACATTTTCTACCATATAGGGCCTCGAAGGGCGCCATTTGAATACTCTCTTGGTAGATATTGTTGTATGCGAACTCCACCAAATAAAGGTGGTCTTCTCATTGCTTTCCAAAATCCAAGACACACATGCGGAGCATGTCTTCCATGGTTCTATTGACCCTCTCGGTCTGCCCATCCGTTTGCAGATGGAAGGCTGTGCTGAATTTCAGCTTTGTTCCCAACATTTGTTGCACTAGCCTCCAATCATTGGACGTGAACCGCCCATCTCGGTCACTCACGATGTTGCGGGGCACACTATGAAGCTGTACTATGTTATCCACATAAAGTTTTGCCAACTTCTCCACCGGATCATCCTTCCTATGCGGAATAAAATGCGACACCTTCGTTAGTCGATCAACAACCACCCAAATGGCGTCGTACCCCTTTTGCGACCTTGGCAAACCGTGCACAAAGTCCATAGAGATGTCGTCGAATTTCCACTCCGGAATAGGCAAGGACTTAAGAAATCCACCCGGCTTTTGACATTCCGCCTTCACCAAGGCGCAAGTTTGGCACTTCGCCATGTAGAGTGCCACATCCTTTTTCAAACCCGGCCACCAAAACAGTTTCTTCACATCACGGTACATCTTCGTGCTCCCCGGGTGAATCGAGTACTTGCAATGGTGTGCCTCGTATAACAATTCCACCCGCAAATTACCCACAGTTGGGACGCACAGACGACCGCCTTTCCAAAGTAATCCGTCCTCCACGACAAATTGGGAATTTGACCCATCCAGAACCTCTACCATGAACTGCTTCATATGAGCATCCATATCCAAAGCCTGCCGAATACGATCAGCCAGGTCATATTGGACTTCAGTCCAATTCAGAACTGCTTCAGCACTTGATTGCCTATCCACACAAACAATTTCCAACGCCTCCAACTCTCGCACCAACCGCTCATCATGCACCGATAGCCAAATGGCTTGAGCTGGGGCTCGGCGACTCAACGCGTCCGCAACCGCATTCCCTTTACCAGGCACGTAGTGGATCTTGAACGTATAGTCCCCCAGGAACTCCATCCATCTACGCTGCCGCATTTTCAGATCCTTCTGATCAATCAGATACTTCAGGCTCTTGTGATCGGTGTAGATATCAACCTTCACACCGTACAAATAGTGTCTCCACAGCTTCAAGGCAAAAATCAGGGCCGCTAACTCCAAGTCGTGGACCGGATAGTTCCTTTCATGCACTTTCAGCTGTCTCGAGCCATAAGCTATTACACTTCCGTGTTGCAGTAGCACGCAACCCAAACCGTTGCCCGAAGCATCACTGTAAATCTCATAGCCTTCGGTCCCACATGGAGAACTCAGTACAGGCGCCGTGGTCAACCGACACTTCAACTCCTCAAAAGCTCGCGCGCACTCCGGCGTCCAAACGAACTTATGCTCCTTCCTCGTCAAAGTAGTGAGAGGTAACGCTATCTGCGAGAAGTTCTCTATGAAGCGCCTATAATAGCCGGCAAGCCCCAGAAAGCTCCGGACTTCCGCTACCGTAGCAAGATCAGGCCAGTCCCGTATTGCAACAATCTTCGCCGGATCCACTGCAATACCCTCTCCACTCACTATATGACCGAGGAATGCACTGAGGATAACCAAAACTCACACTTCGAGAACTTGGCATAAAGTTGATTCCTCCTTAGCGTCTCCAATACCAAATGAAGATGCTTGAAGTGATCTTCCTCACTTTGCGAGTACACCAAAATATCGTCGATGAAGACGATCACGAAATGGTCCAAGTACTCCCTAAAAGTCCTGTTCATCAAATCCATGAACACTGACGGCGCATTAGTCAGCCCAAACGGCATGACCGTAAACTCATAATTCCCGTATCTCGTACAAAACGTTGTCTTCGGGATATCACTCTCCCTTATTCGCAGCTGATAGTACCCAGCCTTGAGATCTAACTTCGATTACACCGTCGACCTGACTAACTGATCAAAAAGATCATCAATCCGGGGGATCGGGTACTTGTTCTTCTCCGTCAACTTGTTGAGCTCCCGATAATCAATACATAGCCTCAAGCTTCTGTCCTTCTTCTTAACAAAGAGGACCGGTGCGCTCAAAAGCGAAGAACTCGGGCGCACATACCCTTGCTCCAACAACTCTTGTAGTTGAACTTTCAGCTCCGCCATTTCCTTAGGCGCTAGCCGATAAGGAGATCATGACACAGGCTTTGCACCTAGCACTAGCTCAATCGTAAAATCTATCTCCCATTGAGGCGGGGCTCCAGGAAGATCTGCGGGGAACGCGTCAGGGTATTCCAGTACCACTGAAATACAATCCAACGCGGGCTTCGGCTTTGCAACCTCCACTAGTGTAACGAACAGTTCTGCACCGGCACAAACCGCCTTCACCACCTGAAGAGTAGAAATCAACGTCTTGCTCGACCCATTTAAGCCCGTAAAAGTCATTTCACTACTTGCTCCCAGCTTGACTTCCTTGCGACCGCAATCAATATAGGTCTGCTGCTCCGAGAGCCAGTCCATGCCAAATATAACGTCGAACTCCACCAACGGAAGTAACGACGCCTGCAAATCGAATTCCTGATTCCCAATACGAATCTTAACATCGCAGATCCTGTCCGCGCGCATCGAACACCCATTGGGCAACAACACATCCAACTTATCCTTCGCCATCGAAGAAGGGACTCCGATGCGTGATATAAATCTCTCGGACAAGAAGGAGTGTGAAGCTCCCGTATCGAAGAGTGCTCTTGCCAGATTTTCACAAATCAAAACAAATCCTAAACAAGCAGTGGTAAGGTAACATGTGCATAACAAGTATTTAAAGAAATTGACTTGCTATGAATTAAACCATACCTGTCACCACATCAGCCTGTTTGATGGCCTCCTGTTGGCCAAGATTGTACACCCTTGGTTGGGCCGGAGCATAGTGGGACGCGGTCGACTCCACTGCCTTTCCCTTCTCTTCATAAGTAGCTCCCGGCCTTCTCTCGGACTTAGGACGTCCGCTCCAACAGTCACAGGCAAAGTGCCACGTCTTTCCACAAGTAAAACACGCGCCCGGGGTCCGACTCGTAGTCGCCCCAGAAGCACCAGAAGGAGCTGGACCCGAAGTCCTATGCTTCTTGAAGGACCTCCGATAGCCGGACTTTGAATTAGTCGTCACTTTGAATTCAGATTTTCTATCACCCAAGCTTTTCTTTGCTTGTACATTCTTCATGTCCTTCTCCAAGGACCGGGCAGTGTTGACCAAGGTTAAGAAACCCTGCATCATCGGCCCCGAGAGTAGTAACCTCAACTCATCTCTCAACCCTTCGTAGAAGCGATTAGTCTTGCGCTCCTCATCCACAATAGTGGAGCTAGCATATCGACTCAAACGAGTAAACTCGTGGAGATATTCATCCATGCTCCTCTCACCCTGAACCAACTTCAGAAACTCATTCTCCAACGCTATCCTCTGCGTCGAAGGGAGGTATCTAGCCAAGAACAATCTCGAGAACTCTTCCATCGAGACATCAACAAGTTGTCTACCTCTCAGTAGGTGCAGCTCCAGTCCTTTCCACCACATTCTCGCTTCACCGTCCAGAAGGAACGTAGCGATGGTGGTCATTTGCCACTCCTCCGTCTCCATTGCTGTCATGACTCTCTTCACCCTGGAGAGCCAGTCTTCAGCTTGAGATGGGGTTCCCAACCCCGAGAATACTGGAGGGTTAAAGCTCATTACATGCTTAAGCTGCCTCTCGGTTGCCCTCCTTGGCACCAACGGTTCCACTACCACTTGTTCCACTCTCCTCGGCTCAGCCTCTTGCAGCGGTACCTGCTCCATCGCAGGAGCGGGCTGCTGCGTTTGTCTTGCAGGCTGCGCATTAATCACGGCCAACACTGCTTCGGCCACCAATCGTATGTTCTCAGCCGATAGAGGTGTTGCAGGAGCAACATCTGGTGCACTGCTAGCCTCAGAAACCCGTCGTTCTGACGGCCCAACACCACTTCTGGTTACCTAGAGTGGTACAAAACACCGTTAAGCGGCCAAATAAAATTGCAAACAGCAATTATAGGAACACGCAGGTTCCTCAAACACGTGTATTTTCATTCCTAAGTGGACATTCAAGGGTTCTTTTACGGTTATAACGATGACGCACACAATTTGCTCACCACCCCTAAAAAGAATTCGCCCATGAATTCATCTTAAGCCCGACCAAAAACCAGTAGTCTGATACCAAATTGTAATGCCCCCTATCCGTCGCATAGCATATAGCAGTAGGTCCGGCCGGGGCCCGACGCCATATGCCACAGGCAGACCGGGTGGTTACTCATGGAAACCATCCAACCAATCATAACGTCCTACACAGAGCATTCTAGCGGAAGCAGTTTATAAAAGTTGCAATAAAGAACCCAGCACCAAAGCATGAATGTCCACTAATACCAAATAGGAATGTTATACTTACACCAGTACAAGCCTTAAGGCCTTACAAAATGATTCACTTGATATTACATGTTTTACAAACCACAGCACGCAGGCCGGTCATACATGAATAAAACAGTAAACACTCCAATTAGGCCTTCAAGGGCCGGCTTCGCAACTTGGGCTTTAGCCCGCTATTGACCGCTTGGTCCAGCAACACCTGCAAGCAACAAACCACCGCACGGTGGCAAAACAAGGCAACGGTCAGCAATGCTGACCAAATTATAACGATCCCGCCCCCAACTCGGGACGGCGATGCTCCTTCCCTGCATTCATTAGCATAAGCGAGCAATTTATCAATATTCATTTCATCACAGACGTTGGCTCACACGGCCACACGCCCCGTGCTCTCAGGGCACATTCTCGGTGAACCGATCGATATCACGTCAATTCAAGCCATAGACATTCCGATCTCACCAGCGCCACTTTGACGGCCAAAGCTATGAGCATTTTGTCTTCTTGGCCTGGGTCACGACAATTTAAGCCATAGACCGCCGAAGACCCTAATCTATGCCAACGGCAAGTGCCACGTACCCTTAGGTCTCTTTAACCGAACGACATAGAGCGGGTACGGTTCCATCTAACCCGTGCTCACATCGCAACGACAATTTAAGCCATTTGGGCGGGTCAAACTTCTCCCGAGTCCCATTTCCGTCACATTTCACATAACACGGTTATGTTCAAGTTGGCTCTCAGGCCACCAAGTTGGCAGGAACACGCATCCGCCCAGTTTTCCGGGTGCACCTTTGGGTTAATCCCCAAGGCTCCCTGCTGCAATCTACCGTGTAGAAAACCCAAAAACAACCAATAGCACGGAGTCTTCTCCGGCATTTATGCAATGCAACATCACCGATCCAGACCAACATGTCCGGGTAGGCTTCACACATCATGCCTATGTCCGTTCTCGCTTACGGACTCTAAACAACGGGGACTTCACATATCTACCCGAAGGAACGCCTCCAACTCGCCGCAAACTCGCGAGAGCGGGCTTCATATGCAAAGAAGGAGAGCTACTCATGCTCAAGAAGAGAATCGTTACTCTTGCATTCTTCTTTGGCGCCATGGAAAAGTAAGCGGATGAAAAGCACCGCACTAGCTTTGACTCCGTGGATCCGGAGTCGGCTCGCGATTTGGAGCTTCGAAGCTCCTTCAATGGCCGGATCTAGCTTCTTCTTCCTTCCTTGGCTCTCCTCTTTCTCTAAGCTTTAGAAAGATAATCACTCATGAAAAGTGAGGGTTTCAATGTCCAATCCCGGGTATATCATAGTAGGAACAACCCCCAACCATTGGGTCCCAAAATAAAGAAACGAACGGCTTTGATTCGTGACTGAAATGCCCAATCTGGATCGCACACGGCCTGGCACACGCCCGTGTCCAGGGCCGTGTGCCTCATTCGCCGTCAAAATCGACTTGCCTGGAACAACACACGAGCATCGAACATGCCCGTGTTCGCCCTGACACGCCTGTGTTCCACCTGACACGGACGTGTGGCCGGCCGTGTACCCCCATCGATTTATCTCGAATTCAACCCGAGCACTGCACGGGTTCTAGGCCATGCCCGTGTCCTTGCCCGTTTCTACCTCAATACGCCTGGGCTCCAGGCCGTGTACACGGTCTCGACACTCGACACTTCGTCAAGCGAAGATTATCAACCTGACGACACGGCCTTGGACACGCCCGTGTCCTAGGCCGTGTGCCTTCACTCGACACATCGTCGAGCAAAATTCGTCGACTTCCTGGGACGAGTGTCGACATGGGTCGACACGCCCTGGGACATGCCCGTGTCCTAGGCCGTGTGCCATGTCTCGACACTTTGTCGAGTGCAGTGTCGACTTCACGGGCTGAGTGTCGACACGGGTCGACACGCCCTGCGACACACCCATGTCGCAGGCCGTGTGCCCTGTCTCGACACAACGTCGAGAGAAATTCGTCGACACCCTGAGCCGATCGTCGACACGGCCTTGACACGCCCTGGGACACGCCCGTGTCCCAGGCCGTGTGCCTCCTGCCAGAACCCAAAACTGGCCCAAAACGTCACTCGTCGCTCCTTTGAGTTTCGGGGCGTTACAACCAAACTTCAAGGTCAGTGCACCATAGTGGACACCGCAGACTCGCCGGTCCGTAAGCCTCCCGCGAATAGAAAACTCAACCCGCCGATTAACACAAGCTTGCACAACCATGGTCGCTGAACAAAGCACTACCTACAGCCCACAACCCGCAGTCCGCTCAGTCCGCATCACCAGAAGCCTGACTTCTCTAACCATAGGCCACCAAGCCGCACAACAGACCGATCAAGCCGCACACCAGGCCGCACAGGCCGCTCCTCAACAGCCAAGCCATCAAGACAACCAACTCCCAGGCCGCAACCCACAGTCCGCCCAGGCCGCGGACTCAGACCGCTCAGGCCGCACAGTGCGCCCGGCCTACCCATCACCCACTTCCACTTCACAAATTTCAACACTCCCTTGAAGTGAGAAGTGGTGATCAAGCCCAGCAAGCTATGTAATCGTTGAAAAGGCCCCTTCGACAGTGGCTTCGTGAAGATGTCAGCAAGATTATCTTCACTCCGAACATGCCCGACCAGAAAAGATCCCTCCAGCACCTTCTCCCTTAGGAAGTGTTGCTCGATCTCAATATGCTTGGTCCTTGCGTGGCACACTGGATTGTTTACCAGTTTGAGAGCACTCTCATTGTCACCCTAGAGTAAAGTAGGCCATTGCACTTCTTCATGAACATCCTCTACAAGCCTCCGCAACCAGATGGCTTCCCGAGCAGCCAAGGTCGAAGCCTTATACTCAGCTTCTGCAGTAGACACGGACACTGAGTCCTTCTTCTTAATACACCACGAAATGCATGCTGATCCACAAGTGAACACATAACCCGAAGTTGACCTCCGATCATCCGAGTCACCACCATAGTAAGCATCTGTATATCCAAGCAAAGCAAAGTCCGCATCTCTACTATAGAGGAGTCCCATATCAGAAGTTCACTTGACATACTTCAGAATGTTCTTTGCCGCCACTATATGAGACTTCCTAGGTTCAGCCATAAACCGCCTTACTCGTCCAACAGCATAAGCAATGTCTGGCCTTGTAATTGTTAGGTAGATCAAGCTCCCTACAAGAGCCCTGAACACCAAGGGATCAGGAAGAATCCTTCCTTCATCTCGTCGAAGCTTCAGCCCATATTCCAGTGGAGTAGAGCAACACTTCCCTTCGCCCATGCCAAATCGACTTACAATGCGATCAGCATATCTCTTATGGCAAATGAGAATTCTACACTCCTTCCTCTCCACTTCAAGACCGAGAAAGTGATGAAGCTCTCCCAAGTCTTTCATCTCGAAGCGTATAGCAAGCTCAGCCCTGCGCCTTGCTACTTCCTCCTCTGAATTCCCTGTGACAATCATGTCATCCACATACAGCAGGACCAAGACTTGAAGCTCCCCCTTCTCTTGACAAACAAGCTAGAATCCGAGTTGGAAGAAAGATAACCGCAGAATTATCAATACTCTGCTATCTTCCCATACCAAGCTCTAGGAGCTTGCTTCAACCCATACAGAGCCTTCCTGAGCTTGCAGACATAGTCTGGATGAACTTCAGAAGCAAACCCAAGTTGTTGATCCATGAAGATGTCCTTGTCAATCTCTCCATAAAGAAAAGCATTCTTCACATCGAGCTGCCACATCCTCCATCCCTTGCAAGCAACCAAGGCGATCACCACTCTAACCGAAGTCATCTTTGCAACCAGACTAAATGTCTCCTCATAGTATTCTCCATACTGCTGTGAGAATCCTCGAGCGACCAGACGAGCTTTATATCTATCAATGCTCCCATCATCCTTCTTCTTCAACTTATATACCCACTTACAAGTCACTGGAGTAATGCCAACAACCTTGGGCACAAGGTCCCAGGTTTCATTCTTCTTGAGAGCAGCAATCTCTTCTTTCATGACATCATCCCACTCTTTGACTCTAGTGGCCTCATTGAAGTTAGCAGGCTATCGCTCATCCAAAGGACCTGCAAAGAAGCAGGATACAAAACTCACAACATTCCCATCACAGTACCGAGCAGGTGGCTTGATAGTCCTCTTCGAGCTTCGCAAGGTCTGCTCCTTGCTCACTACCTCTGTTGCTTCTTCAGGCTCAACACCACCTTCAGGCAAGCTTTGAGCAATGCTCCCCCTGCTTTCTGAGCCAGAAGTCTCAGCACCAGAACTTGAAGTAACAGGAGCTGCTGGTGAAACAGCAAGCTCCTCTTCCAGACCTTCAGCAGCCACCTTCTATTCTTCATCAACCTTGCTTCCGGTTAGCTTAACCGAGCCACCTCCATACGACGTCAGCTCGTCAAAGACAACATCTCTTGACACAACGAACTTCTTCGTCGCAGGGTCCATGCATTTCCATCCCTTCTTCCGCTCATTATAGCCAACAAAGACAAGCTTCCTTACCTTTGTATCCAGCTTGGTCCATGAAGCATCCGGGATATGCACATAGCAAGTTGATCCGAACACTCGGAGGTGTTCCACACTGGGCTTCTCCTTAAACAACATCTCAAAAGGAGTCTTCATGTTGATCGGGCTAAGCGGCATCCGATTGATGACGTAAGAAGTACAAGGCATCCCCTCCGACTAAAAGGACCTTGGAATGTCTTTCACATGAAGCCAACATTTGCAAGTCTCCGTCAGATGACGGATCTTCTGCTCTGCTACTCCATTTTGTTGTGGAGTGTGAGCACAATTAAGCTCTCTGTGGATCCCGTGCTTCCTGCAGAAGTTAGAAAACTCAGAGTAGACAAACTCACCACTGTTATCTGTTCTAAGCTTCTTGATCTACAAGCCAAGCCGGCCCTCCACCAACTCCTTGAACTCCACAAACAAACGTAAGGATTCATACTTCTCCTTCATGAAATTGTTGGGTTTCTCTATAGGGTTGGCACAACACTTGTGCACGCAGCGGAAAAGAAAAACATCAAGAAAAACCCAAAGAGATGTGGATCGGGCCATGAACAGTTGAATCAAGAAGTTAACAAAACTAGGCAAAAATTATCTCGGTGGCGTTGAGTCACAACTCAACGGAGAAGCTCCAAACTTTGTCTGGTTGCTGGTGGCGAGTTCTACGTGGAATAGTATCCACGTATCTGCAGAAGTCCACACGAGCGGGAGAACGCCGAGGTTTCCGTCGCACGGAAGATCGGGAAGGAGAAGACCGCACCTTTGCTTTCCCACGGACTGCTAGGTCCGCGCCAGGGATTGCAGCGCCAGCGACGATCGCCGGAAGGAAGGTGGTCGACGGAGCAAACGCGGCGGCGGAACACTTCCGGCGGCGGGATCGGGATCGGCGGAGCGAACGAGCGGAACTCTTCCGTCGGGTTCGATTCGCACAGAGGGGATAGATCACATTATTACCCGAAACCCTAAGTGTTATATTTATACTTAAAGTATAAAATAAACTCAGGAAAATCGCTATCCGCAGACCACCCAGAACTAGGGTTCAGAATCGGCGAGAATGAATCGGTGAGAATCGGCGACAATCGGCGAGAATCACTGAGCAGGTTCGGTGAGAATCATTCGGCGAGTATCATGCAGGATCGGCGAGAATCAGAGTACCATACTCGACGATTCTCGCCGATCGTCGAGCTTCGCTCGACGATTCACAATGATACTCGACGATCGTCGAGCCGCGGTCGACGACAATTGTCAAGGTAGTCGATCGTCGAGAATCAACAATTGATTCTCGACGATTCTCGTCGATCGGCGAGAATCAGCAAGGTGATTCTCGTCGATCGGCGGGAATCAGAAGACCATTCTCGACTAATGTCTTTGACCCTCGGACGACGAACCTAACCAGCCCTTCAAGGCAACCTTTGTCAAAGACATTAGTCGAGAATGGTCTTCTGATTCCCGCCGATCGACGAGAATCACCTTGCTGATTCTCGCCGATCGACGAGAATCGTCGAGAATAAATTGTTGATTCTCGACGATCGACTACCTTGACAATTGTCGTCGACCGCGGCTCGACGATCGTCGAGTATCATTGTGAATCGTCGAGCGAAGCTCGACGATCGGCGAGAATCGTCGAGTATGGTACTCTGATTCTCGCCGATCCTGCATGATACTCGCCGAATGATTCTCACCGAACCTGCTCAGTGATTCTCGCCGATTGTCGCCGATTCTCACCGATTCATTCTCGCCGATTCTGAACCCTAGTTCTGGGTGGTCTGCGGATAGCGATTTTCCTGAGTTTATTTTATACTTTAAGTATAAATATAACACTTAGGGTTTCGGGTAATAATGTGATCTATCCCCTCTGTGCGAATCGAACCCGACGGAAGAGTTCCGCTCGTTCGCTCCGCCGATCCCGATCCCGCCGCCGGAAGTGTTCCGCCGCCGCGTTTGCTCCGTCGACCACCTTCCTTCCGGCGATCGTCGCTGGCGCTGCAATCCCTGGCGCGGACCTAGCAGTCCGTGGGAAAGCAAAGGTGCGGTCTTCTCCTTCCCGATCTTCCGTGCGACGGAAACCTCGGCGTTATCCCGCTCGTGTGGACTTCTGCAGATACGTGGATACTATTCCACGTAGAACTCGCCACCAGCAACCAGACAAAGTTTGGAGCTTCTCCGTTGAGTTGTGACTCAACGCCACCGAGATAATTTTTGCCTAGTTTTGTTAACTTCTTGATTCAACTGTTCATGGCCCGATCCACATCTCTTTGGGTTTTTCTTGATGTTTTTCTTTTCCGCTGCGTGCACAAGTGTTGTGCCAACCCTATAGAGAAACCCAACAGAAATATACCCAAGTGTATCTTGAGTAGTCATCAATAAGAATGAGCATGTATCTGCTCCCACCAAGGCTTGCAGTGACGGTTGGTCCCATCAAGTCTCCATGGATGCACTCCAATGGTCTCTTGCTCCTTGTTTGTGATTTATCAAACGGAAGGCGATGACCCTTGTCGTACTGACATCCCGCGCAAACGTGACCGTCGCCAAATGAAGAAAGCTTAGGCAAGCCTCTTGCAAGGCTTCTGTTAGCCATATACTTCTGCTTATCCATTCCTACATGCCCCAGCATTTCATGTCATATAGCAGCGCTATCGTTTGATCTCATTCGATCAACATAAGAGTTCGTTGTAAGAACAAACAATTTCTTCACTCTCCTTACAACATGAGCAACATCAGCCTTAACCTCTGATACGTTGCGAAGGAACTTCACTTATGTTGGCCCAAACAGAACGTGATAACCCGCGTCGACCGCATTGGTCACAGAGAAGAGGTTCTTCTTCATGCCCGGTATGTGATACACACTCCTTAACGTGAGTGGCCCCTTATCACTACCCAAAGACACAACTCCCTCTTTCTCTACTTCATAAACAGTATTATCAGCAGTTATAATAGCTTCATTACCTGAGTAGGCTTGCAGAGAAGAGAACTTCGACTTGTCTCCGGTGAGGTGATGACCACAGCCGGAGTCCACGATCCAATCGTCGTTGAAGTCGACAGCGAACAAGGCACGGACACAAGTGTCTATCATGAAAGCTCCACCCCATCCAGCTTTCTCACCCTTAGAGCAAGATTCCTCCTTGCCTGCAGAATGCCCAGGCTGCAGTTTGACCTTGCAGTATTTCTTGAAGTGTCCCTGCTGATGACACCCATAGCACTTCAGATTCTTCTTCCAATCCTTCTTAGGAGCAGTGCTCCTCTCTGACTGATGAGAAGTTGAAGGCTCATTTTCAGCAGCGGTCTTCTTCTTCCCTTCCCATCCCTTCTTCTTCTTGCCTGAGAAGAGAGCTTCACTGCCTTCCTCAGTGACAGTGACTCCAGACATCTGCCTTGCCAGACTTTCCTGCGAAGCAAGCAGGTTCTCAAGCTCTAGCAGAGATGGCTGAGTAGCACAGCCTTGAACAGATGTTTCAAAGGCAACATACTCCTTCTGCAAGCTGCGGATTATGTGCCTCTTCATCTTAGCCTCAGAAATAGGCTCATCCGGATCAAGCGCTGACAGCTCAGCACACAAGCTCTTCATCTTCAGAAAGAATTTGGAGATGGTCAGGTCTCCTTGAGTTGTCCTCTCCAACTCATTCTCAAGAAACTGAAGTCTAGCCACATTCTTTCTGTTGAACAACTCATTAATGGTTGTCTAAATATCAGCAGCAGAATCACATCCAATGATGTGATCAAATAGTTCTGGTGAAACGGCCCTCTTGAGAACAAACTCCGCCTTGGCATTTGTTTTTCTCCAGAGCCTCACCTGCTCAACAGTGTCAAACGCACTAGTCACTTCCTGTCTGTCGTCACCACCGACGACCTCCCATAGCTCCTCACCCAGAAGTTAACTCTTCATGCACGACTTCCACTTCTTAAAGTTAGTCGGCGTTAAGAGTTCAATACCAAGACCTCTTGCATAGCTGACTTCCATTGCAACAACCGTTGTTTAAGCATCCGTCCAGTAAGCACAGAGCAACAACACAAGTTGATCACCACTCAAGGCATAGAGCAACAACTCTGGTTGAACACCACTCAAGCAACTAAACCTCCCTCTGATACCATGTTAAATTTTCTCAAAGTGGTCATCAAGGTAGCCTAAAGACAAATTAATATTCTCAGAACTACCCAGTTCACACTTTGATCATGAGAAAACACAAGGAACAAGCTTATCACCAACCACAAATGGAAGAACAAGCAGGTCTTATATTCATTCACACTTCTTTACAAGGCGAGGTATACGTAGCGAGACATGATTTGGCTAGTACACAGGCTATAAAAAGAAAGAATAAAACAAGTCGGGCGGACAGCACAGGAGACCGCCGAGACTGCCCAGTCCATCAAGATCACTGAAGCCGCTCGAGCTGCAACTGCTACAAGCCAAATAGCACACGAAGTCCACCGAGGCCGTGAGGTCAAGCGGACACACCGTTATTCGCTGCCTGCTGAAGAATTGAGGAACAGACCGCCTACCCGCCTGAGACCGACGGACAAGTTATTGGAACATGAACAAGCTGAAGCAGAAAATTGACAAGCCGCAGAAGCGACCAGCTGAGACCGCAGAGACCATACACTTCAATGCCAACTCCTGGCTCCTTGAAGCTAGCCGCGCGACCTGAACATAGCAAACCGTCAGCACTACTCAGCCCGCGCGGACAGAAAACCGCAGACCGCAACACTTGCCCAAGCTCAACTTACTTTTCACTCCGTTACTGTAGATGTGCCGGGGGGTTCTATTTATAGGAGAGGTGAGGAGTGTGGTCACCACCTTAGTGCATAGAATCACCACCCCAACCCGCAGACTAGCAAAATATCCGTCCGTTGAGTCCGCAAAGACTTAGTCGGATTCCAAGAAAACCGCCAGGAGCAAGACACCGATGTTCACTACCAGGAGGCCTTGTACCAGACCGCCCACACTATACGGACAAGGTACACTCCACACAGTCCGCACACATCATCACATGGACAACCACAACCCCTTCAGCGACAGTCCGCACACACAAGAGGTAGTCTGCATAGCACAAGACCAGAGCCTCCATCCGCCATAAGTCCACGATCAAAGACAGTCCGCCCGGTCAACAACGGACTTGGAGGACACACTGGACTTGTAATAGAATGTGACCAAGTCCAGTGACACAAAAAAGCCTAGTGCGAGCTCGACGGACAAGGCCCAGTCCGCCAACTTCCAAAGCAGATCGCCAATTCCACCAAGGTAAGCAGATCACCAAACCACCAAGGAAAGCAGATCGCTAATACCACCAAGGTAAGCAGATCGCCAAAACTACTCGCACAGCTGTCTAGACAAACCGGCCAACTGCCAGACTCCGATGCCTGTCCGCGCTGTCCTCCACAGCAGCTAACACCTGCTGTACCACTGGAGCTCGGCAAGGGCCACAGCCAAACTCCAAGGCCAGTCCGCCACAGCGGACACCGCGGACTCGCCAGTCCGCAAGCCTCCCGCGGATAGAAAACTCAACCCGCCGGTTAACACAAGCTTGCACAACCATGGTCGCTGAACAAAGCACTGCCTACAGCCCGCAACCCGCAGTCCGCTCAGTCCGCATCGCCAGAAGCCTGACTTCTCTGGCCATAGGCCACCAAGCCGTACAACAGACCAATCAAGCCGCACACCAGGCCGCACAGGCCGCTCCTCAATAGCCAAGCCATCAAGACAGCCAACTCCCAGGCCGCAACCCGCAGTCCACCCAGGCCGCGGACTCATACCGCTCAGGCTGCACAGTCCGCCCGACCTGCCCATCACCCACTTCCACTTCACAAATTTCAACAGATAACAAATCTAACCCCTTATTAATTAGATTAAACTGGGATGACATTTGTGCAGCTAACGATGTAATCTGGTCCACTTGACGGACTCCAGCCGGTTGACTATTACCTTGACTCTCATAAGCCTGATAATTATTATAAGTAAGATCTTCTAATATTGCGTAGTCGTCTTCGGGATATTTCTTCATTAAGGAACTGCCCGCGGCTCCATCCACTAAAATCATGGTTGTCGTTTGCAAAACATTGTAGAATGTAGAGACTTGTTGGTGTTGGGCTAATCCGTTGTGTGGTCATTTTCGCAATAACTCTTTAAAACGCCTCCACGCCTCATAAAGAGTCTCCCCATGATTTTGCATGAACGTAGTTATGTCCTTAATGAGCTTAGCCGTCTTCGAGGGTGGGAAATAATTATTTAGAAATTTTTCTACTAAGTGATCCCATGTGGTAATAGAGTCATTGGGTAATGAGTCTAACCAGTCTTTCGCTCGTCCTTCTAACGAAAATGGAAATAGCCTCAACAGAATTGCATCTTCAGATGCTCCATTGAATTTTAACATGTCATAGATCGCTAAGAAGGTACATAAGTGAGAGTTCGCATCATCATGACTAAGATCCCCAAACTTGTTATGTTGCACTTGTTGCATAATTAGTGGGTCCATTTTAAAGTTGTTTTCCGCAATTGCGAGTCGCGCGATACTAAAGTGTAAACCTCCTCTTAAAAGTGTATTATAATCACAACACGTCATTCGTGGCGCAGCATCTTGAACATTATGGTCCACTTGTCCTTCATGATTATTCATATTCTCGTGATCGTTATTATCCATCTCTTGATGAATAATATTCAGCGTTCTACAAAGTTTTCTGTTTTGCCTACACGTATGCTCTATTTCTGAATTGAAAGACAAAAGTTCAGAAGTTCGATGTCTGGACATGCACAAACAGAATTACAGATAGCAGTAACAACACAAACAATACAAGATAAAACAACAAAACAAGAACTTGAGATCTAAATACTCGGGTTTAACTAATATTGCAAGAGATAAAACACTAAATACGTCGCACCTCCCCGACAACGACGCCAAAAACTTGATACGCCAAAAATGGTATACGCAATTAACCGCAAGTGCACGTGTCGTGTCAAGTAATAAATAGTAAGTAAGGATCGTTCCCTCGAGGAGATGGTGAATTCAGTGCTTGCAATTACTAGTTGTGTCTTTTCTTTAAATTCAAGAAGAATAAGATGATGGTTTCAGAATACTAGAATCTTAAAATAAACTTCTAATTACTAGAAAGGAACTAAAGATCCGGGAGAGAAATACTTGGTTACAAGTTTTCAAAAGATAATCTTGTATCATGATTTCGTAGGTTTAATGTGACAACCCATGAAAATAGTTTTGTGATGATGAGTGGTGAAACGTCTGGAAACAATTTTAGAGAAGAAATTTGTACCTCTCGATATCGGAAGTCCCGAGGTCTCTGTTACCCCGTAGGTGAATCAAGAACCGCATAAAGATCGAAAACCAAAGTTGCTAGCACCAAGGGGAAATCTCTTTCTCCCTTCAAATGCTATACCGACTCTACGATATACTTACACAACTCCTCTCTCGATTTATGAAGCGTAGTAAAAAGATGAAGTCTTGGCCAAAGATTTTGAATTAAAGATCATAGATTCAATACAATCACCAAACATTCATAACTAAGGGTAATTAAGAATTTGTCATCATAAAAGACATAGTACTCTCACAATACAAGATTAAAACAAGTTAGTTCATCACGATGAAGAGAACACACCACCAAACAAGAAAGATCTTATAGCACATGGTGGGAGAAATGCAAAACAAAGCAGGAATTCTCTCTCCGATGTGTGCAAAACCATTCTGCCTCCAAGATCCGGCATGCCCTAGTTCTTCTTCTTCTCCAAGACAAGTCCACTTTTTCTCTCTTTTTGGATCCACCAAATTCCCCCTCCCTTTTTTTGTGTTCTTTTTCTCCTTAAAAATATCCGATGACTCTCGAAAAGATGCCACCTTTCATTTTGAAAAGGGCGCAAAAATTCGAAATTTAAATGTTGAAAACCGTCTAGGAGACGTTGCAACCTTTTTTCTCTGAGTGTTGCAACCTTTTTCCCAGATTTTGTTATTTTGCCAGATTTTCATTCCCAAGCAAATTCCTCTTGCGCATCTAGTAAGAATACAATAGTAAGAGACTCAATTAGCCTTGAATTGAATACATAAACTTTTACTTTCATTTTTATAACCTTTAGACTTATTTGTGTCGGAATAGCCGCGTAATACGTTGGAAATAATGGCCTAGATGACTTCTTTTTAGAAGTTATCAGATACTCATACATCAAATAAGGAGACAAAACTTGGTCGAAATGAGGCGACGATTCCATGGACGCGGCAACAACGACATGAAGGGGCCGTCTGATGAACTCATGATTTTTTTTACGGACCGACACATCGCAATAATCGACCAAAATGATGGGGCTAACTCTCCAATGAGGGTTTCACGGCGTAGAACATAATGACACGACGATTACGTTGACACGGAGAATAAAATGACACGACGATGCAATTAGCCTGGCAAGAATCCAAGGCTTTCACAATGATGATTTCTAGGGACAAACGGTATAGGCAATCCATTCGACAAAATTTGACATACTCGATGAAATTGGGCATACTTGATGAATTTGAACATGTGTAGCGAAAGACACGACACCCGATGAATTTTACTAAAACGACTCGATGGATTCAGACATACACGACACAAAAAAATTAAAAAACTGTAGAGATAAAATATCGTAGAAATTCCTACTAGTAGGCTAAAAATCGGAGTTGAGAACGAGCAAAAAGAGTAAAAACGAACGAAACACCACTTGCATCAAAACATCCGGAAAACGACCACTCACGGGCTCCGCTTCGAGGATAGTCCGTAAGAACACCCCGTCTTTGATTCCTAACACTTTTTCAGAGCAAAACGAGGGTTAGGTCAGAAGCCCTAGCGCCAAAAAACCACGAAACGGAGAAATCTTATCGCGCGCCCATAGCTCTCTTCGAGAGCTTTCTAGATCTATGCTCCGACGAGAATTTCATGCACCAAAGTTCCTGTGGCGGCGGCTGGAAGGTTTCCCGAACTCGCTTCTCTCTCACGCGGCCCTCTGATTCGCCGGATGAAAAAAATGGGAATAGTTCGGCTCTCTCTTTTTTGAGGGAAAAGATGATGATAATAATAATAATAATAATAATAATAATTTTAAAGAAAAAAAATTAATCCCGTGATTGGTCGAATGAATCAGAAAGGATTCAAAGAATCCTTTTGAAAAAAGGAACTTTTTATAATTATTATTATAATAATTATTAGTATTATAATAAATAGAATTTAAATGAAACAAAGGAGGGGGGCGGGTTCCTCTCTGGTATGAGGGGGAAAAAAGGGGGGAGGGGGAGGCAAGAGAAAGAAAAAAAAAAGGGGGGAGGAAAGGGGGAGAGAGGGAGAAAGAGAGGAGGGAAAGGAAGAAAAAAGAAAGGAAGGAAGAGAGGAAAGAAGAGGCTCGTATCTGACCCATGAGCAGCCATGAAAACAAAGTTCGAGAGAGTGAGAGAGAGGAAAGGAGAGAAAGAGATTGGCGTGCATCCAAGAAAAATGGTGAGCAAGAGAACGTTTGAAGTATTGACTTTGTGCACATCAAAATAACTTGTATTTTATTCTAAAATTCCTTACGTAGAATAACTACCCACTCCTTGCCCTGAGCCGCACAACAGATCTCTCGACGTCGTATTTTGCACCATATTCTAAATCAAGGCTTTCTTTGATTTCCTTTATTTTGCTGTGTTTTCTTGATTAGGATATGATATTTGGATTCTTGGTGTAATCCTCTATTTCCAATCAAGGCCTTTCTATGGAATGCCCCAGTAGAAACAAGCGGAGATCTGGTCGCTAGTTTGTCCTCGCAAGCGTCAAACGTAAGGGTATCTAAAAGAGTCAAAACTGACCCTTCTGGCGACGTCCAAGATTCTGGAGACATCCAAGATTCTGGCGACGTCCAAGATGCTAAATTTAAGAGTTCTGATTCATCCAAACAAGATGGAGCCAGAGAAGTTTGATATCAAATTCGTTGCTTAAAACTGTTCAGAATGAATGTAAAATGTTTCAAAAACAATTCAGGATGAATTTTACATGCTTATAAAGGAGTTCTAGAAATAACGTTCCTTATCAAATTTGTTCATGATGAATGTAAAATGTTTCAAGGCCTTCTATGTACAGTCACAATGCTCCCACCACTCTTCATAATAACTAGGCTGAGGGTGACAAAGTCTTCCATACAACACAAGAAATTGGTAGCCATAATTGAAAATTTAAAGCTCAGGTTTCATGCATTCAATTATTTTTTAGTCATATTTGATCCCTCTCTTATCGTATGCGATCACTTTCTTATCATGCACGATCGCTATTTTTATAATACGCATGCAATTGTATAATTGACCACATATGATAACTTGTTTAACAAAATGACATTGGAAACCAAATTACATTAAACGGATGGAACCACATTCATATCATCTTCATGATAGTTTGCACCAAGGCAACACAGTGCAAACATAAGTTTCTTGCATCATAGATGCAAGCTTGCAGCAACCATACACACATTTTATTCTTCATAGGATCATATAACACACACAAACA
Organism: Platanthera guangdongensis; assembly: GCA_039583875.1. NCBI lineage: Eukaryota > Viridiplantae > Streptophyta > Magnoliopsida > Asparagales > Orchidaceae > Platanthera > Platanthera guangdongensis. Next base: position 273,309 of record JBBWWR010000154.1, on the reverse strand, counting down.
CAAACATTATGCCAAGCTCCATCTTCTTCCTTCAAGTTCATCTCACTTGTAGGTGCAGGGATAACAGGTGCAGTTGGATCCACACTTGCATCCATTCTCGGACCCCTCGTCATCTCAAATCCCTAAATTCCTCTATAAAATTTCAAATTGAATGCAAATTCATCAGCTATCAGCAAACTTTAGATCATATATGACATTTCGCAAGGGTATATCTAATTTGAGATTGCAAAAGCATAAGATAATAATTTCAATGAAAGAAAATATCAAAGGTTAAATTCAAACATAAATGATTCATGTTTATGAATAAAGGAGTGAATTTTATAGGATTAAAGATATTCAAAAACAACTCATGTACTTAAACCAATTAGTCACACCGCACTTTAATTTCAAATCCTCTCCAAGTTGAGCCTTCGAATCTTTATCCAAATCTGCTCCAGATCCAATCCCTGTAGGTGAAATATTATACGTCAACGTCGTACAACGACGTCCGAAAGCTCTACCAAACTATGACGATTGCCGCAAAGGCAACTATATATATCTTTCAACGACGTCCAAAAACTCTACCATTCTGACCCTTGCCCGTATGCCCGCATATTACATCTCCCCTATATTTTGACCCTTGCCAGTTTGGTTAGTCACACACAAACTGCTGCTAAGCAGCACTTTTAAAAACTGACACCAAAAAAACTGCAGCCACCCAGAAAATTTAATAACTGCACGACACTTTTAAAAACTGCTGCTAAACAGGTGCTAACAAACTGATAGCACAAAAATTTAATAAGCAAGTGTGCTTATTTACTGCTGAAAGCAGTGCACGGTCATATTTAGTATGACAGAACTTGGAATAAAATGATCACAAATTGATCATATTTATTACAGCGCTCACCCACATGAACCTCATTAATAAATCATGTTTAAAGATATGAAATTTGAAATTATAAATAGCAAATAAACACTATTACCTTTGTTCTCTTTATAAAAGTTCAAACAGTCTTTGGCCAAACATACAATCTTCTAATCTAGCACCTCAATGCAAAAATCTACAGTGCAAAAGTGCTTACTCCGCCAAAGTTGACCGTGCGTTTTTTTATTGTTGAAGGATTCCTATGTGCAATATAAAATTCATAGGTTTAAAATAAATTATTCAAAGCCTATTGTGCATGAATAATTCATAGGTGCTGACATACTTAAGAAATTCTATGCAAAACATTTCATGGGGAGGCTGCGACACAAATTGAGATTTGAATGTCATATTTCCCATTTCTACTAAACATATATATGATCAAAAAATTAAAAAAATCATGCTATGCTAGCAACACTATGCAAGACCATGAAGGTAGAGAGTGTACATGATCAGAATCTTACACGTGAGTCAACACATGCTAGATCAAGAAATTAAGAAGCAAATCTTTGTTGAAAGTAGTGCACTACTTTATTTTGAGTTCTGTCATTTTATTACATTGGAAAAAAGAACTACCCCATATATAACAAATGGGAGTAGTGCAAGTCTTTACACTGGAAAAAAACTCCCCCATTAAAAGCTATAACTTTCAAAATGAAATATTTCATCTAATTTCTAGCAACTTCAATATCAAAGGAAAAAAGTAGTGTGAAGATTTTTCTAACAACCAAAGATTATTTGCTAAGCAGGTGATAAGCATGTATCTAAGTAGGTGCTAACATTCTAAACAGTATGCAAGATCACGGAGGAAAAGAGTGTACATGAGAGTACTGCACGTGAGTCAACACATGCTAGATCAAGAAATTAAGAAGCAAGTCTTTACTGAAAGTAGTGCTAAAATAATCTGAAGAGATTGTACTTCAAATATCATTTATCACATCATAATCTGAAAGATTGTAGCTAAAATAATCTGAAGAACTGTGAGATTTTTCAAACTTTAATTTCTCTACCCTTGAGAATAAAAACAACCAAAGATAGATGAGTGCTTAACGTTTCCGGCGTAAAAATGAAAGCAGTGCACGACACTTCAAGAATATTAGCGTAAAGTTTGAATTTAGCTTAAACAACAAAAAATGACACCATGAGATCTTACCATGAGGGGTTTGCCGGTCTAAGAAGCTCGCCGGAAGGAGGTTGCTTGTGAGGCATTGTGGCAGAGGAGATATGTCGATGGAGGAGAAGCTCTTGCGGTGAGGCGCTGGGAAGGAGATTTGAGGCGGGGCTCTGTGGAGAGGATATTTAAAGGAGATGTGAGGCGCTAGGAAGGAGATACAGGTTTTTTGGCGGGTATGATCTTCTCAAGCTTGGAATCAAAAGCTTTTTGGCGGGTATGATCAACTCGATAAAATATTACATGGTATACCTTGTCAAATTGGAATTTGGGACTTGAAATTAAGCATACCGCGAAAGTATGATCTTCTCAAGCTTGAGCCACCTCAATAAGCCTAGTGAGATTAAAAGAAGGAAAATTTTAAGTAATTGAGAAGGAAAATTTTGAAGATAAAAATGAAACCAAAAGCCAAATATTGTCTACCTGCTAGGAACACTTTTTCTTATTATCATCCTTGACCTTTTGCTTGAGCTGCCCATCAGATCGAGCTCGAAACAGGTTCATCCCCAATACCCGCGCTACTCGTGTCCAGTACAAGAAATGCCTGGCCAGACTCTTCCAAGACATTTGATCACCAGTCACTGATTTCACATGGGAGCGCTCTACTGGGCTGGTCAGCAAGTAATTGAGCAGCTCCTTCTCCGCTTGGGAAAACGGCTCCCCTGCAGATGGGGCAGGAACGGTGGCCGCCAATATCTGATCCAAAGCCGACACCTGATGATCGACCATGAATGGCGGACGCAAACCAATCTCGCTGACAACAAATGTGTTGGCCACAACAGGTTCCACCACCGTCGTAATGACTGTAGAAGAGGTCGGTTGATTTGAATTTCGGGTGGTCGGGGATGCAGCTGGAGCTGATGGTTCGGCCGACGGCGACGACAGAATATTTAGGAAGCCTGCATCGTCATGTTGCTAGGCAGCCTCGGAATGTGATTGCAAATGAGATTGACAACTTGGTCGTGCTGATGTAGTTGATGGCACACGCTTCTTGAGGCGTACAAGATACTCCCAATGATTCTGGATCTCTTTGTGGGTCATCTCGAGCAGATCATCACGACGGGAAGCAATGCGGGCATACGCGGGGGCAACCACTTTAGTCTAATGAATGTTGTCGGCATGCCTGTCATCAATCTCTTGTTGAACCAGCCGATCAATGATATTGTCTGATTACCCTTCAATGAGTTGTTCGGGCATAGATTGCAGATCTGATGCATGGGGTTGACTTGAACTTTGATTGGCACTGATTGCTAAGGTGACGGTTCGAGTTGTAGTTGTTGTCACAGTCTTTTCCAACTACACAATGTCAAAACTGGCAACAGAGGACGATCACAATGGATTAATCACTGATGCGGCTTGACTTAGGGCAGTAATGATGCTGTGTTTGGGTGCTGCTCGTTGAATGGGCAATCTGAATCGGGCCTGGGCAACCATATCCTCCAGGTGTTGTTTCAGGACCTGTTCCGATTTCGGCCGAATGAACCGTTTGAAAGCAAAATTAGTACTACGCAAAGACGAGACAAGAACAAACCAGATTCGATGCAATTGTGGAAGATGCAAAGATTTAATGGGGAAATCCTTCAGATCCTGTAGTTCATCAGGTAGAAGAAATTTGAGAGCAATCGTTCGGAGCAAGCGACGTTCCAAGGGGTTTTTCATTGGCGAAGTGCTCATGACAGCTTCCCAAAGATTAATCCCTTGTAATGTCGACTGACGTTCATTGCCCAGTGCTTTGAGGCTGCGAGGTTTCTTATTGTGACTCGATGAAGAGCTGCACTCATGTGATGTTGGTCCTGGTTTGCGGCGCTTACGATTGGACTGAATGGAATGAGGAGCGTTGCTAACTTTGATGCCAGATTCGGCTCCAATCAACGGATCGACATCATCAATATTGTTCAGATCATCATCCTCCTGCGGTGCAACATCACCTTCTTTAGTGATGTGATGATCATCGTGAGCCCGCTCGATAAAAGCAACGGCAACCTCAAAGGCATTGTGAGCAATCGCATCGAACGTGTGACTCGACCAAATTGCATTATCATCAATTGATTTCACGACCATTCCAAGTGATTCAAGTTGCCCTGCAGGAATTTCGGGCAGTTGAGGAAGGGATTGTCAAAATGCTGTTGTCAATCTAAATTCGTCGTCACAATCATCAATCGAGAGAGGCAATAAATGAAACATCATCGACAGAGATGTAGGCGAGGGAGTGATGACATAGGTCGGAAATAGTGTGAGATATTGAGTGAGAATGATATGCATCCCAGAGATTAGCAAATACGCCCAGCAAGGATCGAATTGGAGTTCGCCTCAAAAGTTGATTTGAGCGACAACGACATGGAGCAATAAGTTCCCTCCTTCCAGGGATATGGTCTCTGGGCAAATGGCTCGTCCATGATGCTACAAGTTTTCAATCTTCCCCGATCCACGACGCAGACTCAAATGAAAGAAGCGATCTAGAACGGTAGTCGATGCGGATGCGGCGGAGTTAATCAATTTCTGATGTGTTTTTTCTATGTCTCATGGCAAGCGATAGGTTTGATCGTCACGATGCGCTTGTATGAGGGAACATCATTCTCGATTTACCACTTTTTAATGCGACCCAACAATGCATTCAATTCACCCTCAATGATGTAGCCTTCCCGCATTGGATGTTGTCCAGTGCCGACAATGATTTCGGCCACGACAACCATGAATTGTTCGTACCGAGCTCGATCCGTGCTGTTCAAATTATCCTGGTACCTTGTGATCAGGTGGTGATTATCGAGGAGAACAATGATGTTCTCGAACTCTTCCAGCCATTCCCGATCATCGCAGCACTTGTCCAGGTACATGATGAGCAATGAAGTATCAATACCGTAAGCGTTGTACCGTCTCAGCAAACCCCTACTAACTGATAGACGTTCCACATTGCCTGTCGTGCTTGTGAATTGATGAGAGAGGATTTGTTGGCGCTCGTTCATAACAGAGTGCAATCCAGCAACGGGGGCGAATTTCCTGCTGTAGAACTCATCCGTTAATTTCATGTGTATCGGCACGTTGTGATGATGGTCGGCCGAGAAATGAGTCCCGATGATGGCGCCTTCCATTCGGTTGTAGAATGGGAGTTGGCGAGCACTGCAGTCGTTGACCAGGCTTGTCAGCGTCGATTCCACTGAACTGAGAGTTCCATTGTACACATTACAATGCTGAAAGAATGATGGAAAATCGGGAAACAATGTCGGATCCTGAGGCGATGTCGATTGCCCAAGTGCGATATCCCGAGCGCACATTTCCAAATACCATGACACGTGGCAACGATATAGCGCGGCTTGACGCATGTATCGAGTCGTTCTGGCACAACGAATCACCTTGGTGACAGCAGCACTGCCGGAACGGGACGTGTACAAGTCGTATGTCATTTGAACAAGATCGACGTTGTGCACGCTCTGTTTGAATAACTGCACTGGATATTTAAGAATGATGGGCGTCGGGATCAACTACTCGGTTTTGGCCTCATCCATTACATGGAACGTGGCACCACAGCCGCCTGAGCTCTTCAACTTCTTGTACATGTATCGAGCACAGATGGAAAATCCGGTGGCGTCGATGCAATCGATGATTCGCGTGGCACTCAATTGCTTGCGGAAAAGAAAGCAGACTTTGTTGCAAGACAGGCATGCACCCGCTGTCACGTTGATGGCATACTGCCATTCCGGATCAATCACGAACAACGGTTTCAGCAGATACGCGTTCAGGTCGGGACTCTTGCTCCACAGTGGCACGACCGGATCGATTCAGATAGGAGGGCGCATGCCATCCTCGATCAGTTTCAGCTAGATCTTGATCCAATCCTCCTGAATCTTGTTCAACGTGCCAAATTGCTTGCCACAAACGCACGACTCACTAGTGGGGCGGTCGAATGCTGACGAGTAGAATGGAGGCGTTTGGGTCAGAATCCAATCCGATGGAATTTCAGGGCAGCGACGGATGAGGGTCTCCTCCGATCGTTGTATTTTCGCAATGTCCCGCAGTACAAGGTCGATACCGTTCATTGTCGATGATGACTAACAGACAGACAATCTGGGATGGATCATGTAAAGTCAGTGGCGAGAGGAAGAAGAACGAAGACTAACTGGAGCAAATAAGCCCTGCCAAATAAAGCCATAATTAATCCAAACTCAACAAGTTATCTCAAAATTCAATTAACAATAAAAATTAATATTCATGAAATAAACATGAAGTACCTGCTTCTGCCAATGACGGGCTCTATAGGGTGTGGCTCTACTCTTATTGAAAATGCTCTAGCAAACATTTCCCCTACCATAATATAAATTATGATTAAATTAAAATGCTATACAAAGTTATAATATAAATCGTGATTAAATAATGAGAATCTACTGAAATACAAGGTTTTTAGTGAAATGGAAACCACAATCATGATTAAATAATGAGAATCTGCTGAAATGCTGTCATCAATCACCATAACATGGTTGAACCTATTTCTTGAGTTTTGCAGATATCTTGTTTCTTCTCCAAACAACTTGTCAGCTTTCAGCTTTTTATGTATTATCTATTGAATTTTTCATTCAAGCCATTACTTGTGGCTGCAAGCTTATTTTTGTTATCTGTCTTTTAGGAAACGTAGAGTAATCTTACGATAAGGTTCTTTGTAATGCACTTTTAATTTCTTTGTCCTCCTTGATTTACTGCACCATTGATTTGTGCTAAGAAACTATAGTCAACATTGATCTTTAATTAATTAGATTTACAAACCGGTGGAAGCTATTCAGATACTGCATGTTAGTTCACTAATACTTTAAAAAAGAAATATGCTATTTGATTTGCATGTCACATATGTATGCTTACAATAAAAGTAAGAGCTGTTTGATGTCGACCACAAGCTTTATATTAATATTTTGTTATGAAGGGGCGGGCATATATAGCCAGCATGCCTTCAATTGGCACGTATTAGTAAATGAGGCAGGAATAAGTTGTGAATTGAATGTGGCAGGCACAGTTTTTTGCTTAGAAATATTTGATCAACCCAATTGCATGTAATCATTTAATGTGAGCGTGTAGGGCAAGAGATAGCGGCGTGCGTCATTTCCTCCTCCTCCCGCTCTGTCCTGATCTGCATGCCTTGACTCATATATGTTCAATTCTATCGTCTACTCTATCATGTTGTCTTTATTACAGCATTTTCTTCTTTTAGAATATCGCATCCCTCATTTCTGAATCAAACCTAGCAATAACTAGCTTTATATACATTAATACATATACCCCATAATCCATATACATTTTCAATATTACAGGTTTATATGTATGCAGGTTTACTACTTAATTTTCCATGGAATCAGAATTTAATTAATTCCACTGAAAATGCAGCAGTAATGTTTTCAGAATATGTATGCAGGAGTTGTACTGGTTTCTTGTGAGGAGAAGACAGAGCATGTTGTGTAAATAGTAATTAATTTGGTTTAGATTTATAGTCGGAGTTTTGTAATGTAAAATAAGACTATCTTTTACTTACTTTGTCATTACTTGTTCTTCTACATTGCTACACACTTCATTGTTGCTACTCAATTGCCGCGCCCTTTATCTTCGTTTCTTTAGTGTGTTAATTGGTACTATTTTCTTACCTTGCAAGACAGGTGACGCCTAGTCTTGTCACTTGCGAACTACTATAGGTAAAAATTATCTTAGACGATCTTCAAATTCTAAGAGTAAGAATTTTGAATCTCTTTTGCAATAATAAATTAGGTATCAATGTTGCATAAATTTGATTTAACATGACAAAATTAACAACATTGAAATTGACCTACACTTGATAAAAGAGAAACTAGAGTGTTGGATTGTATCACTCCATATATGCTAGCAAAGGATCAGTAAATCAATATTTTTACCACAATACATTGATTTTTTCGTTCTTGAAGGTCATTAACAGCACGGGATGGAAAATCAAGTTCAGAGAATCGCATAAAACTGGCGGAGCAGCTGCTCTGCAGCGTTGTGTGAAAGGAACGAGATGAAAAATTATGGTTTACCTCCGTAAAATGGTGGTTGAACCACAGTATTCGTCCTAGCACTCGAATCATCGGAGATGAGAGTAGGTCCTGGTAGTTGGAAGTGGCAGAGAAGAGATCCGAGGGGTCGGAGAAGAGATCTGGGGCATCGAAGAAGGAGAGTGAGGCGACTGTAGATGGATTTCCCAAGAGCGAACAACGACGGGGAGGTTTACGTGAATATGACGGGGTGGTTTTCGTGAAAATGGCGGAGAGGTTTTCTTGATGATGCCTTCGATCTGGGGCACCGAAGTAGAGATTCGGGCGCTGGAGAAGGAGAGCGCGATTTTGGATGGATTTCCCGGAGTTTACTGGCCACTGAAGAGGAGAACGAGCGCAATCCCGGAGATTACCGGCCACCGGAGAGGAGAACGAGCGCGATTGTAGATAGGTTTTCGAGAGACGGGAGGAGAACGAGACGGGAGGAGGTTTTTGCGATTTTTTATGCACAGTCGGGGGTATTTCCGGAAGAGCCAATCTTCAGTCTGATTCAGTCGGACTGAAGTGAGGCCCGACCGGGGGGGGGGGGGGTCCATTCGTTGAGTTTATGAGAATATACTATACGAATTTAATTATTACAAATTTATGATTAATTAAATTTTCTTTTTTTATATTATTATTATTATTAATAGTAATAGTAATAATATATAAACAATATATTACTACGAAAGCCTAAACGCACATCGATTCAAACAAAATTCACACTCTAGGTGAAGACTAGTGCTACGAATCCAACGACGAATCAAAATCAAAATCCGACGAGCCGTTCTCGAGGTCTAAATTCCTAAAGCTTTCGGCGAACATTAAAAAAATACAAAACTTTGAAAATTCGCCGAGGCTCCAAAATTGCTCTAATCACGATGAAACTTGACGGGCAAATTCAAAATTAATCGATTTAATTTCGTATCGAGAATTTTTATAATTTTGATGAGAATTCCTAGATTTGGCCGGCTCGACCTAACGGACGCGAAAACCCACTAACGGCGACGCGCATCAAGTCAACGCTAACGCAACGCCCTAACGTCATAATGACGTCACCACAAGAATTTAAATAATTAACGAAAAATCTGAGGCGTTATAGTCACCCCTCCAAAAAGGAAGTTTTGTCCCGAACCTTGGAACGCAACACAAAACGAGAGAACAAAGGAGAGATGAGATGAAAATTCGCTAGATAGGAATACTAACCAGAGAAGAATAGGAGAACAACTGAGGATGAGATTCCCTCATTGTCGATTCCAAATCCAAAATTGCACTCCTGACGTCCAGATTTTGCTAGAGAACTTTAAACATTGGAATTGTTTTCCTTCTTAGTGCACGATCTTACGTCTCTAGAATACGGACAGACTCTTCGACATATGAGAGATTAGGTTGAAGTTGGGGTACCGAATCAACGACGTGTCGATCACTACAAACACACTTTCGCAACTAGCTCAGGTGAAACACATCGTGAACACCAGGGAAAGAAGCAGACAATTCCAGTCTATAAGCCGAGACTCAGGCTTTGTTTGGTTGGGCTGTTGCTGATGAGAAGCTGCTGATGAAAAGCTGTTGATAGAAAAATTACTGATTATGGAAAATGGAGTTTTGTTAAAAAATTGTTTGGGTGAAATGGAGTTTCCAAAACGGAGTTTTGAAAAATTTGTTTGGAAACAAAACAGAGTTTTAGTGATTTTGTTTCAAAAAATTTAATTACCAACTATTTAAAATATGAAAAAATTTACTTTTTCAATAATATAACACTCAACACACATATCTAACAGTTCATTCATAAATTTTGTTAGAACCAACCGTCGGCATTTTATTCCATGCTTTTGCAACAAGAGCAAAAGATGGGGCATTTTGCTCGTGAATGTTGGAGCGGACGTGCAAAGTCCGAGAGAAAGCTTGGAGCAACATATGAAGAAAAAGGGAAGGCGGTGGATTCAACCGCGTCCCACCATGCTCCAGCCCAGCCTAGGGTATATAATCTTGGTCTACAAGAGGCCATAAAACAAGCTGACGTGGTGACAGGTATGAGTTAAATTATAGCAGTTTAACTTTATGTAGTTGTTACCCTTTTTATATGTTAGCTTATAAATGTTGGTGCTAGCTTTTGTGTTGATTTTCGATTGTCCGACGAGAGCCCTATTTGATACGGGAGCTTCGCATTCCTTCTTGCCCGAACGATTCGTAACGCGCATCGGAGTCCCTTCCTTGATGGCAAAAGACAAGTTGGATGTGTTGTTGCCCAATGGGTGCTCAATGAGCACGGATAGAGTCTGTGTTGTAAATATACGGATTGGGGATCAGGAGTTTGACTTGCAAGCATCGGTACTGCTGTTGGTGGAGTTCGACGTAATCTTTGGTATGGACTGGCTCTCGGAGCAGCGAGCATGCATTGATTGCAACCGAAAGGAGGTTAAGTTGGGACTGAATACTGATCGGGAGACTACGTTTGTGGGCATGAATGGGTCGAGTAAGATTTTGATGTCGGCCCTTCAAGTGATTAAGGCAGTTCGGTCTGTGGCAGAGCTATTTGTCACATTAGTGCAGGCTTCATTGCCTAAGCCAAGTCTGGGCAGTATTCCAGTTGTGTTCGAGTATCCTGATGTGTTCCCAGATGATCTCCTAGGAGCCCCTCCTCAGCGAGAGATTTATTTTACAATTGAGCTGGTGCCTGGTGCCAAATCGGTGTCACGCTCTCCATATCGGATTGCGCCAAGGGAGATGGCGGAGCTGAAGGTGCAACTGCAAGAGTTGTTGGAACAATGGTATGTGCGTCCAAGTTCATCGCCTTAGAGGGAACCGGTACTCTTCGTTAAGAAGAAGGATGGGAGCTTGAGACTCTGTATCAACTATTGGGAGTTGAACAAGCTTACAGAAAAGAATAAGTATCTGATCCCAAGGATTGACAATTTATTTGATCAGTTGGTTGGGTCAACAGTATATTCGATGTTAGATCTGAAATCCGGCTACTACCAAATAAGGATAAGGGAAAGCGACATCCCAAAGATAGCGTTCAGCACGTGGTTTGGGCATTACGAGTTCTCGGTCATGTCGTTTGGGTTGACCAATGCACCATCCGTGTTTATGGATCTGATGAACGGGACGTTCAGAGAGTACCTGGACCGTTTTGTGGTAGTATTTATCGACGATATCTTAGTGTACTCGCAGTGTGAGGATGATCACAACAAGCATTTGTATATAGTGTTGGAGACATTGAGAAGAAATTAGTTGCATGCTAAGTTCTCCAAGTGTGAGTTCTTGTTATCCTCAGTAGCATTCCTTGATCATATTGCTAGTGGAGAAGGGATAGCGGTGGATTCAGTGAAGATAGTGGCGATACGGGAGTGGCCTGTATTGACTACAATGGCGGAAGTCTGGAGCTTTCTGGGGCTTGTCGGCTACTACAGGCGCTTCGTAGAGAACTTCTCGCGGATAGCGCTACCACTCATGACGTTGACAAGGAAGGATCAAAAGTTTGTGTGGTCGCTGGAGTGAGAGCAGGCTTTTGAGGAATTGAAGAGGCGGTTGACCACGGCGCCTATTTTGCGTTCGCCGAGTGGGACCAAAGGGTTTGAAATCTATAGTGATGCTTCGGGTAGTGGTTTGGGTTGTGTTCTGCTACAGCTTGGGAGTGTGATAGCCTATGGTTCACGACAATTGAAGGTTCATGAGAGGAATTATCTGGTCCATGACTTAGAGTTAGCGACCGTGATATTTGCGCAAAAGCTGTGCAGGCACTACCTGTACGGTGTGAAGGTCGATATCTACACCGATCATAAGATCCTGAAGTACTTGTTAGATCATAAGGACCTGAACATGAGGCAGCGGAGGTGGACGGAGTTCCTGGGGGACTACACCTTCGAGATACATTATGTGCCTGGGAAAGGAAATGCAGTGGCTGATGCGTTGAGGAGCAGGGCTCCTACGCGGGCCAGCTGGTTGTCAGTACATGATGAGAGTTTGGTCCGTGATTTGGAGGCATTAGAGATCTCTTGCGTCGACAAGCAGACTAGTGCCGAGGCGAAATTGAATTGGACAGAGGTACAGTATGACCTAGCTGATAGGGTTCGGCGGGCTTTGGTTCAGGATAGCAGCATGAAGTAGATCTTAGATGAATCTTTGGATGGGTCAATTCCCAATTTGCTGTTGAGGATGGACTGCTAAGGAGGGACGGTCGCCTATGCGTCCCTAGTGCGGACAACCTTTGAGAGGAGTTGATGTACGAGGCTCATCATACCAAGTACTCAATCCACCCAGGGAGTACAGAGATGTATAAAGACATGAAGAAGTTGTTCTGGTGGGCAGGATTAAAGAAAGATGTAGCACTTTATGTGGCCAAGTGCCAAACATGTGCCTTGGTGAAGGCGGAGTGCCAGAAGACCGGAGGATTCTTGAAGTCCTTACCTATCACGGAGTGGAAGTTTGATGACATTTCTATGGATTTTGTGCATGTTTTGCCAAAGTCGCAGAGGGGAAACGATGCCAGCTGGGTGGTCATAGATAGATTGACAAAATGATGGTGGCAACCCCCAACCTGTTAAAGTTGAAGATGATGACGGCGACGGCGACGGCGATGGAGGCAACCCCCAAGTTAAAGTTGAAAATGATGACGGCGACGGCGACGGCGATGGCGGCAACCCCCAACGTGTTAAAGTTGAAGATGATGACGGCGACGACGACGGCGTTCTCATACATGTTGAAGATGATGACTACATTATGTGGAGCTACATGAGATGAAGGCTTTTAAATATTATTTAGTTTATTTCTATTTGCATTTTTATTTTCATCATGTAATGTTTAAGTATTTTATGTGTTGATTTATTTTTATTTAGTGGGCTGCACATAGCCTATGCATTTTGTAAAGCCTATATATAGGCATGGACTTTCATGGTTTTACATAGAGAATGAAAAAATTAAAACTTGAATTCAAAATTTGAATTTCCCCCTCACCTCTCTTTTCCCCCTTAGGCAAAATTCGGCCCCCCTCTTCCTCCCTTCCTCTTGGCCACCGACCACCCTTCCTCTCCCCTCCTCTTGCTCGGCCTCCCTCCTCCTCCCTCCTCCCCTTTCCTCCTATGCCCCCCTTGGTTTCCCCTCAACTCCACCTCCCAAGATTCGGCCACCACTCTCAAGCCTACCCTCACTTCCACACCCCAAACCGAACCACCACCCTCCCCCTTATCCAAAACCCGACCTCCGTCAAGAGCCCCCAAATCACCCCCTTTCCATAGTTAAATCGACCACGATCAAAGATGTTTTCTCCCTTTGTGGTTTTCTTTCCTCCATCCCGGCGTGAAGCAAAGGAAGAAGACAAGTTTCTCTCCATCCGGCGACACTCCGGCGGAGTCGTGGAAAAACGATCCTTGAAAGTGAACCGGAATCATCTATTCCGGTTGGGTAACGAGATCTTCTACCTCTTGTGTGATTCTTATCCCTTTAGATTTTTAATTGGTGGAATACCTTTGTGTTACTTTGGAATCGTTTTTTTCGTTCGTGGCTTATCTTTTCGATCGCATGTGTTGTTCTTTCTAATTGTTTAATTTTTCGAGAGCTTTGGCGGGCCTCGCTTTCGTTTTGTTGGGGGAGATCTACCATTTCCGAACCGAATCTTTCGGTAGATCTCTTTTGGTACAAACATCGCTCGATCGGACCCAAGATTGGTCCTTTTAGCTTGAGAAAACATCGGCCTCTATTCGTTTGTTCGATCTTTAGTCGGTGTGGCTACCGTACGTTAGCGATAGTTGATAACGTTGTTCATGGGTGTGCTGCGTTTAGTTATTGTGTGAGCGTAATAGTGGAAATAGAAAGACGTACGTGTTACTCCCTTTGTCGTTATAGCGTCAAACACCGTAGCCTACATCAATTTGGTATCAGAGGGAGGTTCACGTCAATTTCTTAATTGGCACCCTCCCCCTTTTATTCAGCACGTTAACACGCACTTTGTATGCACGTTCAGAGTCAAAATAGTAAAAAAAAAAAATTTGGTCTGCCAATAGCAGCTTAACTTTCTTATTTTTCAGCAAAAAAACAAAACAAAATTAATTAATAATCTTCATATTTTATTCTGCAAGAAAATCTATTTTATATTAACTTTACCTTAGTGGTTAAGAGGGAACAATTCCGACAAACCTATTTTAATTGTGGCAGAAGCGTTTCTCATTGTATGTGCACAAATTCCGGATCGAGTTTTCTCTCCGTTTCTCACAATATGGCCTACGACGTCAATGTTTCCCGAGGAAAATCATTAGGTTCCATTAGGAATGAAGATAAACCAAATGCCCAGGCCAAACGGCAAATAACTGATGATTTGGCTACCCTTAAACAAGGGAATAAGTCAGTCTCGGATTATATGCAACTCTTTAAGGATTTGACGGTTATGAGCGGTGTGCAGGAATCGCTTGAGGTCACCCTTTCCAGGTTTCGTAGGGGATTAAACCCCTACATCCAGGGTAAATTACTGCGTTATTGTCACACAGATCTAGACTCCACTTTTACCACGGCATTAGAAATTGAGAAGCACCAGATTCCAAGGAGTAAAGTTCCCTCATATCAGACGATTACTATAAGTGAGTCTAGTGACGAATCTGGTCTTGGATCTATTGTGTGTCCTACCCTGATTACGCCCGTAGACCATTTTGCATCTCCCCCTGAGTTGCCTGATTTAGTTGTAGACTCCCCTGATGAGTCTAAGGTCGTGCCTAGGACTTTGCCCGTCACTGAGGACGAAGCTGATTACGTTGGCGATTTGAGTGCCGATGAGGAGATTGGTTACCCTAGTGACCTGGATGAGGATTTCTCCTTTGAGGAATCGTCTCCACTTCCCTTCATCAATGTTTCTGAAACCGTTACGGAGTCTGATTTGAGTGAAGTTTCTAGTGAGGTGATAGAGTCACCCTGTGGCGAATGTTTCTCTGATCGTGAGTTAGGTGATGACAAGCCAGTTGAGTTTTTTGTGAGGGAAAATCTTCTGTTTGATTTTCTGTTTGATTTCGATGGCTTGCACCCGGAGGATTTTACTTGGACGATAAATCTGTATTTTGACAGTGGGCATGACTTAGCCCCTCCTCCGGAATCTATCGATGCTCCCGTTCCTGAGATCTGTACTGCTACTGATGTCGTGACTTATGAGTTGGAAGAATGTCCTAGCGAGAGAATTATATTTTTGGAAGACGACGCAGAAGTAGACCCGGATGAGCGTCCCCTGATACTAAATCCGTTGCATGAATTTAAATGCGATCTTAACTCTCTCCCAGTTTTATCTTTACCGACTCTCCCTCCTGATATGTTGAACCGACCAGCGGATCCTTTCGGACATGAATTTTTTTTGCCTGATTTGAGTCATGTTATTTTACCATCCATGCTGGACCCTCCTTGGGACATGTCTCGTAGTGTGATAATAGATTTCGTGTTTGGTCATGATGAATGCCTCATTAATTTGGTATCCACTCGACTTTCTAAAACTAACCAAATCTTTGAGAGTACGTTAATGATGTGGCCATCTTTTGTGCCACCGGATCGCATTCTGTGGGTACCACCAGATCTCGTTGGGTTGGTGCCACCATATGTAGTTCCGCTAGTGCCACCCTATTACTTTCCGTTGGCGCCCCCATATTTAGTTCCCTTGGTTCCATCTCAAGTAGTTCCGTTACCGCTATTTTACATGTCAAGTCTGCCTACAATAGTATTTGTCTCTCACGCTTTCATTTTACATAAGCACAGTAAGGAAGCGCTAGTCACACACATATCTTCTTATCAATATATCGCTAACTTACATAACATGGCATCTCCCTATAAGGTTTTCGGTTTACTCTTGGTGTGACTCGTCCCTGAACGGATGCCTACGGGCACTATAGAAACGTTGGCGAGTCGGCGAGTTAGAACTTTTCGGATTTTTAATCAGTTAGGAGAAACAACATATCTGTTGCAGTTAACCACTGAATGGGGTAATTCCCCTAGTTTAAATGTTTCCACTTTCACGCATTGTGTTTTTCCACCTTTTGAAATATCTAACTCTACGTTTGGTGCCACTATATTTTCATTTGGGTTGGGGGTGAGCTTGTTCTTGGATCGTTCTCTCCATTGGTCTCCAACGGAGGTACGTTGACTGTTGATGAAGAAATTTTTCCTCTTTATTTGTCTAATGCTTTTCCCAGTTTCCCCAGGACAATCTTTTTGCTAGACAAGTTAACATTTGGTGTTTTTCTCTCCTCTCCAAGCGGTGGTATTCAGCGTTATGTGATACGATGGTGTGCTCGCCCGGTCTCCGGTGACCCTTGGATTCCGGACTCGGCGATGGTTCTTTTGGATGATGTTCTTCAGCGCCAGCACCGCCATGCCAACTCATTGGTGATGAGTTATTTTGAGCGGGGGAGGATTGATGGCGGCAACCCCCAACGTGTTAAAGTTGAAGATGATGACGGCGACGGCGACGGCGATGGAGGCAACCCCCAAGTTAAAGTTGAAGATGATGACGGTGATGGCGACGGCGATGGCGGCAACCCCCAACGTGTTAAAGTTGAAGATGATGACGGCGACGACGACGACGTTCTCCTACATGTTGAAGATGACGACTACATGATGTGGAGCTACATGAGATGAAGGCTTTTAAATATTATTTAGTTTATTTCTATTTGCATTTTTATTTTCATCATATAATGTTTAAGTATTTTAGGTGTTGATTTATTTTTATTTAGTGGGCTGCACATAGCCTATGCATTTTGGAAAGCCTATATATAGGCATGGACTTTCATGGTTTTACTTAGAGAATGAAAAAATTAAAACTTGAATTCAAAATTTGAATTTCCCCCGCACCTCTCTTTTCCCCCTTAGGCAAAATTTGGCCCCCCTCTTCCTCCCTTCTCTTGGTTGTCGGCCGCCCTTCCTCTCCCCTCCTCTTGCTCGGCCTCCCTCCTCCTCCCGCCTCCCCTTTCCTCCTTTGCTCCCCTCGGTTTCCCCTCAACTCCACCTCCCAAGATTCGGCCACCACTCTCAAGCCGACCCTCACTACCACACCCAAAACCGAACCACCACCCTCCCCCTTATCCAAAACCCGACCTCCGTCAAGAGCCCCCAAATCACCCCCTTTCCATAGTGAAATCGACCAAAATCAAAGGTGTTTTCTCCCTTTGTGGTTTTTTTTCCTCCATCGCGGCGTGAAGCAAAGGAAGCGGACAAGTTTTTCTCCATCCAGCGACACTCTGGCGGAGTCGTGGAAGAACGATCCTTGAAAGTGAACCGGAATCATCTATTCCGGTTGGGTAACGAGATCTTCTACCTCTTGTGTGATTCTTATCCCTTTAGATTTTTAATTGGTGGAATACCTTTGTGTTACTTTGGAATCATTTTTTTCGTTCGTGGCTTATCTTTCCGATTGCATGTGTTGTTCTTTCTAATTGTTTAATTTTCTGATAGGTTTGGCGAGCCTCGCTTTCGTTTTGTTGGGGGAGATCTACCATTTCTGAACCAAACCTTTTGGTAGTTCTCTTTTGGTACAACCATCGCTCGGTCGGACCCAAGATTGATCCTTTTAGCTTGAGAGAACATCGGCCTCTAGTCGTTTGTTCGATCTTTAATCGGCGTGGCTACCGTACGTTAGCGATAGTTGATAACGTTGTTCGTGGGTGTGTTGCATTTAGTTATTGTGTGAGCATAATAGTGGAAATAGAAAGGCGTACGTGTTACTCCCTTTGTCGTTATAGCGTCAAACACCGTAGCCTATATCACAAAAGTGTCACACTTCATCCCGAACAGGAAGGAAGATCCAGTGGAAAAGTTAGCCAAACTCTATGTAGATAATATTGTACGATTGCATGGTGTGCCCCGCAGTATTGTTAGTGACCGAGATGGACGCTTCACGCCGAATGACTGGAGGCTGGTGCATAGTTTGTTGGGAACTAAGCTGAGTTTCAACACAGCCTTTCATCCACAGACGGATGGTCAGACTGAGAGGGTCAACAGGACAACGGAGGACATTCTTCTCATGTGCGTCTTGGATTTTAGAAAGCAGTGGGAAGATCACCTGTACATGGTGGAGTTTGTATATAACAACAGATATCAAGAGAGTATTGGAATGACGTCTTTCGAGGCCTTGTATGAGAGAAAGTGTCGCACGTTGTTGTCTTGGTTGGAGACAGGCGAGTCGAAGTTATACAAACATCAAGCGGTGGAAGACGCCACTTCAATGATATGTATAATTCAGGAACGGTTGAAGATCGCTCAGGACAGGCAGGCAAAATACTATAATGCCAAGCATAGGAACGTGGAGTTCGGTGTTGGAGACTGGGTGTATTTGAAAATCAAGCCGTTCAAGGGTGTATCGCGGGTTCAACGCTTGAAGAAGCTGAGCCCGAGATACCTTGGACCGTTTGAAATCCTGGAGCGGGTTGGCGAAGAGGCGTATCGATTAAATCTGTCAGTGGAGTTGAGTGGGCTTCACGATGTGTTCCACATATCGGTGTGCGGAAGGAGGCGCAAGAGCCTTCGAAGGTCGTTGCGGTCGATCAAGTTCCTGTTGATTATAGGTTGACAACAAAGGTCAAGATAGTACGCATTGAAGACTTTGAAGTCAAACGACTCCGCAACAAGGAAATCCGAATGGTTAAAGTCCGTTCGGATAACTGCGGATGTGAGGAGCTTTCATAGGAGCGAGAGCAGTCTATATTGGAGGAATACCCGAGTTATTCACCTGAGGTAACATTTAAATTTTGTGTACCTTTACATAATTTTGGGACGAAATTCTTTAATGGGGGAAGATTTGTAACGCCCCGAAAATCGTAATCGAACTGGTCACGTCCTAAGGAATTTTTGGTGCCTAAATAGGTGTACACGACTTGGGACACGGGCATGTCCAAGGCCGTGTCTTTCTCTGTGTTTGTCGGCTGTGTCCAGAAAAGGACACGGCAGGAAACACGGCTTTGAACAGTAGCGGCACGGGCGTGTCAAGCGTGACACGGGCGTGTTCATGCCCGTGTTCCCTAAGGGACGTGACGGTTGGCGTGACAGTTATTTGTGACACGCCCCTAGGTCACGGGCGTGTTGGGACCCGACACGGGCGTGTTAGGTTGGGACACGGGCGTGTCTCGACCCGTGTCCTTTTCTGTGCTCGACGATCGTGCCTGGATCGGGGCACACGGCCTGGGACAGGGCCTTGTGCAAGGCCTTGTTCGGCCCAGGATTGAAAACGTTTAGGCGGATCTGAGCCGTTCGTTTTCTTTGAACAAGATCTGACGGCCCAGATGTGGTCCTGTCTTTTTAAGGCCGGGTATTGAGGATTAATTCCTCATTATCTCTTAAAGCATTCTCTTTCTAAGGAGTTAAAGAGAGGAGAGAGCAAGGAGGAAGGAAGAGGAGGAATCTGGCCGCCAGCAGAGCATCGGAGCGCCGAATCGAGAACCGAGACCAGATCCACGGAGGAAATTCCCTTGAGAAGCTTTCCATCCCGATAGATTCCCATGGAGCAAAAACGAACTACAAGGGTAATGATTCTCTACTTGAGCATGTAAAGCTCTCTTTCTTTTGCATAAGGAAACCCGCTCCCGCGAGTGTGCAGTGAGTGTGCGGTGTTCCTTGGGGTAGATGTGAATAGTCCCCCTTGTGTTGCATATAGAGTCCGGAATCGAAGTACGGACATAGGCATTGTGTGTGAAGCCTACCCGGACGTGTTGGTCTGGATCGGTGATGTTGCATATTGTATGGTTTGCCGGAGAAGACTCTGTACTTTGTGTTTTCAGGTTTCTACACGATAGATTGCAGCAGGGATCCTTGGGGATTAACTCCAAGGCGCACACGAAAAACTGAGCGGAAACGTAGTTCTGCTAACTTGGCGGCCGGGGATCCAGCCTTGTACATCACCGGGTTATACGATGTTTGAGAATGTTTTGGGATTCGATAGAAGCTTGGCCCACGCGTACGTCTTAAAGTGACTAGGCGGAGTGAGCAACGGTCAAGTGGAATCGGACCTGGGCTATGTGGTTCGGTGCTTGAGACCCAAAAGAGGGACTGGCCGTTGGCATAGTCGGGAGTCTTAAACTGTGGTCAGAAAGACTAAAGTGCTCACGATATTGCCATCCCAGGGATGGTGGTGAAGCCACGGAATTGACCGGATTCACCGATAATGTGCCCTGAGTGCACGGGGTGTTTGGCCATATAAGCCTACACCTGCGGCGAAGTATGTTTGCACTTTATTGTTTATCTGGGCTAATGAAATGAAGGGAAGGAGCACCTCCATCCCAAATAAGGGGCGGGGTCATTATAATTTGGTCATCTTTAGCTAACCGTTGTTTTGTTTGCCACCATGCAGTGGAATGTTGCTTGTAGGTGCTGCGGAGCCAAGTACCAAATAGCGGGCTGAAGCCCACGTTGCTGAGCTAGCCCTCGAAGGCCAAAGCGAATTGTTGTTTTACTTTTCTTATGTGTGGCCGGCCTGCGAGCCGATGTATGTAAAATATTACTTTGTTAAGTGAACTCTTGTAAGACCATAATGCCAAGTACTTTTCGGTGTATTTGTTATTTCATTCCTTTGGTAGTAAGTGGACATTCATGATAGTTGTTATTCAATTATGGGTTCATTCAAACTATTTAGAAGCTTTCGCTAGAATGCTCTGAGTTAGGGAGAGTAGTTGTAGTTAAATTTTGATATTCTTATGTATCCCTCCCGACTGTCCGTGGTATAAGGCGTCGAGTTCCAGCTGGACCTTCTGTTATATGACATACGACAGATGGGGGTGTTACAGCTTCGGCCCTACTTCCAGGCACACTCCATCCTAGTGGTGACTGACCATCCCCTCCGCAACATCTTTGAGGGGGTGGAGCATTCAAGCAGGTTGGCCAAGTGGTCGGTGGAGTTGAGCTAGTTCGACATCTCCTTCATCCCCCGCCTCTCGATCAAGGCTCAAGTAATGGCCGACATTTTGGCCGATTACGTGATCGAGGTGGTGGAGGAAGAGCTAAGACGTCATTTTATAAGAGATAATGTAGACAATGATAAAATTAAACTAGAATTTATTCTTACTGATTTGCAAAAAGCTGATATTTTCACTAAACCGTTAGATGAAAAGAAACACATTTTCTTCTTAAATCAGCTAGGAATGCTTGATGGTGAGGCTTTAAATTGACTTTTGTTCTGAGATCGATGAATTGTTCACCTCTTGTCTAACGGAGCTCGACGAACTGTGAACATTTCGTAGAACGTTCGTCGAACGGAGTTGGACGAACTTTCTATATGAAACTTTTTGTTGAATGGATTTCGATGTTTCTGTTTCAAGTACCTTTCGTCGAACAGAGCTCGACAAAATGTCATTCTTTCGCAAAACTTTTGTAGACCGGAGATCGACTAAATGTTTTTCTTGTGTGAAATTTTTCATCGAACAGAGTTCGATGCTTTATTTTTTCATCGGACAAAGTTCGCATTTTTGACTTCTGAAAACTTATAACTAGATTTTCATCGAACTTTATCCCGCGCATTTCCATTTCCCTTGCACTAGATCTTTTTGTTTTGCAGGACAATGGCAATTTCTCAGGCGACTCTTTCAACAATGAAATTTGATGCTGGATTTGATATTGACATGGAATCATTCAGTCATTTTGATCAAGTTTTCCATGACATTCTGAAATTATTTGAGACTCAGAATCTGTTACAATTTATTACAACCAGGATCAAACTACCAGTGGTAGAGATCAAAGAGTGGATCCATACAGCCAAGTTTCAGGATTCCCCAACAATTATTGGTTCTATCCCTGACAATCAGGTTCCTTTAACACTAGAACTTTTATCTGAAGTTTTCGGTTTTGTTAATGGTGAAGATGATATCGAACCATCTTGTTCTGCATTTGACGAAATTCTAGATTGATTGGGTCACTCCCAGGGAAACCCTAATCACCTTCTAAAAAAGAATTTTTCAATTGAATATAAATTCTTAGCCGATGTTGTTGGAAAAGTTTTATTGGGCAAGCATTCATCCCATGACTATGTAACCAGGCATCAATTCCTTTTGATGTGTGCCTTGGTTAATCAGAAATCTCTTAATTGGGGAACAATTCTTTTTGACTCTATTAAGAAGAAGATCTCTAGTAAATCTGGAGGTTATGACAGGATTCTAGGCAATTTCTTACAAGCAAAGTGTCCAGAACTTTTGCTCTCTCAGACCATTCATATTAATGCTTCTAAGAGGCTGACTTCAGCCTTGTTTGGAAGATGGAAAGGGTAATGCCTAAGCCATCCAGGTCTACCTCCTCTAGGATTACTTCTGAAAGAACAAGGGTTGTTTCAGCCACTCTCTCAATCCTAGAAGAGGCTCCTGCTCCTCCTCATTCTTCTCCTTCACCATCTCCACATCACTCACCTAGACCTTCCATACCATCTACTCTACAAACAACTTTGCCTGAACAAGTGCCATCATCAACTCCACATGTTGATTCCTTTATTCCTCAGTTACCACTACCACCTCATCTTATTGAAGAAATTCCATCCACCTTATTTCATATAGATTCACCCACTCATCATTCATATTCATCTCCACTACTTTCATCTCCTCCTCACTTCTCTCTACTACATTCATCTCCACCACATTCAGCTCTACCTCATATATCTCCACCACACTCACCTATACAGTAAATATTTCCAGATGCAATTCCCTCTGTCATCCCTCCATCATTTATTCCCCAGGCCTTCTCTATATGTTCCACCTATACAACCACATCTGCTCCCTCTTCTTCTACTAAAATTACATCCTCTGTATCTGCTCAGCATCCTCTTGAGTATATGTATTTGGATTTTTCTTCCATTGGTGATAATCTTCTTGATTTCATTACCCCCATGCTCAAAAAGTTATTAGATGAATCCTTAGCTCCTGTAATAGCTTCCATCTCAGCATTCTCCTCTAAGATCGACTCTCTTCAATCTGTCCCTTCTTCTAGGGGCCTAGATTCAGGTCTCCCTTGATCTAGGAAGTGGGAGATGTTTAATGAAGAAGTTCCAGTTTCAGTTGAAGTTCCACAGGTTACAGCAGCAGCATCAGCAGTGGTTGATGATAGTCAGGATTCAGAAATTCTTGAAGATATTTTAGTTGAAGAAGCAGCAGAAGCAGCAGTTCTAGAAGTTCTAACTGTTGGTGATGTGTTTATCCATCTCATAGTCAGTTTGCAGTCTTTATTATCTGATTTTGAAGTTCTGTCCAGTTCTCTTCCTAGTTTTCCAGTTTTGGAAGAATATCTTTCTTCAGCATTAATATGTTATACTGCTCCCATTGATGTTTCAGTCTTAGAAGAGATTAGATCTTGTTTATGAATTATTTTTACTAGTTCTACTCCAATTTCAGAGAACATAATAACAGATAATATAATGGATAATATATAGCAGGCTTGCTCTCCTCCCACTTTTGCATGGGATGAATCCCCTATGCCAAATTTTGATGATCTTCTTAATGAAGATATGGAAGTTGAAAGTGCAGCTAGATCTGATATACTCTAGAGGGGGGTGAATAGAGTATATGGTGCTTTAAAAACTTTTACAACAATTTTTGTAATAAGAGTGAGCAGGGAAGCAGTTAAAAATCTAATTACAGCACTAAGTTAAATAAAAGCTAAGCACAGAAAAATCAACGGCAGAAACAAAAATAAAAACAAGCAAAACCAGAAGACACAAGGAAATATAGTGGTTCCACTAAACTTGGGTACATCCACTCTTCTACCACCCTAGGTAGGAATCCACTGCAGGATGAGTTGATCAGGTGTCCTGGGCACCAATGAGCTTTTGATAAGGTGCTCAAAAACCAAAGCAGATATTTTGATCGGGTGTCTTGCCACCAATGAGCTTTTGACAAGGTGCTCAAAAACCAAGCTCAAACTTTTGAAGGTAGTTTGAGAAACCCTTTACAGAGAGGGGGTGAGAGAGTGATGGAAGTCTTCTCTTTCTCAAACAATTGAGAAGACTATGTGGATTGTTGATGTCAAAGCTCCCCCTGAATCCTTGAGATCTTTAGGAAGAAAAGCTTTGCTGAGGGTGATAGGCCTTCAAAGATTGAACTCCAGCAATAGATGATTTCAGCAATAGCTAAAATGTTGAATGTCTGGAGTCTTGAAATATGTTGGCCTTGAACACTTTGAAAACTAAAGAGATCTGAAGATTTCTGAAAGCTTGATCTCCTTGGATGAGTGTTCTTCAGACAGAATATTTTGAATGTCTCTCTGTAATCTGTGTTCTGTGAAAGATTCAAAAATTCTTTTCTTTTATTCTCTGATACAGAATAGAATAACATTCTCTGTCAAGAATAGTCATTAGCCTGCATTGATTGCATCCTTAATTGCAAAATCTCTTCTGGAGGAAAGTCCACAGAAATATTCCTTGAAAAATCCCTTGAAACTTGGTCCAGAAATGAATGAAAACGGATAGGAAATCTCTGAATTAATTGCAGAATAACTCCTTAACTGATTTGAATTTGAATTTAGAAATATCTTGGAAGTTATCTGAAATCGTCGAACTGAGCTCTGCTATTATTGAGCTGAGCTCAGCGATGTGGAAATATACAGCAGCAAAATATCGTCGATCTGAGCTCAAAGATCGTCGAACTGAGCTCAGAGATAAAGATCCAAAGCAGAGTCAAAATCGTCGACCTGAGCTCACCGATCGTCGAATGGAGTTAGACGATATAAAGAAGTTGAGCTCAGCGATCGTCGAATGGAGTTCGACGATCTGTCGAAGTTGAGCTAGACGATCGTCGACCGGAGTTCGACGAATCGTCGTGCTGAGCTCGACGATATGACTTAGTCTCCAAACACAAAATCTTGGTATTCAGGGCAGCTTCCAAACCTAGACTTCTAACCCTTAGACTCAATTCTAATTGACCTATTGAGCTATACAGGAGGTCAAGCAAAGGTTCCTAGAGACATAGTGATCCTGACCCAAATTAGTAATAGGGTGTTCCAACAATCTCCCCCTATTTGGGTTAGGATACTATTTACAGACTTTGGAAGAATTTAAATAACAACATACAATCAGTAAAATAGAAAAACAACAGCTAGACATTGCAGAATCACAGAGATATATAGCATCCAGATAGTAATCAGAAATCACAGAAATTGTCACCTTATAATATCATTTCTTCTCTTTGCCTTTAACAAGTTTAATCTCTCTGTTAGGATTGAGGGCTTCTTTGTTTGACCTGATATCATCTGTTGCACCCAAATATGTTTGTTTTTTAGGCCTGGGAACTACAGCTTCAGGATGTAATTCCATATACCTGTCAGCATCAAAGAATTTACTTGAAGCATATCTCTCTAGCTCTTTCTGTCTCTGTTCAGACATTGTTGAAATGTTGGAAGAATCTATTCCTTGTTCTCTAGCCTTTTTAATTTGATCCAGTGCAGCTAGTTCTTTTAACCTTGCAGTCCAAGCAGCTGGATTGTTTTCAGGATCCTCAAAGGGTACAGGAGGCTCATATCTGTTAGAGGGATTGTCTTGAGGAGGCCTGGCAGACACAGTATCTTTCAGCTTGTAAGGGAAAGGACCAGATGTTGTATCAGAAGAAATTTGTCCTCCCCTAGAATATGGGTGCTGCCTGGAGTAACCTTTGGAGTAGACTTGAATATCTCTTTGATTACCTCTATATCCTCCTCTCCTAGAATGTGAACCCCTGGATTGGCTTTCCCTGTGGTAAGATCTGGCATGAGGCTGATAGGGAGCCTGACTTCTGGCTGGGGGTTGAGCTGCAGAGCTTCCACCTGCACCTGCATCAGGAGGAGGTGGTGGAGGAGGATGAGAGTGTTGGAATTGGGATGAACCCTTCTCATATTTTCTTTTCTTCTTCATTGCCTTCAGCTGGTTCTTGGAGTATTGCATCCAGTGTTCAGTAATTGGGCAGTCATGTAAAATGTAATATGGAATATCATTGTTATCCTTAACTTTGGCAGGAGGTACCCTCTTCATTGCTTTGCTCCTTGCCTTTCTTTTCCTGGCAATGGTAGCAGAAGAATCATCAGAGTCTGTTCTAAATTCATCACTTTCAGAACTCTGGTCATCATAGAGAGCATCTATTTTCTTCATTAGATCCTTCTTGAGTTGAACAGAAGCAGATGAGGCAGAAGTTGTAGCAGCAGGTGTTGAAATGGTAACAGCAGGGACAGCAGCAGATGGAGTAGAAGTAGAAACAACAACAGCAGCAGCATCAGGCTCTGGAGAGGTGATAGCAGCAACAACTTCACTGACAACAGCAGAAACAGAAGGAATATCATCAAGGACTGCAGAAGGCTCAAATTCAGGTGCCTCTGACATCAGAATGTCCTTGGAAATTGGTTCATCAGAAACAACAGGAACTTCAGCAGCAGTATCAATGTTTGCAGCAGCAGCAGTATCAACATTTTCAGCAGCAGCAATTACTGAATTTACAAAAGAGGTGATAATGCTAGGGTCACAGCAAGAAAATGGCACAAGTGCCTTGGATAGATCTTCTGGAGGCTGGACAGCATTGACCTCTGGCAGACAGCTGAAGTATGCAGAATCAAAAACTGATAGCAAAGACCTGAGGTCTATTGCAAGGACTGCAGTTGAAATCTGGCTTTGTGCTTGAGGCACAGCAACAGCAGCAAGAGGAGGAGCAGCAGAAGAAGCAGTACTAACAGCAGCAGCAGCAGCATGAAGACTCACTTCATATGGCATCTCCCCCTGCCTAGATGCAGACATGTCTGGATCAAGGCACACTGCTGTAGGTGCTGCCTGAGGGAAGAGGGAAGAGAGCCTGGCAGAGAGGGCTGCCACTGACAGGTGGAGTGGAGCCAAGGAGGTCTCCAACAACAGAGAGAGTCGGGGGGGCAAGCAGCTCATACAGCCTGTCAGCAAGGGCTGGGAGGTCTACTTGCTCAAGGGGGACTGGAGCAGAGGTAGAAGATATAGGAGCAGATGAGGGTTCTGGTAGTGGAGAGCTGCAGAATGGTGGAAGGGATGGCTGAGGTGTGGGTAGGGTGGATATGGAGGACAGGGGAATGGAGATGGATGGGGTGAATGTTGGTTGATCAATGATTTGGTGAAGGAGGTCTTGAAATGAAGTGGAGGATGAGGGTAGGTCAGGAGGAGATGATGGAGAATCATCCATAAAGGAATCATCAATTAGGGTGAAGGATGGATAGGAGGGTGATGAGGTGACATCTGGTGGAGGGTAGGAGAATTGGGGATGGAGTTGTTCTTCTGGTTGTGGAAGAGTAGGTGCTGGAGATGGTGTGGATGTTGGAGAGGGGCTGGATATGATGATGGTGGATGGAGCTGGAATGGTGGATGGTATGGGAAGGGATGGAATTGGAGGAGGAGGAGAGGCAGCAACAGCAGCCAGGTCATCTGCAGGGGTAGAGACCTGTGGAGGAGTGACTCTTAGAGTCCTTGTGCCTGAAGGAGTACTGGAGGAGGGCCTGCTGGGCTTGCTGATTTGCCTGTCCCACTTTCCAAAGAGGGCACAAGACAGTCTCTTGGAGGCATTTATATGAATTCCAGAGGAGACCAGTAAGGCAGGGCACCTGTGCTGCAGAAGCACTCCAATAATTCTCCCAAAGTTAACAAAACTTTTGTTGATTTTCTTTTTGATGAGGTCAAAGAAAACCTCTCCCCAATTCAGATTCTTCTTGTCCACAAGAGCTCCCATGAGGCAGAGCTGATATCTTGAAATTGTATCATGGGCTGAGTGCTTTGCCAGTAGCACTTTCCCAACAACATCTGCCATGAACCTATATTCTACAGACATGTTCCTTTTGAAGAGCTTGCTAGGGTTTCCCTCTGAATGGCCCATTCTGGCAAGCGGTTCAGAATACTCATCTCCAGATAACTCAGCAGTATCTTCTCCATTTCTCAACTCAAAAACTTCTGATAAAATTGTTGGGGTCAAGGGTACCTGAGTTCCAGCTATAGACCCAACAATGGTAGAGTTATCTTGATTATGGGCAGTATAAACCCACTCCTTTATCTCATCAGATGCCAGCTTGATCCTGGTGGTCATTATGGCAGTCAAGTTCTGGTCTTTGAATAATCCCAATATATCTTGAAAAACCTGGTCAGTTGTGCTGAATGATTCCAGGTCGATGTCAGAACCAGCATCAAACTTCATAGCAGGAAGAACAGCAACTGACACAGCCATTGGTACCTGCAAAAATTCAACAAAAAAAACGACCAAGTGTAGAACTGTTTGGAGGGAAAGAAAATTCTTGTAGAGAAATAGAAAGCGCAAAAGAAAACGACGGCGAAAAATGAGTTTTATATTAGGGTTCGACGCAGAATTGGAAAGATCGTTGAACTCAGTTCGACGATCGAGGCTTCTAAAGGAATCTGAAGAGTCTTCAACATCGTCGATCTTCGTTCGACGATATTGGAGAGCGTCGAGCTCCGTTCGACGATCGTTCAGAGAACATAATCGTTGAGCGTCGTTCGACGATCGTTGACCGGAAGAGATAGTTCATACTATCTGAAAGACGCTGAACTCTGTTCGACGATTTTTGGAGATCGTCGATCTCCGTTCGACGATCTTGGGGCAAATCGTCGAGCGTAGTTCAGAGATCAGAAAAATTCTAGACACTAAGAAAAATCAGAATGTTTGCCTAGTCTTGGTCAATTTTTAAGCTTTCAAAATCTTGGATATTATTTAAGACTTCATCCATCTAACATTCCTAACTGATTTAGGAAGAAGGTGTGTTTCTTTTCATCCAATGGCTTGGTGAAAATATCTCCACTTTGTAAATCAGTTGGGATATAATGTAGTTCAATTTTATTCTTTTCAACATTATCCCTTAAGAAATGATGTCTAATCTCTATGTGTTTTATCCTACTATGGAGGACTGGATTTTGAGCTATAGAAATAGCACTAGTATTATCACAAAAGATTTTAGACTTCTCTAAGTTGTATCCATAGTCTAGGAGTTGGTTTTGAATCCACAAGATTTGTGAACAACAACTGCCTGCAGCCATATATTCAGCTTCAGCAGTTGAAGTTGACACAGATGTTTGTTTTTTACAAAACCAAGAGACAAGTCTGTCACCAAGGAACTGACAAGTTCCACTGGTGCTTTTCCTGTCAATTCTGCATCCAGCATAGTCAGCATGAGAGAATTCGGTTAACTCAAATGCTGAATCTTTTGGATACCAGAGACCTAGATTTGGACAACTTTTAACATACCTGAGAATCCTCTTTACTAATGTTAGGTGTGACTCTCTAGGGCTTACTTGGAACCTAGCACATATACATGTAGCAAACATTATATCTGGTCTACTAGCTGTAAGATACAGTAAAGAGCCAATCATTGCTCTATATGTTGTCTGATCAACAGGTTTCCCATGTTCATCAGCATCCAATACAACATTAGTAGGCATGGGTGTTTTCATACAAGATGCCTCAGACATACCAAATTTCTTAACCAGTTCATTTGCATACTTGGTTTGAGAAATAAAGATGTCTTCAGCATGTTGCTTGACCTGCAATCCTAGGAAGAAGGATAGCTCACCCATGCTACTCATCTCAAATTTAGAGTGCATCAGGTTAGAAAACCTTCTGCACAATTTGGAGTCAGTAGAACCAAAAATAATATCGTCTACATAAATCTGTACTAGTAGGGTATGGGACTTATGGGTTCTAATGAAAAGAGTTTGGTCTACTCTACCCCTTATAAAACCATTTTCCAAGAGAAAGCATGCTAGGGTCTCATTCCATGCTCTAGGAGCTTGCTTGAGACCATATAATGCTTTGTTCAGTCTAAAAACAAAGTCAGGATAAGTTGGAGAGATAAAACCTGGAGGTTGTCTGACATAAACTTCCTCTTTAATGTCTCCATTCAAGAAAGCACTTTTGACATCCATTTGATATACTTTGAAGCCTTTGTGAGCTGCATAAGCTAGAAATATTCTGATGGCTTCTAATCTTGCAACAGGTGCAAAAGTCTGGTCGTAGTCTATTCCTTCTTCTTGAGAGTATCCCTGAGCAACTAGCCTTGCCTTGTTCCTTATAATTACTCCTTGATCATCCAATTTGTTTCTGAATACCCATTTTGTTCCAACAATTGAGTGATCCTTAGGCTTTGGCACTAGTTCCCATACTTTGTTCCTCTCAAATTGATGCAACTCCTCTTGCATTGCAATGATCCAGTGTGGATCCTGCTCTGCATCTTGAATGGACTGAAGTTCAATTTGAGATAGGAAGCAGATGTGCAACAGGTTTTGGTTGACCTGATTTCTGGTTTGCACACCAGCTGAGATTTCTCCAATTATTTGGGAAATTGGATGGTCTCTTGATGTTACTAAATCAACAGGGGGTGTTGATTGTTCATCAACCTGTGTTGTTGTTTCCTCTTGTGGTACAACAACTGGCTCTTCAAGTTGTTCTTCAATATGTTGAGCATTTCCTTCATCTTCACTGCTTTCATCCTCTTGAGAAACCTGTAATTTGTTCAAGTCTTCAACTAGAGAATGTTCCTGCAAAGGTTCTATGGTAGAAGAAATCTTCTCCTTGAAAGACATGTTAGTTTCATTAAAAGAAATGTGAACAGATTCCTCAATTTTCAAAGATGATTTATTATAGACCCTATAGGCCTTGCTGATCATGGAGTATCCCAGAAACACTCCTTCATCAGCTTTGGCTTGAAATTTTGCTAGATATTTCTTGTCATTATTGTGAATGTAGAAAATACAACCAAAGACTCTAAAATAGTCAACTTTAGGTTTCTTCCCTTTGAGTAATTCATAGGGAGTCTTTCCCTTTAGTTTATGTATCAAACTTCTGTTCAGCACATAGTTGGAGGTGTTCACTGCCTCTGCCCAAAAGGATAGAGGTAGATGAGCATCTGACAACAATGTGGTGGCAGATTCAATAAGGGTTCTATTTTTCCTTTCAGCTACCCCATTTTATTGAGGAGTTCTAGGAGCTGAGAAAGTATGCATGATCCCTTCACTCTGACAGAACTCTTGCATAAGAAGAGAATCAAACTCTGTCCCATGATCACTTCTGATCAGGGCAATGTGAGTATTGAACTCAATCTGTATACATTTGAGAAACTCTGTCAGACACTTAAAGTTATCAGACTTCTTCCTTAGAAAGAACACCCAAGTGAATCTAGAGAAGTCATCTACAACTACTAAAGTGTAGGATTTCCCTCATAGGCTTTGTACTGTGATGGGTCCAAAAAGATCCATGTGTAACAGATACAATATCCTAGGTGAATCAGTCTTATTAAGTGACTTAAAGCTGTTTTTAGTTTGCTTGCCTAATTGACAAGCCCTGCAGAGTCCTTCCTTCTTGTAGGGGCCAGAAGGTAGTCCTCTAACAAGGTTGTCCTTGGATAGCCTAGCAATAGTTCTAAGGTTTAGGTGTCCTAATCTCTTATGCCATAAAATATTTGGTCTACAGACAGAATTAAACAAGCAGATATCTACATCAGTTGAATGAAAATCTACTAGATAGATGTTACCTTTCCTTTTACCTGTCAACACTGTTGTGTTGTCCTCTGACTTGATTTTGCATAAGGCTTTGCTGAAGGTCACCTGGTAGCCTTCATCACACAGCTGACTGATGCTAATTAGGTTGTGCTTTAGTCCTTCCACATAAGCTACCTTCTTGAAAGTTACTGAACCAATCTGGACTGCACCATATCCTTTAGTCTGTCCAAAGTTTGAATCACCAAAGAAAACTTTGGGTCCAAGCTTGGCTCTAAAGGAAGTGAGGTTGTCATTGTTTCCTGTCATGTGCTTAGAGCACCCACTATCTGTAACGCCCCGGCTTTTTTTGTTTCGATTACGTACGCATGATGGGCGTTATGTTGGCTTTGACTGTTGTTCGAGCATGGTTTTCCCGTGAGCTTGCGAGTGGCTGTTTTGATAGCCGAGTTGCACGATTCCCCAGCAAACCGGAGTCCAAATAAGGGACTCGGTGAGGCCTCTTAGGGAATGGTTGCACGTTTTCGCATCCGGGAAATGTTGCTCAAAGCAAGTTGCTGGTCCAGGAAAACCAAAAAAAGAGTAAAAAGTGCTTAAGGCAAAAATGGTCTAGGACGAGACAGGAACATTTTTCAAAACAGGAATTTTTTGGGTGACACGGCCTGGGACACGGGTGTGTCCCAGGGCGTGTCAGTTGACACGGCCTGCGACACGGCTGTGTCGCAGGGCGTGTCGAGGTTGTGTCGACGATCGGGCTCTGTCTCCACGATTTTTTCTCTCTCGACGATGTGTCGAGAGGAGGCACACGGCCAAGGACACGGCCGTGTCCAAGGCCGTGTCATGTTCTCGACGACTGTTTCTCGACGATCGTCGAGTGTCGAGACTGGGTGTTGCACACGGCCTGTGACACGGGCGTGTCACAGGGCGTGTCCAATCAGGTCGACGCCCGCCGAAGGATTTCGACAGGGCGTGTTTTGTGCCGTGTTTCGGCACACGGCCTGGGACACGGGCGTGTCCAAGGCCGTGTCCAAGGCCGTGTGAAGTCTCGGGATGTTTTGGGATTTTTTTTCACCAGGCACACGGCCACAGACACGGGCATGTCTGAGGGCGTGTTGGTGACACGGCCCATGACACGGGCGTGACCCATGGGCGTGTCACTGGTTTGGATAAGTCGGTTGACCACCGCTTGAGGCACACGGCCTGGCACACGGCCGTGTGCGAGGCCGTGTCGAGTCAAATTTAGTGTTTTTGGCCGAATCGTGGCCGTCCATTCCTTCAGCTGGGATCCAAGGGCTGAAGCTTCTTCTTCTTTTTCCTAAAGGCCGAAATCAGAGCAAGGATTCCTCCTTCTCATTTTTCCTCTTCTTCTTTATCTTCTTCTTCATTCTCTTAGAGAGAGCAAGGGAGCAAGCAAGGCAAGGAAACAGGAGAGCAGCCGTCGCGGCATCGTCTCGGTTCAGGCAAGCGGTGTTCTTCACCCTTGCCAATCTTCTTTTTGTTGATTTTAATTATGCAAGCAAACTAGCTAATTTCCCTTTCACTTTCATGAGCTTGTGCTTCTTGTTTTGGATCCTTCCTCACTAGCTTTATTGTGCTCTTAAATTTCCTCATGCTGAAATTTCCTTTGATTCATATAGCTAATTTCCTTAATTTATTTTGCTAATGTAACCCTTTGATTAGCGGTTGGATTCTTGTTCATCTAGCCCTTTGATTTGATTCATGTTCATGTAACCTTGAATTTTGCCTAATCATGTGATTGTTTTTGTTCATCATGGCTTAATTACCTTACGTTTCTAGCAACTTGTTATCATGCGTGAGAACGATGAAAGGAACGTGTTTAGCGTGGGTTATGGGGCGTTTTGCGAGGCGAATTCGTGAAGCATGGCGGGAGTGTTTGTGTGAGAATTTTGCAAGGGGTGGTGTGGTTTCAGCCTGTGGCCACCGGGTTTTGTTTTTGTGGTTAGAGAGACCACTTTGGCCCCGATTTGGGCTGGTTTTGTTTGGTGCGTTCCACTTTAGGGCCGCCACCGGTAAGACCCTTGCGAAATTGAACTTAACCGCTGCTTAAGCTTCACTAGTATTGTAATTTCTTGGCTTATGAATGATGGAATGGGCATGTGTTTTGCCTTTTGCTCCTGCGGTTTGACCAGGACAGGATGAACTTGTACGCACTTGGTGCGTTTGGCATGGATTTTGGTGCATTTCCACTTGTTTTGTTCACTCATGTTACTTGATGAAACATCTCTGTGGGGTTGGTAAGCCCCTTCGTTATAATATATGACATTTGTGTTCTCTTTTTGTATAGCTTGGTTGATTGCTGAGGTATTCTTTCTTGAATGCCTCAGGTGCAGGTTGTAGCCGGTTGAGCGGCTAGGTTGGTTGGTGGCGTTTCCTGGGAGCTAGCCGAGCATTCATAGCGAGGTAGTTCTTCTTTTGTTGTAGAGACATACATGTGCCCCCAATGGGTTCGTGTCAGCTTGTTGGCGCCCATTTGGTGGGTTTTATTTTATGTAAATATGAACGAGACTGCTAATGTAACTCATGTGAATGGAATAACATGTACTTGCTTTTGGGATGGTTTGCTTGTAGGTTGCATTCGTTATTTTGAAGTTACCAAAACCTATAGTTGTAGATCATGCATACATATTTGATTAACTAAAACATATTTCCAAATGACGTAAACAAAAAGGAGTTCTTGTAGTAGTATCACTATAGACTGCATATAGGAGCTCATCGTAAGTAAACTAACCTATTTTCCGCCGCGTACAAATACAATTTTACTATCTAAGGCCGAGGGATACGGCCATTCAAACCAAAAGTTTTCCTGCATGTAACTGTTGAATTTCAACTTGTCAAGTCAGCGTCAAGAGTTGCCTGAGCGTGTGCAGTTATCCCCTGCACGACGTGGCATCATAACCCGTAGTTCCTCTTGCTCTGATACGATATGCTCGTTGAGGAAATGCGGGTTGTGACAGTTGGTATCAGAGGGAGGTTTGCTTGACAATTGGTCGGGCAAACTCAGCATCATTTCATACACACACCGAGGTGCCATCCGTATGTCTTGGCCGAAGCACGTACACTACACTCATGGCATGAACAGAAGTATACGGGGCATATTATGTAGTATGGGATGCATAATATGTGGTTGTATATGGATCCACCATAGGGGCAACATGTGAGGGTTATGTAGTATGGGATGCATAACCTCACCACATGGATGCGACTAGCACGTTTTTTTTTTCTTCGTTGCATGAAATGCTATGTAGTATGGGATGCATAGCATTGGGATGCGTACGACCGCTCATGGCATGCATTAAGGCCTTTTCTAGAATGCATAGCACAGCACGCATAACATAACATTGCATGAGCACAACGTGCCAAGCTAAGACTTACATGATGACACCGGTACACACATGGTTTTGGGTCAAAGAAAGTCATCCATTCATGGTTTAGGCACAAGTTCGTGTGATGACGGTGAGTCATCTTTAGGTTAGTCATACCATCATTTTCACACTCCCAAAGCAAGTTAGCAGTTGATGATCATATTTCTTGATGTATGGTCTGTACATAGCCGTTGTGTGTTTTGTTGGGCTTGAGCTTGATAAGAGTGAACGTGTGAATAGGATGTCGAAGCGTCCAGTGACAAGGAAAACTCCCCAATCCGAGGGCGAGTCTTCGGGCGCGCAGAATAATGCGCTGATAGATAGTCTTCGCCAAAGTAATGAGGCTTTGACGAGGCAGGTGCAGGAAGTGCAGTCCCAGCTTCAAGCTATGTCATCCGCTATGTCTGGGCTGGCACCAAGAGGACAAGAGATGGGTAGAGACCCCACTAGTTCGACTCCTTCAGTGGCAGTGACACCCCCAGTTGTAGTTCCTCCTGCGATGACTTTCATCTCGCAGTTTCAACGACTTGGACCACCGACGTATGATGGAAAAGCAGACTTCGTGATCTTGGATGATTGGGTGATTACGTTGGAAGAAATGTTTGTGTATGCTGGTGTGACCGAGGACCAGAAGGTGATGCTTGCTGCCTATCAACTGAAAGGGTTGGCGAAAGGTTGGTGGTTGCGAGAAAAGGAAGGACTAGGGGCGGGCTGTTCGTGGGAAGCGTTCAAAGAACTGGTACGGCGCAAGTTTCTACCGGCAGTGGAAAGGGACCGCCTGATGAATGATTTCTTATACTTGAAGCAGAGGAACCTCACAGTGAGTGAGTATGAAATCGAGTTTAGCAAGCTCAGTCGGTTTGCCCCGAGCTTGGTAATGACGGAAGCTGATCGAGTCAAGCGGTTTTTGGGCGGACTCCGCAGCGACGTACAGCAGTTCGCAAGTGCTTATGGAGCGACGAGTTACACTGCTGTGGTTGAGGCTGCGTTGAAGGTGGAAGCGATCGAAACTGCAAAACAAAGAGGACAACTGATGAGGAAGGATAAGAGGAAGCTGGTGGAGGGAAAAGCTCCCAAGACGCAGATGTAAGGAAGAGAAACAAGGAGACATGTAGCTTCTGTGGCCGAGCTGGTCACCCCTTTGAGACATGTTTCAAGCGGTTGGGGATGCAAAAGAAGGAGCAGGTGCACGCCATTCAGGGTGCGCCAACCAGAGACTTGGAGTGTGCATTTTGTGGGAGAAGAGGTCATGATGTGAGCCGCTGCTGGGCCAAAGACAAGGTATGCTTCCAGTGTGGCAGACCAGGACATCTTCGCGCAAGGTGTCCACAGGCTCAAGCTGTGTTGCAACCCGCACCACTCCAGGCTTTGCCTCCGCCTCCGCGCTTGGACAAAGGCAAAGGGAAGTTGAACGTGGTCTCTGCAGAGGAAGCGCATACATCACCGCAGGTTATCTCAGGTTCGATTCCGTCCTCTGGTTCTCGTTTTGTGTATGCCTAGTATGTGTAGTTCTTAGCGTAGCATATATACCTTATAGGACACTTTAAGGTCAAGAACCGTTGGGCGCGTGTTCTCTTTGATTCTGGCGCGACCCATTCATTTGTAGCGCGAACCTTTCTAGATCGATATCATTTGACACCAGAGCGAGTGGGGAATGCGTTTTGGTGAAATTTCCTTCTGGCGCTTCTGTGGTGGCAGACTGGGGTCTTCTTGATTGTCCCATTTTGTTGGGGGATTTCATAGCAAGGGTTGATTGCAAGGTAATCGATTTGAAAGATTTCGACGTCATTCTGGGTATGGACTGGTTATCCCGTTATGACGCCGTCATCCAGTGCAGAGGGAAGCGCTTGGATTTTGTCAAGGACGATGGTCAGCCAGGAAGTGTGTATGGTGATTCTTGCCAGGATTCTCCAGGGCTTTTGGCGGTATGTGTTCGGACGTTATTTGTTTCCGACTGTTTTGCTTGTCTTGTCTCAGCTGTGGGGACGAGTGCTGTTTTGCCGCGTTTGGAGGAAATTCCTGTTGTGCGTGACTTCCCAGATGTTTTTCCTACTGACCTTCCTGGTCTTCCCCCTGATCGTGACGTCGAGTTTGTTATTGATTTGGAGCCGGGTACG
The DNA here is from genome assembly GCA_039583875.1 of Platanthera guangdongensis. Taxonomy (NCBI): domain Eukaryota; kingdom Viridiplantae; phylum Streptophyta; class Magnoliopsida; order Asparagales; family Orchidaceae; genus Platanthera; species Platanthera guangdongensis. The sequence goes on along the minus strand of JBBWWR010000154.1, from coordinate 236,319 downwards.
CGACCGATCGCGAAAGCTCCATACAGGATGGCCCCGCGTGAGCTAGCAGAGTTGCGTACACAGTTAGATGACTTGTTGGCAAAAGGGTTTATCCGGCCGAGTTCATCACCTTGGGGTGCACCAGTGTTATTTGTAAAGAAGAAAGATGGGTCGATGCGGCTTTGCATCGATTACCGGGAATTGAACAAGGTGACGATTAAAAACAAGTACCCACTGCCAAGAATCGATGATTTATTTGATCAACTGCGTGGCAGTTCTGTATTTTCGAAGATTGATCTCCGCTCGGGCTATCATCAGCTCAAGGTCTGGGAGTCTGATATTCCGCGGACTGCATTTCGATCACGACATGGTCATTTTGAATTTCTGGTGATGTCGTTTGGTTTGACCAACGCACCATCAGCCTTCATGGATATGATGAACAGGGTGTTCAAGGACTACTTGGATAAATTTGTGGTGGTTTTTATTGATGATGTTCTTGTCTACTCCCGCAGTGCTGAGGAGCATAAACAGCATCTGCGTTTAGTATTGGCCACTTTGCGAGATCAACGGTTATTCGCCAAGCTAAGCAAATGCGAGTTTTGGTTGCCGCAAGTTGCTTTTCTGGGTCATGTCATTAATCACCATGGTATTTCAGTGGATCCTGAAAAGATTTCTGCGGTCATGGAATGGAAAAGACCGGAAACACCCAAGGAAATTCGAAGCTTCTTGGGCTTGGCCGGCTACTATCGCAGATTTGTCGAAGGTTTTGCGACGTTGGCCGCACCTTTGACTCGGTTAACCCAGAATAATGTGGCGTTTGAGTGGAATGACAAGTGTGAGACCTCCTTCCTGGAACTCAAACATCGATTATGTACCGCTCCTGTATTAATCTTGCCAACAGAAGGAAAGGATTATGAAGTGTTCGTGGATGCGTCGCACGTTGGACTTGGATGTGTGTTAATGCAAGACAAAAAGGTGATTGCGTATGGGTCTCGGCAGTTGAAAATTCATGAAAAGAATTACCCAACGCATGATTTGGAGTTTGCAGCGGTAATATTTGCATTGAAATTGTGGAGACACTTGCTATATGGTGCACAGTGTAAAATCTTTACAGATCATAAAAGTTTGAAGTACGTCTTCACGCAGAAAGAACTAAATTTGCGCCAACGGCGATGGCTTGAGTATGTCGCTGATTATGATGTGGACATTCAGTATCATCCGGGGAAAGCGAATGTTGTAGCCGATGCTTTGAGTCGGAAGACGGGGAAATTATTTCATCTTTCTGTTGATCGTCTCGTAGAGGAATTTTTATTGATGGATATTACGGTAGGCAGATATGAACCGCAAAGTCATTCGGCAATAGAAGAACCGTCATGGCTAGTGCTTGCAAGACAACATCAAAAAGATGATCCTGATCTTTTACATCTATTTCTTCGGACTGAAAAGGATGAATTACCAGATTTTGCGATTGATGGTGCAGGCACGTTAAAGTATCGTGGACGATTTTGTATTCCCGCGATTGGGAATATTCGCGAGATGGTGTGTAAGGAAGCACATGGCGCAAGTATGGCCTACCATCCAGGCTCAACAAAAATGTACCGTGATTTGAAACAAATTGTCTGGTGGTATGGAATGAAAAGAGATATAGCGCAGTTTGTATCGGAATGTCATACCTGCAAGCGGGTGAAAGCTGATCATGGGAAGCCTGGTGGCAAGTTGACACCATTGGAGATTCCAACCTGGAAGTGGGAAAGCATCTCAATGGATTTTATTACCGGTTTACCAAGATCTCCCCGAGGACATGACTCCGTGTGGGTGATCGTGGATAGGTTGACCAAGTGTGCTCATTTCATACCCTTTAAGGTCAACTACCCGATGAAGACAATAGCGGAGCTCTATTTGAATGAGATCATCCGACTGCATGGTGTGCCTATGAATATCATTTCAGACCGAGATTCCCGCTTTACCTCTCGTTTTTGGCGCAGTCTACAAGAGGGTTTGGGGACAGATTTGCGATATTCCACGGCCTATCATCCTCAGACGAATGGCCAAACCGAAAGAGTAAATCAAATTGTCGAAGACATGATTCGATGTTACATTCTTGAGTATGGCGGAGCATGGGATGAACGTTTGCGACTTATGGAGTTCACGTATAATAATAGCTATCAAGAAAGCTTGCAAATGGCTCCGTTCGAAGCGTTATATGGGCGACGATGTCGGACCCCACTCTTTTGGGCTGAGGTTGGCGAGCGGCCTTTGTTGGGTCCAGAGGCGCTCGAGGATATGGAAGTTGCAGTACGACTTATTCGGGAGAAGCTCCGAATCGCCCAAGAGCGATATGAAAATTATGCCAACCGACGAAGGTCGGAATTAGAATTTGCGGTGGGGGATTCTGTTTTCTTGAAAGTCTCCCCAATGGTTGGGATTAAAAGGTTTGGGAAAGAGCGTAAATTAGACCCAAGATTTGTGGGTCCCTTCACGATTCTTGCGCGAGTTGGAGCATCTGCCTACAAACTGGAATTACCCGTGAACTTTCCTGGTGTTCACAATGTGTTCCATGTTAGCCAACTGCGCAAGTGTCTGCGGAATGACAAGCAAGTGTTGGACGTTGTGCCGCAATTAGCGCCCAACCTTTCTTATGAGGAGATGCCCATCTGGATATTGGACTCCCAAGATCGCGTGTTGCGGAAAAAGAAGATTCCTATGGTAAAGGTGCTATGGAAAAATCAGGATGTGGAAAGCGCGACGTGGGAGCTCGAGTCAACAATGAGGGCGGCTCACCCTCATTTGTTCCTGTCAGCTGGTATGTGATTTAATGTTTGATTGGATTCATGTTTTGGTTTGCTTGTGTGTTTGGTTTTTGTGAAAAGTTTCGAGGCGAAACTTTTTGTTAGGGGGAGTGATTGTAACGCCCCGGCTTTTTTTGTTTCGATTACGTACGCATGATGGGCGTTATGTTGGCTTTGACTGTTGTTCGAGCATGGTTTTCCCGTGAGCTTGCGAGTGGCTGTTTTGATAGCCGAGTTGCACGATTCCCCAGCAAACCGGAGTCCAAATAAGGGACTCGGTGAGGCCTCTTAGGGAATGGTTGCACGTTTTCGCATCCGGGAAATGTTGCTCAAAGCAAGTTGCTGGTCCAGGAAAACCAAAAAAAGAGTAAAAAGTGCTTAAGGCAAAAATGGTCTAGGACGAGACAGGAACATTTTTCAAAACAGGAATTTTTTGGGTGACACGGCCTGGGACACGGGTGTGTCCCAGGGCGTGGCAGTTGACACGGCCTGCGACACGGCTGTGTCGCAGGGCGTGTCGAGGTTGTGTCGACGATCGGGCTCTGTCTCCACGATTTTTTCTCTCTCGACGATGTGTCGAGAGGAGGCACACGGCCAAGGACACGGCCGTGTCCAAGGCCGTGTCATGTTCTCGACGACTGTTTCTCGACGATCGTCGAGTGTCGAGACTGGGTGTTGCACACGGCCTGTGACACGGGCGTGTCACAGGGCGTGTCCAATCAGGTCGACGCCCGCCGAAGGATTTCGACAGGGCGTGTTTTGTGCCGTGTTTCGGCACACGGCCTGGGACACGGGCGTGTCCAAGGCCGTGTCCAAGGCCGTGTGAAGTCTCGGGATGTTTTGGGATTTTTTTTCACCAGGCACACGGCCACAGACACGGGCGTGTCTGAGGGCGTGTTGGTGACACGGCCCATGACACGGGCGTGACCCATGGGCGTGTCACTGGTTTGGATAAGTCGGTTGACCACCGCTTGAGGCACACGGCCTGGCACACGGCCGTGTGCGAGGCCGTGTCGAGTCAAATTTAGTGTTTTTGGCCGAATCGTGGCCGTCCATTCCTTCAGCTGGGATCCAAGGGCTGAAGCTTCTTCTTCTTTTTCCTAAAGGCCGAAATCAGAGCAAGGATTCCTCCTTCTCATTTTTCCTCTTCTTCTTTATCTTCTTCTTCATTCTCTTAGAGAGAGCAAGGGAGCAAGCAAGGCAAGGAAACAGGAGAGCAGCCGTCGCGGCATCGTCTCGGTTCAGGCAAGCGGTGTTCTTCACCCTTGCCAATCTTCTTTTTGTTGATTTTAATTATGCAAGCAAACTAGCTAATTTCCCTTTCACTTTCATGAGCTTGTGCTTCTTGTTTTGGATCCTTCCTCACTAGCTTTATTGTGCTCTTAAATTTCCTCATGCTGAAATTTCCTTTGATTCATATAGCTAATTTCCTTAATTTATTTTGCTAATGTAACCCTTTGATTAGCGGTTGGATTCTTGTTCATCTAGCCCTTTGATTTGATTCATGTTCATGTAACCTTGAATTTTGCCTAATCATGTGATTGTTTTTGTTCATCATGGCTTAATTACCTTACGTTTCTAGCAACTTGTTATCATGCGTGAGAACGATGAAAGGAACGTGTTTAGCGTGGGTTATGGGGCGTTTTGCGAGGCGAATTCGTGAAGCATGGCGGGAGTGTTTGTGTGAGAATTTTGCAAGGGGTGGTGTGGTTTCAGCCTGTGGCCACCGGGTTTTGTTTTTGTGGTTAGAGAGACCACTTTGGCCCCGATTTGGGCTGGTTTTGTTTGGTGCGTTCCACTTTAGGGCCGCCACCGGTAAGACCCTTGCGAAATTGAACTTAACCGCTGCTTAAGCTTCACTAGTATTGTAATTTCTTGGCTTATGAATGATGGAATGGGCATGTGTTTTGCCTTTTGCTCCTGCGGTTTGAGCAGGACAGGATGAACTTGTACGCACTTGGTGCGTTTGGCATGGATTTTGGTGCATTTCCACTTGTTTTGTTCACTCATGTTACTTGATGAAACATCTCTGTGGGGTTGGTAAGCCCCTTCGTTATAATATATGACATTTGTGTTCTCTTTTTGTATAGCTTGGTTGATTGCTGAGGTATTCTTTCTTGAATGCCTCAGGTGCAGGTTGTAGCCGGTTGAGCGGCTAGGTTGGTTGGTGGCGTTTCCTGGGAGCTAGCCGAGCATTCATAGCGAGGTAGTTCTTCTTTTGTTGTAGAGACATACATGTGCCCCCAATGGGTTCGTGTCAGCTTGTTGGCGCCCATTTGGTGGGTTTTATTTTATGTAAATATGAACGAGACTGCTAATGTAACTCATGTGAATGGAATAACATGTACTTGCTTTTGGGATGGTTTGCTTGTAGGTTGCATTCGTTATTTTGAAGTTACCAAAACCTATAGTTGTAGACCATGCATACATATTTGATTAACTAAAACATATTTCCAAATGACGTAAACAAAAAGGAGTTCTTGTAGTAGTATCACTATAGACTGCATATAGGAGCTCATCGTAAGTAAACTAACCTATTTTCCGCCGCGTACAAATACAATTTTACTATCTAAGGCCGAGGGATACGGCCATTCAAACCAAAAGTTTTCCTGCATGTAACTGTTGAATTTCAACTTGTCAAGTCAGCGTCAAGAGTTGCCTGAGCGTGTGCAGTTATCCCCTGCACGACGTGGCATCATAACCCGTAGTTCCTCTTGCTCTGATACGATATGCTCGTTGAGGAAATGCGGGTTGTGACACTATCCAAGTACCATTGCTGGTTGGATGTTGGATAGGTCTTCACCTGCACATAGGACAATTCATTTGTTTTTGACCCAGTTTACCTTGGGCCTAGGTTGATAGCCTTTAAATTCTGAAATGAAAGACATCCCAGGTTGACTCTTATATCCTTCAGGATGATATCTCCTTGGAGGTATAATCCATTCAGTATAAAGGTTAAAGATTTGGGATAAAGGACCCTTAGGATTCAATTTTGATTTGCCTTTGAAAAATTTTCCAGAGCTCTGATCTCTGTTCGACGATCTTGGAGCTGCGTTCGACGATCTTGGGTCAGATCGTCGAGCTCCGTTCGACGGTCGACTATGGCTGAGGTCAGGTATTTGAGATCGTCGACCTTCGTTCGACGACTTTAGCTGAGAACGTCGATCTGCGTTCGACGATTTTGCCTGAGATCGTCGAGCTGCGTTCGGCGATCGTCGATCTTCATTCGGCGATCGTCGATCTCCGTTCAACGATTTCTGCTGGGACTTGGTTTTCTGAGGCAGATCAGAAATTTTCCTAGCAACCTCTACAACTCCCTTTCCTTTGTCAGAAATGAATTTGATTGGAGTTGTTAGCACTATATGTTGGCTGGATGAAGCACCCAAGCCCAGTGTGCTGTTGAATCTGGAGTTCACTGTGCTTGTGATGTCCATCAGCTTGATGCTTCTCCCATTGAGGGATTCTTCAAGCTTCTTGGCCTCAGAGAGCTCACTTTTCAGTGAAGCTATATGTTCCCTACAGCACTCCAACTCCTGAGAGAGTTTGAGGTTTTCTGACTTTAAAGTATTGTGTTCAGATAATTGATTTCTGAGAGAGATAATTTCTTTCTCAGACTTTAGCAGGTCTAAACAAAGTGCTTTAAATTCAGATTTAAAATCCTCTGAGCTAAAATCAAAAGAGCCAATTACCTAATCTTCTTCAGGTTGAGTCTCTGAATCTGACTCTGACTCCTCTTCTTCTGAATTATGCTGTGAGGCATTGATTGCCATCATGCAGAACTCCTTTTCTTCTGCATCATCCTCATCATCACTGGAGCTGGATGAGGCTTCTGACTCTTCTTCAGTCTCACTCCAGGATTCAGCAACAAACCCTTTTCTTGTATGTTTATTTTTGCTTGAAGAAGGTTTGCCATTGTCATTCCTTTTGGAGTCTTTCTCCTTTCTTCTTTCTTTCATGTCCCTTCTGTCCTTGTTCTTGTTCTCTGGACAGTCAGGAACAATGTGCCCTGGTTTCCTGCAACCAAAGCAAATAATGTCTTTATTATTACTAATGGACTTGTCATACCTTGGCTTATCCTGCTCCTTGTATGATCTTCTTCTGAAGTCCTTTCTGGCCATTTTGTAAAATCTTTTGGCCAGCAAACTGAGTAGTTCATCATTGCCTGTGGCTTTGTCTTCAGGCAGATCTTCAGTTGCCTTGAAGGCTATGGTCTACCTTTTCTTGTGGCTGGTGAGGCAGCCTTCTGTTCTTCCTCTCTATTTTTGATGAGTAGCTCATAAGATTTGAGCTTACCCAATAGAGCTTCAGTAGTGATCTCATTCAGACTTCTGGCATCCTTAATTGGCCAGATTCTTGAATCCCAAGTGTTGGGGAAGCACATTAGGATCTTATCATTAAGTTCAGTTAGAGAGATCTATTTGTCCAATGTTCTGAGTTCACTGACAATTAGACTTAGTCTATTGTACATATCTCCCACTGACTCAGTCTCTCCCTTCTTCAAATTCTCATATTGAGAGATGAGATGGGATCTCCTATCCTTTCTCTCAGCAGCTGAGCCTGAGACTATCTCTGAGAGTTTGTCCCAAATTTCCTTGGCTGAATTACATTCAGCTACCTTTTGAAATATGTCATCAGACATTGTCTGGGCCAAGATGTTCATAGCCTTGGCATCAGCTACCTTCCATCTCTTGATATCAGCATCTGTTCCTGATGGAGGTGGAACAGCATTTGTACTTGTGTTCTCTGGGGGTCTTGGACACACTATCAAAACAGAGTTAAAGATATCTTCGTCAATAGAATTCATGTAAAGTCTAATCCTTGCTTTCCAAAGTGCAAACTTGGATAGATTGCACACTGGAGGTCTGGTGCTAGCATAATCTTTGTTTTGGGCCATGATTTGTGAAAACAAAATCTAATAATAAAATACAAAAGAAAGACAGATCTAACTTGGGATCTTTGGGTTCAGGTGTTAGCCTGTACAACCAATCAGGTATGGTATGTTTAACCAACCTGGCTCTGATACCAATTGAAAGTGCAGCTAGATCTGATATACTCTAGAGGGGGTGAATATAGTATATGGTGCTTTAAAAACTTTTACAACAATTGTTATAATAAGAGTGAGCAGGGAAGCAGTTAAAAATCTAATTACAGCACTAAGTTAAACAAAAGCTAAGCACAGAAAAATCAAGGCCAGAAACAAAAATAAAAACAAGAAAAACCAGAAGACACAAGGAAATATAGTGGTTCCCCTAAACTTGGGTACATCCACTCTTCTACCACCCTAGGTAGGAATCCACTGCAGGATGAGTTGATCAGGTGTCCTGGGCACCAATGAGCTTTTGATAAGGTGCTCAAAAACCAAAGCAGATTTTTTGATCAGGTGTCTTGCCACCAATGAGCTTTTGACAAGGTGCTCAAAAACCAAGCTCAAACTTTTGAAGGGAGTTTGAGAAACCCTTTACAGAGAGGGGGTGAGAGAGTGATGGAAGTCTTCTCTTTCTCAAACAACTGAGAAGACTATGTGGATTGTTAATGTCAAAGCTCCCCCTGAATCCTTGAGATCTTCAGGAAGAAAAGCTTTGCAGAGGGTGATAGGCCTTCAAAGATTGAACTCCAGCAATAGATGATTTCAGCAATAGCTAAAATGTTGAATGTCTGGAGTCTTGAAATATGTTGGCCTTGAACACTTTGAAAACTAAAGAGATCTGAAGATTTCTGAAAGCTTGATCTCCTTGGATGAGTGTTCTTCAGACAGAATATTTTGAATGTCTCTCTGTAATCTGTGTTCTGTGAGAGATTCAAAAATTCTTCTCTTTTATTCTCTGATACAGAATAGAATAACATTCTCTGTCAAGAATAGTCGTTAGCCTGCATTGATTGCATACTTAATTGCAAAATCTCTTCTAGAGGAAAGTCCACAGAAATATTCCTTGAAAAATCCCTTGAAACTTGGTCCAGAAATGAATAAAAACGGCTAGAAAATCTCTGAATTAATTGCAGAATAACTACTTAACTGATTTGAATTTGAATTTAGAAATATCCTGGAAGTTATCTGAAATCGTCGAACTGAGCTCTGCTATCGTCGAGCTGAGCTCAGCGATCTGGAAATATACAGCAGCAAAATATCGTCGATCTGATCTCAAAGATCGTCGAACTGAGCTCAGAGATAAAGATCCAAAGCAGAGTCAAAATCGTCGACCTGAGCTCACCGATCGTCGAATGGAGTTCGTCGATATAAAGAAGTTGAGCTCAGCGATCGTCGAATGGAGTTCGACGATCTGTCGAAGTTGAGCTAGACGATCGTCGACCGGAGTTCGACGAATCGTCGTGCTGAGCTCGACGATATGACTTAGTCTCCAAACACAAAATCTTGATCTTCAGGGCAGCTTCCAAACCTACACTTCTAACCCTTAGACTCAATTCTAATTGACCTATTGAGCTATACAGGAGGTCAAGCAAAGGTTCCTAGAGACATAGTGATCCTGACCCAAATTAGTAATAGGGTGTTCCAACAGAAGTGATAGTTGTTGTAGATAATGCTTATACAGAGCAGGAGGATAGGTTAGATGACCATACTAATTTATTAAAATAAATAGATGATTTATACAATCGGCCACCAGAAGAATAGTCAGATGTTGATACAGATTCTGATGAGTCAGATGACTCTAGCTCTAAGTAAAGTAAGTTAAATAAGAAGGCTCCTGCTAAGGTTTCTCCTCAACCTTCATCTACAGCAAATATTCCATACTATATTCTACATGGAATTCCTCTCACTCCAGACCTTCCATACTGGATGAGATATTCCAAGAATGAGCTGAAAAACAGGAAGAAGATGAAGAGATACCATTCATCTCAAAAGTTAAGGAGAGGACCTCCTCCTCCTCCTCCTCCAGCAGCAAGATCAGCAGGAGGTGTTTCTTCTTCTCAGAGGTCATCTTCTCACCATTCTAGATCTTCTTAGGGCAGGAAAGATAAGTCTACCAGGTCTGATTCTCACAGAAGCCAGCAATAGCATACAAAGTAAAGCAGCAGTCAACAACAATCAAGCCAAGAGAGGCCATCGTCCCCTATATATGATCCAGAGTTGGATCCAGTTTTTAGAATGGTAAGATTAACTGAGCTAGTTGCACTATCACAGATTAAGAAATCAAGAGTAGAAGAAAAGGACACCTCACAATTCTCTACTATGTCCTACAGGAAACAGGAATTTGAAAGATATTCAAAGAAGAGTTTATTCAATGTTGATGAGTATATGAGTCTGCATCTAGAGGCAGTTGTTCTAAGAGCCACCTCTCTGAAAATCATAGGTTCTCAAGACCTAACAATGAGTGAAAGGGAATCTGAAGATCCAAACAGAAAGCTGATTTTCACCAAATCATCTTCAGATTCTCCATCAGCAGCTCCTCAGAAAGACTCTTAATTTTGATTATAAGTTTTTAACTTTGTTGATGATTATGTACGCACAAAGCACTTTCTTTATTTTTGCTGAAAATTTTATAATTCTGGCAGATTATTTTTGGCTTTGTGTTTTTCTATTTTTGATAGTATCCTAACCCAAATATGGGGAGATTGTTGGAACCCTATTACTGATTTGGGTTAAGATCATTATTATTTGTTTATGATGATTATTTTGGCCCAATATGTATAGTCTAGGGTCATAGGTTAAATTCCAGGGTTGCTCCTTTAGAAGGATTCTAGAGAAGTTCATATCGATGAACGCAGAATCCAGATCGATGAACGACGAGCTCACTTTGACGAACGTCGAGCTTAGTACGACGAACTCAGATTCCTAACTCTGAGTTTTGCTCGACGAACTCTGGGATCCATTCGACGAACGTTAATCACAACTCAGATGCACAGCTCGACGAACTCCAGGCTCAGCTCAATGAACTCCAAGCGCAGTTCGACGATTTCCAGGCTCAGTTTGACGAATTTCTTTGCAGTGTTCAGGCAGTTTTATATTCAGAGGCGGAATAATCTTTTTAAATGGTTTAATTTCAGTTACACTCTAATATTTAATGCTAAAATATTTTCAATGAATATAGCCATTTTCTGGCAGCATTAAATATGGATTATCACAGAGTTTAATTCTAATTAATTCCCAAGGGCAGTTATAAATCTCAAGCATGCTTCAGTCATTTCAAAATAGATTTAATTCAAATATTTGAATTCTCCGCAGGCATTCTAATATACTTTCAGAAGATTGCTGCTAAAGGTTTAATGAACATATCAATATAGATCAACACATATTCATCAAATTTTCTGCTTCAGTCTCTGCAAGTACAAAGTCTTCATCAGTCAAACACAAGAAGGTATACAACCCGAAGAAAAGCCTCGCCTTCTGATCTCAAATCTTTATTCTAATCAGGGGGAGCTTTTCTGCTCCAATAGCATCCACTAAAGTCTTCTCGGAGACACTTAAAAGAGAAGACAACACCAACTTCTTATAGTTTATTTCTTAAACTGTGTAAAGGGTTATAACTCCCTTCAAAAGTTAACATCTTGATTCATAAGTCACCTGATCAAAATACTTAGATTGGTTTTTCGGCACCTGATCAAAAGCTCAAACGGTTTCTAGATCTCCCATAGAAAATAGATCTTCTGGTGGCAGGGCACCTGATCACAAACCTGTAGTAGATTCCTACTAGGGTGGTAGAAGAGTAGATGTACCTAGATTTATAGGCGACTACTATAAAATTCCTTGTGTCGTTTGTGTTTGTTTTCCTTTTTATTTTTGTGCTGTGGATTTTATTTATCTATATATATATATATATATCACCTATTTTCTAAACAGCTCTTAAATAAAATCAAAGTTTTTAATATACACTATTCACCCACTGTAATTCCCCTGATTTTCCGACATTATTATTTGATTTGGTGTCGTCATTGTTGAAACTGATTCCTCGATCTCCTGTGGAGTTCGCCCTTGGGGAAGGAGTGGTCTCGCGCCTACGTCACTCCTGCAACCAAAACAACAAAGAAGACAAGGTGACACGGACCCAAGGGCTCGGCAGGGAGGTCCCACCACAAACCCGGAAGATCTCAGAGCGCTTCCCCTCTTTAGCTAGAAGCCGAGCTAAGGTACCCTCAGAAAGCACTTGATGATCGGGGCAGGAGGGCACGAAAAAACCTCCTTCTGGGGTACCCCCTTGGGTCCTATTTAAAGTTTTTAGAACCTGGACTGCCAATAACCAAAAGAACTGACCTGAAATTACCAGAAAACCCTTGGTTGGGTCTGCCAACATCCAAACTCCGCTATTTTGAAGGGCTATGGGCAGACCAGCTGGGGCAAAACAGTAAAAAGTACCCCATACATCCAAGCGAGCTGGGGCGCTTTGACCATCTCGGCATGTTCTGCTTGCCTACTGCTGTCGAGCTCCACTGCGAGGACGCGAGTTGTGTCTCGCTTGGCGAATTCCGAGCTCGGGGTCGCTGATCGTCGATCTCTGGTCGACGGATGCCGAGCTCAGGCTCGCCCCATTTACTGTCGAGCTCGCCTATTGTCCTCAGCCCGATCTGCCTAGACCCTGGTGACCTTGCTCGCCGGACACGGGGTTGTACACAATCCCCGCTCTTTTGAGCTTATCAAAGCTGGGAAAGAAACATCCAACCCCAAGTGTGCGGCGAGCGCGGGTTGGCGAGCTGGAGGGAATCTTTGGGTGGGGGCCACCTGCGGCTATATATATGTGCACCTGCCCACCTGCCTGACTCTTGTCATTCCCTTTGCTACCCTGCCAAGATTCCTCTTCCTAAGGAGATCCAAGAGCGCATAGACCGAGCCTGCCAGACCTCCGCAGCTCGCGTTGCCGCTCTGACGGCGGTCCCCGCGAAAGCTCCCCAAATCGACTCTGCCGAGCCCAGCTCCAAGAGGTCAAAGACTTTCCCTGAGGCGGCTGAGCCCATTTTCAACGACCTGAGGGCCACCCTAGCTCGCAAGACCGGCTCTTCCACTCAAACTATTCTTGAGAAGGATAGAGAGGTTGTCGTAGTTGGCTACGACCTGGACAGTCAACCAGATGGTGAGGGCGTCGCGCCGCGAGAGCCCACACTGCGAGACGAGACCACGCTCGCCAACTCGCGATTCACGGCACCGGACAGCCATCCCCGGGACCCGCCTCTTCTCTTTGGGATCCTGCCTGTGAGCTCGCAGAGGCCTAATTCGCTAGTGTGCTCCTCCCCTCCTCGCCAAACTGACGTGGCCGCGGGGGAGGGTCTGGGGACCATTCCCACCCCGGGATTTGAGCTCATCTCGTCGGGGGCTCGCGGCCCAGGTCGCGGGAAGGATCTGAGGTTCATCCCTCCCCACACCTCCCTTGAGCTGCCGAGCTCGTCTGGTCAGTCTTGCTTGACTCCTTGCTTCATGAGTTTTTTCTGCCTCTTTTTGCTAACACCTGTCTTCACAGCTCTTCCCAGTCAATCGGCCGTCGAGGAATCCTCGCGGGCAGCCCACTATTCTCCCCTCCCCTCCCCGAGCTCGCTGGACTCTTACCTGGGTCCTGAGGTGGATCAAGGCGAGTTGACGAGGAGGGAGGTCAAGCTCCTCAAAACGCTGGTGTGTGGGCTGCGCGAGGTGCAGGGGGTCAACGAGACGCTGCAGCGCGACTACGCGCGTCTTGCTGACGAGGTGTGCCGTGGCCAAGCTGGCGAGCTGATGTCCCCCTCCCGGCTCCTGGACGAGATAGATGACGGTCTCTCGGTTGCGCAGAGGAATTCCGGAAGGATCCGCGAGCTGCTCCGCGCGCGGTAGCCTGGGGGGCGGGGTCGCGAGGCCGGGGTAGGTAAGTGAGCGGCTCCTTTGCCGAGCCGACCGGTACTCGCATCCCGATGCCCTCCCTGCTTGCGCGCCCCGCTTTTTAATTCCTGAAACTTTATTTCTGTAATAAATAGCTTTTAGAATATTCTTGATCATGCTACTCAAATAAAATGCAGCAATGCTTGGCTTAGCCTAGGCTGGGATGCGCCGGAAGTCGGCGAGCTGGGGTGGCGAGATGCGCTGATTGGACAGCCTGCCCCAGATTTCTTTTCCTATAAATAGCCCCCCCCCCCTCACCTACCCCCGTACTGTGCCTTTATTACTTTGCTTCCCTCTCTCTGTGCTTCTTTCTCTTCCTGCTCGCGCACTACACGTTCCTCCGCGATCATGGGCAAGACCAACCCAGATGCCGACGGCCGCTCCAAGTGTGCGCTGCACTTCACAGACTACTGCTTCTTCGATGGGCACACCAGCGAGGAGGAGCTCGCGGAATTCAAGGCCGCGTATGTGCCGCCAGGTTTCGAGGCGCGCTCGCCGGGGGAGGGGGAAGCTATCAACACATTCTACGAGGACGAGCTCGCTTTCCCCATCTCGTATTTCGAGGTGGGGTTGCGCCTTCCCCTCTGGCCGGAGATCCGCCAAATCTTGAAATACTACGGCGCGGTACCCGCCCAGCTGAACTCCAACGTCGTCGCGATGATGGTGGCATTCGCGAGTTACCTCCGGCGGGAGAGGATCGAGTTCAACCTGACGGTGTTCAGGAAGCTCTTCTCCTACAAGGCGACGCCGGACGGGGTCGCCTACTTCGGCGGCTCGCTGATCAAAGTTCGCAAGATCGCGAACAAGCACCATACCTGGATGACCAAGATCGCCTTCATCAAGGGCGATCTCGGCAACATCCCCTACTCGCCTCAGCAGAAGGGCGAGGAGGTGTACCGCCCGCCGGCCATGTCCGGCAACGACGCAGAGCTCCACAAGTACTTCCTCCATAAAGACTTCGAGGTCGCCTTCCTGCGGAGGGGCCTCGACGCGCTCCCTCCTGTTCTTCCCGGCGAAGGTATGCTTCTCTCCTCATTTTGCCGAGTTTGCCTGACCACCGGGCTCGCCATATCATTGCTGAATTCCTAATCTTTTCAAAGTATTTTTCTGCAGGGGAGCGAATAATCCCCGTGAACCCGCCGTTCGCGGATCCGGGGCTCCATACCGACCCTCTTGCTTGTGAGAGGGCGGCGGCGGCAGCCTGCCGAGATGAGGCGGCCCTCTCGCAACCCTCTTCCAGCAAGAGGCGACCTGAGGACGCGGGATCGAACTCGCCACTCCGCCAGCGACAACTAAAGAAGATGCGGAGGGCCCTGTTGGCTCCGCGGGGGCAACATCAACAACAGCCCAGCCCCAAATACATTAGCTCGTCGGAGACCCCTCCCGACGCGTCGCCGGAGAGCCCGCTGAAGGAGACAACCAGCAAGGGCCGGAAAGGTGGCGAGGGCTCTTCTTCCACGGCGGCGATCTCCCCTCCTCCGTCATGGAAGAGGGCCGCCCGCAAGCGCGCGCCGCCGAAGCAACACCCCCTCTTCAACTTCGGCGCGCGGTGGAAGGACTCGGCGGGCGAGCCCATGCTGCAGTGGGACGAGCTCGCTCATCGAGTCTCCGTCTCCACTCTGCTCCCCTCCTGGCACGACCGAGAGCCTGCCACCGGTCACGCCTACGCCCTCGGCTTTGGCCTATATGGCCGGGAGGATGCCGAGGCCTACAAAAAGATGACCCTCCGGCAGCGCGGCCATGAGGGCCTGCAGTCCCACCTGCGGACCCTGGAGCTGCATCACATGCTGGCACGCCGCAGCTTCGCCCTTAGCCACCAACACGAAAAGGCTGAGCAGGCTCGCGACATTGCCAAGGATAAGGTCACCGATCAGGCGAGGCAGCTCGGCATAGCGGAGGGTCTACTCGCCCAAGCCGTCGGCGGGCTAGTAAGTGTCAAGAGCTGCTCTTCTCTTTTACTTAGAATATTTTGTGCTGCTGTTGAATGGACTCTTTACCAGGATGCCAAGGCCGCTGGGGATCTTCAGCCTCGCAACACCGACCTGGGGGAGGAGGTCAGCCAGCTGCGCGCACTCCTGGCCGTGGATGCCAAGGCTGCTGGGGAGCTCCAGGCTCGCAATGCAGAGCAGGGGGAGGAGATCAGCCAACTGCGTGCACGCCTCACCGAGCTGTAGGGCGCGAACATGAAGCTGAAGGGGGAGAATCAGCACCTCCTCAGCGAGGTTCGTTGCCAGGCGGAGATCTTCTTCCCGCCTCACGACATCGACTCCACCCTCCCCTACAAGAGCCCGCGGATCTTTGGCGAGGCCGACCTCGTCGAGAGATTGCGGATCAAATCCATCCAAGCCACCGAGTACACCCTCCAGATGATGAAGGATTCTAGGGTGCTGGTGGAGGGGTGCGAGGGGATCTCGGCTCGGGACCTGATGCCGAGCCTGTTCCCGCCAACGCCGCCCAGCGAGAAGGAAGACAGCCTGGACGCGATGTTCGGGAAAAGCTTCCAGGATCCTTCGGGTGACGGCTAGGACCAGTCCGGCGGAGGGGGCGAGGCCTGAGTATAGCCTGTACTTTTTCTTTTTTTCCTTTTTTGTTTACTCGCCGAGGCGAGCCCCCTGTAATTACTTTTTGTAAACAATTAATGAAAGAGTTTTCGATCATACCCGTGCCACTTCCTCTTTCTCTTTTTCTTTTCCTTTTCTTTTACTTCGTTTGTTATGCTCTGGATATATGCGAGTGCTTCCCCACGCGGCCTCGCCGAGTCAGGTTCCACGAGTAGAGTAGTTACAAGAGCGCGCCCGCGAGTGGATGCGTTTTGAGTGTCCGCCGAGCCCCAAGCGATTCAGGGGTGGGTCGCTCCCTGCCCTTGTCACGCCACCATAACTCGCACGCGAACCGTCCCGGCTGAGCCCGAAAAAAGGGAGAATTTTTCAAGTCAAACGGGCAAAGGGGTGAGGTACCTCCGGCCTGGCTCACCCTCCTTTGGCGAGGCCCGGGTCCGCGACCTACTTGCCAATGCCGAGCCGGGAATGACGAGTCCATACTCGCCCATGCAGAGTCCTCCGGCCTGGCTTTCCTTCCTTTTTGATCTTGTCGAGCTGGATTTGCCGAGCCCGAGCTCGCCTTTACAGAACCCATTCCCCCTTGCTTCCTGGCACTGAGACTTTTTGATCTTTATCTTGGCGATTTCGAGGCCGACACCATCGAGTGACTTCCGGCCCTGTCAGCTAGGTGAGAGCCTGACAACGGGATCTGCTCGAGGCCAAGGATGACACCGAGTGACTTCCCGCCCTGCCAGCTAGGTGAGAGCCTGGCAGCGGGATCTTCTCGGGGTCCAAACACATTCCATCGAGCGACATCCGGCCCAGTCAGCTAGGTGAGAG
The DNA here is from genome assembly GCA_039583875.1 of Platanthera guangdongensis. Taxonomy (NCBI): domain Eukaryota; kingdom Viridiplantae; phylum Streptophyta; class Magnoliopsida; order Asparagales; family Orchidaceae; genus Platanthera; species Platanthera guangdongensis. The sequence goes on along the minus strand of JBBWWR010000154.1, from coordinate 219,379 downwards.
CCTGACAGCGGGATCTGCTCGAGGCCAAGGATGACACCGAGTGACTTCCGGCCCTGCCAGCTAGGTGAGAGCCTAACAGCGGGATCTTCTCGGGGTCCAAACACATTCCATCGAGTGACATCCGGCCCTGTCAGGTAGGTGAGAGCCTGACAGCAGGATCTGCTCGAGGCCAAGGATGACACCGAGTGACTTCCGGCCCTGCCAGCTAGGTGAGAGCCTGACAGCGGGATCTTCTCGGGGTCCAAACACATTCCATCGAGTGACATCCGGCCTTGTCAGCTAGGTGAGATCCTGACAGCGGGATCTGCTCGAGGCCAAGGATGACACCAATTGACTTCCGACCCTGCCAGCTAGGTGAGAGCCTGGCAGCGGGATCTTCTCGGGGTCCAAACACATTCCATCAAGTGACATCCGGCCCTGTCAGCTAGGTGAGAGACTGACAGCGGGATCTGCGCAAGGCCAAGGATGACACCGAGTGACTTCCGGCCTTGCCAGCTAGGTGAGAGCCTGGCAGCGGGATCTTCTCGGGGTCCAAACATATTCCATCGAGTGACATCTGGCCCTGTCAACTAGGTGACAGCCTGACAGCGGGATCTGCTCGAGGCCAAGGATGACACCGAGTGACTTCCGGCCCTGCCAGCTAGGTGAGAGCCTGGCAGCGGGATCTTCTCGTGGTCCAAACACATTCCATTCCTCTATGCAGGCTAGCTATGATAATACTAGAGAATTGAAGAAATTTATTATAATCAAAGTATCGCTTACATGCTTCAGGGGAAAAATCGTTTTAGGTCGTCACCACTCTAGGTGAGACTCAGGGTCTCGCCCTCTACATTTTGGAGTCGATAGCCTCCTGACTTCAAGGCTTCCTTTACAATGAATGGTCCCTCCCAGCTGGGATTGAGCTTTCCTACGGATGCCGACCTCCCTGCTGCATCCACCTTCTTCAGCACCAAGTCCCCTTCCACGAACTGTTTGACCCTGACATGCTTGTCAAAGTACTTGGCCATTCTTCTTTTCACCTCCTCCTGTCGGATAGCGGAAAGGTCCCTCACCTCTTCCACTATGTCAAGGGAGAGCCTCAGCTCCTCCTCATTCTCCGCTTGCCATTCCTCACGGCCTTCTTTGGCCGCAACGACTCGCGATGTTTGGACTTCAAATTCCACTGGGAGCACTGCCTCGCACCCATGGGAGAGTTTGAAGGGGGTCTCTCCCATAGCCATGTTGGGGGTGGTCCTTAGGGCCCAAAGAACCGCGGGAAGCTTCTCCACCCAGCTCCCCTTCAAATTCTCCACCTTTATCTTGAGGAGGTTGACGATGATCTTATTTGTGGCCTCCACCTGCCCGTTGCTCCTAGGGTGATGGACCGAGGCGAATCTGAGGGCGATTCCAAGCTGTTCGCAAAAGCTGGTGAATTCGGCGCTGGCGAACTGGGGCCCGTTGTCCGTGACAATTGTTGGGTACATTGAAAATATGTACCTGATTTGAAGAAGCCTCACCCTACTCAATGATATACATCAAGGTGTATTTGATGTACTTTGAGTCTCTTTGTGCAGGTTAAGTAACTGCGGGTTTGTAGGAAAAGTTTTTAAGTCCATGTGTCGACACCTAGAAGAAAAGTGTCGACACTTAAGAAGGCTTGTGTCGACACCTAGAGAATCAGTGTCGACACTTGGAGTAATTGTGTCGACACTAGGAGGATGTGTCGACACTCAGCAAAACATCAACAAAGTTCAAGTACAAGTGTCGACACTAGGAGGCTGTGTCAACACTCAGCAAAACATCAACAAAGTTCAAGTAGAAGTGTCGACACTAGGAGGCTGTGTCGACACTCAGCAAAACATCAACAAAGTTCAAGTACAAGTGTCGACACTAGGAGGCTGTGTCAACACTCAGCAAATTTCGACAAAGTCCAAGTACAAGTGTCGACACAGAGAAGATGTGTCGACACTCAAAAAAAGTCTCAACACATGAAGAATGTATCGACACAAAGGAGATGTGTCGACACTCAGCAAAAGTTTCAACACAGAAGGCATGTGTCGACACAAAGAAGATGTGTCGACACTTAGCAAGTTTCAACACAAGAGGATGTGTCGACACAAAGGAGTTGTGTCGACACTTAGCAGAAATCAACTAAGTATTGAAGAAGAAGGACTTGTGTCGACACTCAGGATCAGTGTCGACACATTCTGAAGAAGCAGTGTCGAGAAGCAGTTTCTACAACATAAGGAGTTGTGTCGACACCATGAAGGCTAGTGTCGACACTTAGTCTACTTGTGTCGACACTTGGTCTATTTGTGTCGACACATAATGACTATCTGTCTCGACACTTTCAGACAGTGACAGAGTTTTCAAGAAGTGACTGGATGACTTGACAGCTGTCATTTCAACCGGTCAACTGCTACTGTTAGAGCTGTCAGAAGTTTGTTAGAAACCGGATCAGCCGGTCACCATGAAGAAAGCCTATATAAAGGCTTATTCCTTCAACAAAAAAAGAGATACATAGCAATCAATGAAGTGAGAAACAACAAACCAGAAGAAGACCTTCAAGTGAAGATCTAAGAAGTTGGAGAGAGAAAGCTCCTTCTAAGAAGACAGCTATTGAACCAGGCTGCCAAGAAAGTTTCATATTGAGATCTGATTCTCAAGTCAATAGTTGATTGAAGATCATCTGCATAGAGATTCAACCCTACTGTGTTCTAATTCAAGAAGCTTTGAAGAAAGCCAAGCGAGGTTGATCTCTGCAAAGTTCTGTCAAGAACTCATCAAGAATCCAGTCAACTCTACTTTCTCAATCAGAGTTGTGGTTATTAAGTCTTGTACTCTTTATTTTTTGTAGGATCCTAAGGGATCTGAGTTGTAAGCCTATATTTATAAAGGCTGAGTGGTAGGGCTTGTGTGCCTGAGTGTAGGAGATACATTTCTCTGAGTGTAGGCCTTGTGGAAGGCTGAGTGTAGGCCTTGTTGAAGGCTGAGTGTAGGTCTTGGTGAAGACTGAGTGGTAGGGCTTTGTGCCTGAGTTGTAGGAGTGAGATCACTCTGAGTTGTAGGAACCTATTTGGGGTTCTGAGCTGTAAGATCTGTGGATCTGAGAAGTAGTGGAGAAGTTAGGCCGAATCTAGTACACTACTAGATAGGCGAAGGGGGAAAGTAGATGTACCCAGACCTTGGGGAACCACTATAAATCTTGTGTGCTCTCTATGATTGTATGCTTGTGTGATTGCAGTGTTATCTGTGCTTTGAATTGCAATTACTGTACTGTATTTCTGCCTTAAAAGTTTAAAAAGATTAAGTGCACCTATTCACCCCCTCTCTAGGTGTTTAGGCACTAGTTCTTTCAACAATGGCCTGGGGCAGCCCATGGCGACAGATGATCTCCACCCAAACAAAGTTCCTGATCACCTGGGAGGTTACCTTGGCCAGCGCCTTCACCTCCATCCACTTGGAGAAGTAGTCAATCATCACTAGGAGGAACCTTCTCTGACCGCTGGCTTGGGGGAATGGTCCAATCAAATCCATTCCCCAGATTGAGAAGGGCCAGGGGGCCGTGATACTTCTGAGTCGCTGGGCCGGCTGTAGCTGGAGAGGGGCAAACAGCTGGCACTTATGACATCTTCTTGCGAACTCTGCGGCGTCTCGGCCCAGGGTGGGCCAGAAATACCCTTGCCTGACTATCCTTCCTTCCAGGGTCCGACTCCCGGAGTGACTCCCACATTCCCCGGAGTGGACTTCCTCCAAGATCCTTCGTACTTCGCCCTCGGTCACACAGCGAGCCAGCATCCCTGAGAGGGTCTTCTTGTATAGCTTCCCGTCCTGGAGGAGGTAATATGCTAACTTGTGCCTTAGTTTCTTCTTGTCTACCCCCTCCGGATACTCTCCCGTGGAGAGGAAAACCATAACTGGATCCATCCACGAAGCTTGTTGATCGATTTGCATGAGCTCTCCCTCTTCGATGGAGGGGCGGAACAGGTCGGTGATGGTACACCCCACCCGGGGACCATGCTTTGCTAGTTGGTCGGCTTGTTCATTTTCTTTCCTGGGCACGTGTCGGATGGAGAAGGTCTGGAAAGTGCCTATGACCCCCTTCACTTTGGCCAAGTACGATCTCAGGGTGGGCTCTCATGCCTCGAACTCTCCGTTGATCTGGGAAGCCACCACCATGGAGTCAGTAAGGACCTCCACGTCGAACACCCCCAGCTCCCTGGCCAGGCGCAGCCCTGCCATCACGGCCTCGTATTCGGCCTGGTTGTTTGTAATTGGGAAGTGTACCACCACCATCTGCTCAATTCGAGTTCCCTGGGGGCTTTCTAGGATCACCCCCACTCCAAGGGAATGCCTCCCTGAGGAGCCATCCACCCTCACCTTCCAAGGAGTCGGGCGGGTGAGTTCTTCCTCCGCCACTTCAACTACGTAGTCGGCCAAGAAGTCGGCCATCGCTTGAGCTTTGATTGAGAGCCGCGGAACGAAGGAGACATCGAACTCGCTCAGCTCCACTGACCACTTAGCCAGCCTGCCTAAATGCTCCACCCCTCAAAGATGTTGCGGAGAGGATGGTCGGTCACCACTCGAATTGAGTGTGCCAGGAAGTAAGGTCGCAGCCTCCTAGCCGAGATGATCAGGGCGAAAGCTAGCTTCTCCAAAATCGGATACCGGAGCTCGGCCTTCCTCAGGACCCGGCTCACGTAATAAATAGGGAGCTGCCTCTTCCCTTCTTCGCGAACTAATACGGAGCTCAAGGCCTCCGCCCCAACCCCGAGATATAAGAACAGGTCCTCCCCCTCCTTCGGCCCTTGGAGCAGCGGAGCCTGTGTCAACTGCACCTTGAGGGCCTGGAACGCCTCCTCGCACTCCTTGGTCCATTCAAACCTCTGACCACCCCTCAGCGTTTTGAAGAAGGGGGAGCACTTCTCCCCTGCACGAGAAAGGAAACGGCTCAGCCCTGCTAGCTTCCCCGTCAACCGTTGCACCTCCTTAGCATTCCGCGGCGCCCCCAGCTCCAAGATAGCCTTGACCTTATCTGGATTCGGCTCGACCCCCGCGGGGGTGAGGAGGTGCCTCAAGAACTTTCCCCTGCTGGCCCCAAAGACACATTTTAGGGGATTCAATCGCATTTTGTATTTGCGCAGGGTGGCAAAGGTCTCCTCCAGGTCCCGGAGGTGGGAGTCCACATCCCAACTTTTGATCATGAGGTCATCTACATACACCTCCAAATTCCTCCCCCTCTGCTCCTTGAAGACTCTATCCATCATCTTCTGGTAAGTTGCCCCAGCATTCTTCAGCCCGAAGGGCATCATCCTGTAGCAGTAGCATCCATCCCCTATGATGAACGAGACATCCTTGATGTCTGGGGGGTGCATCCTGATCTGATGATAACCTGAAAAAGCATCTAAAAAACTCATTACAGAAAAACCGACGGCTGAGTCAACCAGCGCGTCGATCCGAGGCAAAGGATAACAGTCCTTAGGACAAGCTTTATTGAGTAAGGAAAATTCGATACACATCCTCCATTGGTCGTCTCCTTTTTTAACCATAACTACGTTGGAGACCCAGCCGGGGTACTGAATCTCAGACACGAAGCCGGCCTTGAGGAGTTTCGCCACCTCCTCCCTGATGGGCTCCGCCAGCTTGTCCGCAGTGGACCTCTTCTTCTGCTGAACGGGGCGTGTTCCCGGGTCCAGGTTGAGGCGGTGGCAAGCCACATTCGCGTCAACCCCCGGCATCTCCGCGGCGTTCCAAGCGAAGATTTCCACGTTCTTCTGGATGCACTCCAGCATACTGCCTTGGTCCTCCGGGGTCAGCCCCCCGCTGATGCGGATCTTCTCCATCCTACCTCCCCGGGTGAGCACCTCCAGCTCCACCACTTCTTCTGCAGCCTCCAGCCTGGACTGCTCCCCCCATCCTTCAGCATCCCCTTCCTCTGGAACGGGGACCTCCACCTCCATCTCTTCTCCCCCGGCCCTCACTTCGGCCACCTCCTCCAGATCTCCTCCTGCCGCCTCCTCCTCCGCGCAATTCTTCCTTTCTAGCTCCTCCCCTCCTGCTTCCTGCTCGGCCTCCTCCATCCTTCGCCCCATCTCCTCGGCTCCCTCCTGCCAGGAGATGGTGTTCACCGTAGTGACATAACACTCATGTGTCACCTTCGGGTCCCCCCTGACCCTGACCTGGACCCCCTCAGCGTTGAACTTCAAGCAATGATGGAAAGATGAGGGGACGTAACGGAAGGCGCTGATAAGGGGCCTCCCGAAGATGGCGTTGTAGCTGCTGGGGCGTCCACAATGACGAACCTGCAGTTTCGGGACTGCCCCCCCCCCCCCCAAGGTGACATGGAGGCCTACTCCTCCCTCCACTTCCTTCCTTTCCCCCGAGAACCCGAACAAGGGCCCATCCGAGTCCAGCACCCTCTTTGCCTCCACCTTCATCGCGTCGAACGCCTTTTTGAAGATGACGTTGACGGAACCCCCGTTGCCCACGAGGATCCGAGAGACAGTAAAATTCTCGATGGCTGCCTTGATGACCAGCGCATCGCAGAATGGGTCCTCGTGATCTGGCATATCTGTCCTAGAGAAAGTGATCCTCTCCTCCGGGGGTGGGGTTTGGGATGTGGAAGCGACGCTTCGCCGGTACATGGTGTGGAGGCTTGCCTTGCGGGAAGCCTCGACCCCTACTCCCCCGTGGATCACTCTGATCCCCCCTCGGGTTCCAATATCCACCCGGTCTTCGCAGTGATCCTCCTCTGCCCGAGGCAGGACCTTCTCAATCCTCACTTCTTGCCGAGCTCCCTGCTGTTGCTGCTATTCCCTATTCCCTCTCATCTCGAGGAATTCCGGGCAGGTGGCTGTGGCGTGCCCCTCTTCCTGATGGAAGTCGCAATAGGGCAGCTCCACTCTGACCTCTCTTCTCCTCCTCCTAATAATCCCCCTCCTTGCTCCCAAGGCTATGGCCATGGCCTCCTCTTGATCGGGGAGCCGGGGCCTCTGGCCCTGCCTCCAGCCCGGAGGGTGGAACTGATCTTGTCTCCCCTGGTAGTGACCCCTTCCGTAGTACCCTCTCTGTGGCCCCTGCCCCAGCCACTCAGGTCTCCAACCCAGCCAATGGTCGGGCTCCTGATGTCCCCACCTCGGCTGCTGCTGCCACTGGAGCTGTCTTTGCTCCCTCTGCCTAGGCTCCCCTCTTCTCACCTCTTGTGCCTTCCCTCCTCTTGACTCCTTCTCTTCCTCCGTGGCCCACCTGGCCAGCTTCCTTGCAAACTTCGGGTTCGATGCCTCCCCGTCGACCTCTCTCTCCGTCCTCTCCATCAACACCTCGTAGGAGAGGGGAGGAACCCTTTTCAGCTCCATTCGGAAGAAACCCTGCTGCAGGCCCAGGGTAAAGGTCATCATCAGACTATGGCCCGGCATCTCCTGGACCTGAGTAACTTCCTCCTGAAATCGATCCACATAGCTCCCCAACGTCTCGTTCACCCCCTGCTTAATGTAGAACAAAGACTCGGACTCCTTCTTCCTCTTCTTCGAGGTAGTGAACCTCAGCATGAACCCTCGGCGCAGGTCCTCGAAGCAGTAGATGGAGCTGGCCGGTAGCTGGTGGAACCATTCCCTTGCCTTCTCCCGGAGGGTGATGGCGAAGAGTCGGCATTTGAATCCGTCCGACATCTGACGGATGGAGACCACATCCTCGATCCATTGGACATGCTGGACCGGGTCTCCCTTTCCGGTATAGCAGGACATCTCGGGTTCTCTGAACCCATCTGGAACTGGAGCTGAGGAGACCAGCTCACTGAAAGGACTGCCTCCCCCCATCGGGCGAGCCGGCGAGTCTCGCGAGCCCAGCTCGCCGAACCGGCCTAGGGCTGCCGAGCCGGGGAAAAGCCCGTGCCCGGGGAGCTCGCACCCCCGGCCTTCCTCGGCCACCTCCTTCCCAGCTCGCTTGCCGGGAGCGTCCTCTCCCAAAGATGGGGAGGCCGCGATCTGGGCTGCCGGAGTCGAGCACTCGGCCCGCGTGCCGAGTGCGAACTTGACGAGGCCCAGCACCTCATTCCTGAAGTCTTCCAACATCCCCACCGTTGCGAGTGGCGGGGGGGGGGCAGCGAGTTCTGCCCGTCAGACCCCTGTCCTCCTGTCATTGAACCTGCTGAAGCTTTTCTGCGCTGACCACTGTCCACGCTCACCGCACCAAAATGTTGAAACCGATTCCTCGATCTCCTGTGGAGTTCGCCCTTGGGGAAGGGGTGGTCTCGCGCCTACGTCACTCCTGCAAGCAAAACAACAAAGAAGACAAGGTGACACGGACCCACGGGCTCGGCAGGGAGGTCCCACCACAAACCCGGAAGATCTCAGAGCGCTTCCCCTCCTTAGCCAGAAGTCGAGCTAAGGTACCCTCAGAAAGCACTTGATGATCGGGGCAGGAGGGCACGAAAAAACCTCCTTCTGGGGTACCCCCTTGGGTCCTATTTATAGTTTTTAGAACCTGGACTGCCAATAACCAAAAGAACTGACCTGAAATTACCAGAAAACCCTTGGTTGGGTCTGCCAACAGCCAAACTCCGCTGTTTTGAAGGGCTATGGGCAGACCAGCTGGGGCAAAATAGTAAAAAGTACCTCATACATCCAGGCGAGCTGGGGCGCTTTGACCATCTCGGCATGTTCTGCTCGCATACTGCTACCGAGATCCACTGCGAGGATGCAAGTTGTGTCTCGCTTTGCGAATGCCGAGCTCGGGGTCGCCGATCGTCGATCTTGGTCGACGGATGCCGAGCTCGGGCTCGCCCCCTTTACTGCCGAGCTCGTCTATTGTCCTCAGCCCGATCTGCCTAGACCCTGGTGACCTTGCTCGTCAGACACGGGGTTGTACAGTCATATTTATGACGTCTGGGCATTACCCCTTTTTTACGTTTTGTTGATGGCGCTGTACCATTTGTGCGTTTTTGCGCCCGTTGGGTCTGTTTGACCGTATTTTGGGATTTTGATTGGATTGAATGCTTTCCTTGATATAAAGGATGAAGTTTTGAGGCTTTGGACTTGTCCACCTTTACTGCGATCCGAGCATTTTGGAGTCTCGGCGTATGTGTGGATCTTTATGATGATTTTTGCTTGTGTAAAGAATTTGATGATGGTGTCTCAAGTGTGGTGCGTCGGATTCTATGGTTGCCTTCACTTCCAAATTCGTAGAGTCGACATTTTATCCCGGAATGTTAGTCAATTCGAATTTCTGAAATATTCCCTTCTTAGTACTCGAGATGGACAACCCTGTTCTCGAGTGTGAATTGTGTAATGTTCTTGTTGTACTCGAGAGGTACTCGGTTGTTCTCGAGAAGTACCCTATTGTTCTCGATATATGCAGTGTTGCTCTAGAGAAGTCCTTTTTACTTCTCGAGAAGGTTATTTAGTACTCGAGAAATCTTCTTCTGTACTCAAGATCTGCTCTTGCTCTCGAGAAGGCTGTCTTGTTCTCGAGACTGCCCTTCTTGTTCTCGAGAAGATTCTCTTGTACTCGAGAACTACCCTTGTTCTCGAGAGGTTTTGGCTCTGTACTCGAGAACTGGGTTCGTTGTTCCCGAGTGATGCTTCCTTTAGTTTTCGAGTAATTCTGGTACTCGAGAAATATTGTCTCTATTACTCGATAAACCTACTTCTTTTACTCGAGTAATCTTCCTCCCTATCCTCGAGAAATATTTTATTCCACTCGAGAAATCCATGGCTTCTTCTCGAGATGTCCGGTCCATCTAACCCTCATTCCCTGTTCCTTTCTTAGAAATGTTATAAAATTATTTATATTATACCTTATAAATATATATATATCTATATATATATATATATATATATATATATATATATATATATATATATATATATATATATATATATATATATATATATATATATATATATATATATATATGTGTGTACTTTTCTTCTCCCCCTTAGACTGATCTTCTTCCTTCTTCCCGAACTAGAGCGGCGTGAGCGAGAGAGACAAAGTTTTCCGCGATTCTTCTGGTGGCTGTCGACGGTGCTCCGGTGCTCGAAATCCTCAACCAATCGTAGATCCTGAAATTTCTCAACGAGAGCTACGCCATCATGGTAAAATCATCCACATTCCTTGAGTTTTCTCGCTAGGGTTTTTGGCCCTAACTCCTATTTTGGCCATTCTTGTTAGATTTCGATTACCCTCGTCTTTCTTGGTCCCGACCTACGCCGAGGTGCGATTTGGTTGTCTTCTCCGGTAAAACCAGGGCAAGTGATGGTTTCCTCCTCTTCTCTTATTTATCCCGATTTGAAGAAATTTCCAACTTCTTGATATCATGATTTTTAATAACTTGTTGAATATAGTGTTGTTTAGATCTCGTGTCTAATTCTACTTATAATTTTCATGTTCTTGATTTTGCCACCTAACCTTGTTAAGTGCTACATGTTTTGACTATGTGGTTAAATCTCACTCTTATTACCGTTCCTCAACTTTCATGAAGAACGCGTTAGAGTTTATTTAGGATTGTAAGTCCTTCCTAAGGTTTGATCAACCGCTTCAAATCTAGAATTGTCTAGTAGATTTTGATGTGCCAATGTTGTCTTGAGATTTATATCATGGTTTTCTTCGTGGCGATGTCGTGGGGAGACCCAAGCCGCCAGGCCTCGATTGGGTTATGGTGTGCCCCTGAGCTCTAAACCCGGGTCGTTACGGGGTGTGACTTCATGATTTTCTTCATTGTGGTTGTTATTTGTGGGTGAATCCACCATCGCAACATTGATCCTTCTGTTAGTACCTTGTGAGACTCTACCAGGTGTTTGGGCTTTTTGTTGTGTGTGGTGGAGTATCCGGTCTCCCCCGCATTTATGACAGGTTAATATATCCATGGGGGTGCGACCAGATGAGTTGACCACCCTTCCCATTTTGTTTTTGGTGGAGTTGACCACATGTGGCTAATAGAGTTTTTTCTTCTTCCTCATGATTTAATCATGAATATTTTTTCCCCTTATAGTCTTGTGCATTTGGGGCAGTTTTGTTGTACATGATGTTTCATGTAAGTGTTTTCTTTTTGACTTTTGTACATTACTGATGTACTTTATTTAAGTATTTTTCCTTTAGTCTCGGCTTGATACCCCTTGACTTTGTTTACTGTTGGCTTACTTCTGCCATCACTTGTACATTCTTGCTGAGTTGTTCTGTCTTTGAAATGCCACAGGTTCAGAGCTATAGCTGATTGCGGTGCTGGTTATGGAGTTCTTGTGCAGCAGTGTTGGCTGTGGTTTTTGCCTCGCCGTAGCGAGGTAGACTGTTGTTTTTTATTACTTTACTAGTTCAGACATAATTTGTTTTATGTGGTTTCATGTCAGTTTGTTTACGCCCACAGGATTGTTGATTTTGGATGCTTGTTAGGTGCTTAGTTGGTTTTCTTTCTGTGTATTTGGATTACTTGCTCTCTGAGATGTTTTGTGTTAGGATTGCATGATAGGTATTTTAAAGTAAAAAAAAAACTACTATTACTACCTCACGTATTATATATTTTAAAATACTAGATCACTAAATTTAACGACCGTAAAAAAATCAACTTTTATTCCTATTATAAACTTAGAACTTGCATATCATGAGTTGTCCTCTGGGGTCCTTTTAACTCATGTAGGATGTCTAACCTTGTAAAGGAAGTATTTTCTGTAGCATATAACTATTTTTTCTCATGCACTAGATGAGCCACTAAGCCGAGGGATATGACTAACTACTACACTTAAACTGGTTTTGCCTTTAAACAACTTAAAGATCTTTCTTCACGGTTAAGTAGGGATTTTGCCTGAGCGTCCGCAGTTATCTCCTGCTGACGTGGCATCATGACGGATTTTTTTTCCTTACTCTGATATACCTTTAATGACAGTGAAAAATGCAGTTTGTGACACTTCCCTCTAGTGTAAAGTAGATATATCCCTCACTTTCAACTAAGGACATGAACTTGAATCTTCTCAACTTAAAATAAGATCTCAAATCCTAGTAACCATGATACTTTAATGAATTAAAGTGATTACTAGAACAGATGTAACCTCAAATCTATGTTTTTTTTAATTTTAATTTTAATCAAAAATTAATTTAATCTGTTATGAAACAAATGTAGGGTTTTGAATATTTAAATAAAACTCGTGGGCCGAGCGGCCAATTCAAATTATTACGTGTGCAATTCAACGTCGTCGCTTTAAACTTTGAGAAGTGCGTTAATTTAGATCGATTGAAAATTCTCATGCGCCCAACGAGTCGAATTCTCCAAAGTCTTTACGGCCACAAGCACAAATTGCAAACAACAAATTTGGATAAGCGGTATTAAAACTAATAAGACCGCAGCGGCAAGCCCAAAAATTATTGATTTGAAAAAACAAAAATTTTTACTAACACGAGCAAATGGATATACCTATGTAAACAACGGGGTAATAGTGTATTCTCCAAGCCCTCCACGCACGAGAAGAACACTGAAATCAACAGTCAGGTGGGAATTGCCGAGGTCGATGAGACTGTTCGGTTGTTGGGCAGCAGGTGGGTTTCCGAGGTCGACGTTGCCCGACGAGACCGACAAAATGATAGAGACGGTGGTGGTTGGGTTCAGCGAAGGCGGTCGACGCGTAGCCTGGCCACTGCGGAGTAGAGCGACAGAAGGAGTCGATGCCTTCCGCCACAAGTGCGGCGTTGGCTGGCCGAGAGATGTTAGGGCATGAGTATTTTAGTCGGCAAGGAGCAAGAAACAAACAATGGCTTCTGCTCGGTCTGATTCTCCTTCTCTCTGTTTGTCTGGTGGGTTAAGTAGAGGCCAGCGACGATTTTTTTTGCAGATTTCCTTCATAATGTTTTTCAATCAATACTATTCAACTTATTAACTTGATAACCTTGTCTCTCTCCCCACTTTGAAAAATTTTGATTTCTGAATTTTAAATTATGCATTCATGAATAATTTAGGTTTGCCCCTACAGTTCTACTACTAATAATACCAGACCTCTTTATTCATGGTTCCAATAGCCGGTCAATCCGTTGAGCAAGGAAATAAAATGAGTACAAAATACTGCGAGTTTAAAATACTGAGAGCGAGTACATAAAATAATAAAAAGAAAAAGATGTATAAATAAACATATGGGGATGCTATGATGCGTCGTAGGATGCATCAATTCCCCCGGAGTTGAAAGGGCTCGACCTCGGAGAGAGCTCACAAAAACTAGCAATATAGAGATCTGGGTGGTGGAGGCAGAGCTCGTCAGTGCTAATCCAAGAGCTGTCTATGATGTCGCGTCTCTGCAGGAGACCAAGTAGCGTTGTGAGGTCCCATGGCAATTACGAAACTCTCGTACATTAAGAACTTAGTCTATCTCCTCAGTGGTGAGTGTAACACCCCTGAATTTTAGATAATTATTTTGATTTCCTTAGTGTCGTATTAATGATGTAAGCGCGTTACGTTGACGCATAGTTAACGGTGCTTCGTCTTAGTGCGAGATTTTGTTCGTTTGGGCGAGTCGGCCAATTTTTAGACTCGTCGGAATTCGAGTTTTGACTTGGAAAATTAAAGTAATAAATTTTAGGCGTGTTTGTGAAGTTTCGTCGCGATCCATGCTTAGTTGAGATCTCAGTGGATTTTATAAGGATTGTCGTTGTTTTAAGTTCGAGGAATTTTAAACCGAGGTTGGTTTGTTGGATCATGATTTCGACTTCGCCTTTGGATTCATAGCACCACCATTTAGTTTTGGGGTGAATTTCATCGAAAACAGAGGTGATTTTGTCATTCTCGTTGTTTGAGTTTTTCTAGTTATTATAATAACGATAATATTATATATATATATATATATATATATATATATATATATATATATATGTGTGTGTGTGTGTGTGTGTGTGTGTGTGTGTATGTATGTATTTAAAAAACTTTATTCATCGCCTTCCCCAAGTAGTCGGCCCGAAGAGCGAAAAGAAAAGAGCGACTCGTACATCGCGTAATCTTTTGACCACCGCTCTTCAGATCTCCGGTGCACGAAACCCTCGACGGAGCAAAGATCCAGAAATCTCTCGCCGAGATCTCCGCGTGCACGGTAAGATTTTCCCGTTTCGTGAATTTTTGAAGTTAGGGTATTTGACCTTGACCCTTGTTTTACCCCAAAAAGTTTAAGAGATTGTGGATGAGGAGTTCTTGCGGCCAATCCTTGATGTGCAGCATTTGGAGGCTGTTTTTCGGGAGTTTTTGAGGCAAGTTGGGGTTTACTCTCTTGCCCCTCTTGTTCACCCTCTTTCTTTACTGTTATTGTTCATGTTTACCTCTTCTTTTTCTCTTCATGGGAATTAGAAATGTTATAGGACCTTGTGCCTTATTGTTTCAGTTGAATTACGGTAGTGTTGAAAATCTGTCTAGGTATATTCGTCGAGTTACTTCGCGAAACCAAGAAAATTCATCGAGACTAGGTAATTTTGTGGAGCCAAGTCTTCTTCGTCGAGTATTCTTGACGAATTCATCGAGTGTTTCCAGTTAGGCGATGAGTTAAGCAGAATTTGCCGAGTGAAGTCCATTTCGTCGAGTATTCTTGACGAATTTGTCGATTATTCTTGACGAATTCGTCAAGTGAAGTCAATTTGTCAAGTATCCAATGAATGCGTCGAGTATTCATGTGAGGCCAAGTCTTATTCGTTGGATATTCTCGATGAAATCGACGAGTATCCTTTGATTTTCGTTAAATAAGTCAAATTCGTCGAGTATATCCGTGGAACCAAGTCAAATTCGTTGAGTATGTACGTGAAACTGTCTTTTTCGTCGAGTGGACTGTGAATTCGTCGTGTGTCTTTCGACGAATTTTCATGGACTTAAAATTTTTCTGTCGAGTACTTACGCTGAATTCGTCGAGTCTGACATTCATCGTCGAGTCAATTCGTCGAATATTATCGACGAATCCCTGTGGACTTAGAAGTTTTTCGACGAGTGACCCTCCTATTTGTCGAGTATACCTTAGTAGATTTTTGAGTTTTCTTTCGTTATCAGTACTTTTGGATGTTTTTATGGCCTTTGGTTGGCAGTGGATAAAGGACCACCACTTTAGTGCTGGTTTGTTAATCAATACACCTGGTGGGTGTTTCTTCTTTTCTCTTCTTATGTACTGTTGGATTGTGTTGGAGAATGTGGCCACCACCACTGTGCCTTGTTGAGATTGTTTGGTTTGATGGTTTGTGTTGGACAAGTGACCACCGCCTCATTATCAGGTTTCTTTTACCGGTGTTAATGATTCATGTATTTAACTGATCAGTATTTGCTTATATATGTACATATATTTATAAGCATATTTTTGCAGATGTTAACGAATCATAGCTCTTTGTCGTACTTGGTGAAACTTTACATAATTAACCTTTTGAATTCTTCATTTGCTTACTGTTTTTTTGATTTAGGTGATGTGGTTTGACATCTAATCTATTTGGGTTGGTAACCCTCTTAACAGGTCTAACTAGTTGATTTTGATCTTTTTCTGCCACTTCTGTTTATATTTGCTGAGGCAATCTTCTTTTTTTAATGTCTCAAACTCGGAGCAGTAGCGGTATGAGCAGTTAGAGTCGGTGGTCACAGGCGTTCTGCAGTAGTAGCAGTGGTTCTTCCCTAACCTCCATGAGGTAGTTTTATTGTTCCTATTTTAGTTCAGACATGCATTTTATTTTGTGGCTTCGTGTCAGGTTGTTGATGCCCACGGTGAATTATTATATGTGTTAGACTATTTTCTAGCTGCTATGCTAATTTCTTGTTGTTTGTTGTACCTACTTGGTCAGCTGGGTGGTCGGGTAAGAAGTCGGTGGTAGGGTTTGGTAGGACTGCAGGAGTAGGACTGATGGCAGGGAGAGGGAGCAGGGGAGGGGACCGTCGGTTGGCTAGAGGTGGGATAATAGGAGGGAGATGGAGCAGCAAAGGGGGAAGGTTATCGAGGTTGCAGGAGGGGATGACAGGATGGAGAGGGAGCAGGGAAGGGGTCGGGCCAACGGGATTGCAGGATGGGGGATGATGGGAGGGAGAGGGAGCAGGGAAGGGGACCGGTGGGTTGCAGCATCCGGGCGGGACATGGGGGTTTGGGCGTGGTCGATCGGGGAAGGAGAAGGCAGAGGGGCTGGGAGAAAGCTTACCAGAGAGGGTGGGCTGAAGGGGGTAGCGCGCACGGACGATACCACTCAGAATCCACCGAGAGAGGACCGAATTGGCTGCAAGAGAGGCGACCTTCGATCTCTAATACAAGAGGCACAAGAGAATATTTATATAGGGGAAAGGAAAACAGATTAGAGCACCCGATCGGACGGTTATTAATGTTTGGGTCGATCATGGCTTAAACACAACATGAAAATTAAAATGTAATATATGAATCTAACTCGGAACGACCATTCGGACGCATCCGCGGACTCGAATTGCCCAAACGGTCGTCGATCACCGCCTCCAGTGGGAATAGACACGCATGTGTCATCGATCGCCATCAGAAACAGACATAGCCCTTCTGAGTATGTGAGTAAACAATGAACATATATTTCGAGGCACGTGGATCAAGCTTGTTAGTGGAAGGGCCAAAATTATGAATATAGCAAACGCAACTGAAGACACAAGGTGTGACTGAAAAGGGTGTGGATGGTAAATTAGGGTTGAAGGGAGCAGTAAAGTTGAAAATGGAGGGCACAATATGGTTAATAAGATAACAGGTTGTAGAAAACATGAAATTCTAATAAGATTTGGGAACATCATTTGAAGTATAAGGGAACGGGTGACCATAAGAAGGTAGCGATTCTTGCATTCGTCAATGTCATTTTGTTGGGGATATAAGTACACGATGTTTGATGGATGATCCCAAATTTTATACATAAGTCTGTAAACGTACGACTTGTGTATTCACGAGTATTGTCGGTTTGGAGAGTTTTAATGGTTGTAGAGAATAGTTGTGAGTATCAATAATAAATGCATGAAACACACTAGGTAGTTCAGAGCGATCATGAAGGAAATACAACCATGTCAGACGAGAGTATTCATCTTTAAAGGTAATAAAATAACAGTAACCAGAAACACTTGTTGTTTTGTAGCTTCCCAAATATTTGAATGAACAAGAATAATGGGAGCATCGCTCTGAGTACAATGAGGTGAAAAATTAGAATGATGTTGTTTACGGTAGATACAAAACTCGCATGTGAAGGCATTGAGGGTTAAATCCGGGAGAGCTTTCCAGAGGATGCGCGAAGGAGCAAGCCCAAGACGCGGTAACCACTCGACAGAGCTAATTGAGGAGTGAATCACGGGGGGAGAGGGGTCCAGGATGTAGAGCACATTCGACAGTTGCCCTTATCAATGATATTTTGTGTCTTTATATGCTACACAATAAAAGAGGTGAGAGAGAATGTTACATAGCAATCAAGATCTTGAGTGATACTGCTAATTGAGAGGAGATTGAAATGAGAGCCCAGAACACGAAGAACTGAGTGAAAAGTGATAGAGGGAGTAGCGTTGATGTCTGCTGTTCCAGAGATTAGAGTGGTGTCCCCATTATCATTAGTACTGAACTTGGGATGTATATAGTCCAAATATTGTGAAGGTTTTTGTGGGGTAATGTGGTGTGTGGCCCCGGAATCTAGAATCCAGGATGAATTATATGCGACAAAGGAGATATCACCATATAAAATAGACATAATAGAGCGGGAGAAACGGTCGAGCATCCCTTGAAGTTGCTAGAGTTGGGTGTGCAAGACATCAATGTCAACTTGAATAGTGTTTGGAGTGTAATTGTGTCGACCGCTACCCTGAGAACAGATGCGACCTCCGCGAGAAGGTAGAAGAGAAAAATTGAGATGGAGGTGACCGCTGAGATGAATGTGACGGATTATCATGTGCAGCTATTTGGAGATGATCCACCTACAGCAGAAGCCGCCAGAGCTGGAAAAGACAGATCGTGCGAGTACGGAGAGCCGCGGTAAGGAGCACAGGCACTACAGTAAGTAACTGTAGCACGGTAAGCAGTAGACGAGCGCCAATATATTGACGAAGGCTGTTTAAATTTGTGAAGTGGAAGTGGCTGATGGGCAGGCCGGGCGGTCTGAGCGGCCAGTGCGGACTGAGTCCGCGGCCTGGGCGGACTGCTGTCTGGGGCCTGGGTGGTAGCTGTCTTGGTGGCTTGCTGATTGAGCAGCCTGTGGTCTGAGCGGCCTGTGCGGACTAAGTCTGCGGCCTGGGCGGACTGCTGTCTGCGGACAGGGTGTTGGCTGTCTTGGTGGCTTGGCTGATTGAGGAGCGGCCTGAGCGGACAGTGGTTTGTGGGATGTAGGTTGTGCTCTGTTCAGCGGCCTTGTGTGTTGCAAGCTTGTGCTAACCAGCGGGTTGTGTGCCTTATCCGCGGGAGGCTTGCGGACTGACGAGTCCGCGGTGTCAGCTGTTGCGGGATGGCCTTAGTGTTCGATTGTGGCCCTTGTCGAGCTCAAGTGGTGCAGCGGTGTTCTGCTGTGGAGGACTGCGCGGACTGGTGATTAGAGTCCGGCAGGTGGCCTTTGTGGAGAGCTGTTTGGGTTGAGCTTACGGACTCTGCCCTTTTCCGTGCCTTGGCGTCCGCGGAGTCCGCATCTGTGTGGACAGTGCCTTGCTTCTTGCCGAGCTTTCCATGATGGAGAATGTTATCCATCCTTTGGCGTACTGTCCTGATGGTTGGCGATCTGGAGCTTTTGTGTCCGCCATGCTCGCGCCAGTGCTTGGTGGGCTGCTGGACTTAATAATTTGCTATGACAAGTTCTTTGTGTCCGCAGTGTCCGCTGTTGACCGGGAGGACTGCCTGTTGGTCGTGGACTCGGCGGGGTGGCGTTGTTTGCCGAGCTCTGCGGATTGTCTCCTGAATCCGCGTGATATGGTATTGCGGGCTGATTGCAGCTTATGTTGCGGGGGTGTCCGCGTGCTGTATTGGGTGGCAGTCTAGCTCTGTTTTCCGTGGGAGGACTGGCTTTATGCCAGTGATAGGCAGGTCGGCAGCATGTGAGTCCGCATAGAGGCGGACTGGCCTTTTCTATTCTGGATCCTGGAGGTTTAGTCAAGTCTGTGCGGACTGGGTGTGTTAGCGTGCTGGCTGGGGCGGTGATTCTATTCACTAGGGTGGTGACCACACTCCTCACCTCTCCTATAAATAGAACCCCCCGGCAGGTCTACAGTAACGGAGTGAACAGTAAGTTGGGCTTGGGCAAGTGTTGCGGTCTGCGGTTTTCTGTCCGCACGGGTTGAGTAGTGCTGACAGTGTGCTGTGTGCAGGTCGCGCGGCTAGCTTCAAGGAGCCAGGAGTTGGGCATTGAAGTGTGTGGTTTCTGCGGTCTCAGCTGGTCGCTTCTGTGGCTTGTCAGTTTTCTACTTCAGCTTGATCACGTTCCAATAACCTGTCCGCCGGTCTCAGGCGGGTAGGCGGTCTATTCCTTTGTTCTTCAGTAGACAGTGAATAACGGTGTGTCCGCTTGACCTCGTGGTCTCGGCGGACTCCGTGTGCTACTCGGCTTGTAGAAGTTGCAGCTTGGGCGGCTTGGACGACCTTGGCGGATGAGGCGGTCTCCAGTTCTGTCCGCCCGTCTTGTTTTGTTCTTTCTGTTTGTAGCTTGTGTACTAGCGAAATCATGTCTCACTACGTATACCTCGCTTTGTAAAGAAGTGTGAATGAATAAAAGACCTGCTTGTTCTTTCATTTGTGGTTGGTGTTAAACTTGCTCCTTGGGCTTCCACATGATCAAAGTGTGAACTGGGTAGTTCTAAGAATATTAATTTGGCTTTAGGCTATCTTGCTGACCACTTTGAGAAAACTTAACATGGTATCAGAGCGAGGTTCACTTGCTTGAGCGGTGTTCAACCAGTGTTGTTGCTCTGTGCTTGAGTGGTGATCAACCTGTGTTGGTGCTCCGTGCTTCTGGAAGTTTGCTTAACCAATAGTTATTGCAATGGAAGGGAGCTACGTAAGAGGTCTTGGCATTGAACTCTTAACGCCGACTAACTTCAAGAAGTGGAAGTCGTGCATGAAGAGTTACCTTCTTGGTGAGGAGCTATAGGAGGTCGTCGGTGGTGATGACAGACAGGAAGTGACTGTTGCTTTCGTAACTGCTGAGCAGGTGAGGCTCTGGAGAAAAACAAATGCAAAGGCGGAGTTTGTTCTCAAGAGAGCTGTTTCACCGGAGTTGTTTGATCACATCATTGGATGTGAATCAGTTGCTGATATTTGGACAATCATTGATGAGTTGTTCAATAGGAAGAATGTAGCAAGGCTACAATTCTTGGAGAATGAGTTGGTCAGGAAAACTCAAGGAGACCTGACTATCTCTAAATACATCTTGAAGATGAAGAGTCTGTGTGCAGAGATTTCAGCGCTTGATCCTGATGAGCCTATCTCTGAGGACAAGTTGAAAAGGCACATAATCCGCGGCTTGCGGAAGGAGTATGTTGCTTTTGTGACATCAGTTCAAGGCTGGGCTACTCAACCATCTTTGCTGGAGCTTGAGAATCTGCTTGCTTCACAGGAAATCTTGGCAAGGCAGATGGCTGGAGTCACTGTCTCTGAGGAGAGCAGTGAAGCACTCTTCACGGGCAAGAAGAAGAATAGATGGGAAGGGAAGAAGAAGCAAGTCGCTGCTGAGAATGAGCCTTCAACTTCTTATCAGGCAGAGAGGAGCACTGCTCCTAAGAAGAACTGGAAGAAGAACCTGAAGTGCTACAGGTGTCATCAGCGAGGACACTTCAAGCGTGACTGCAAGGTCAAACTGCAGCCTGGGCATGTTGCTGGCAAGGAGGAAGCTTGCTCTAAGAGTGAGGAAGCTGAATGGGGCGAAGCTTTCATGACAGGCACTTGTGTCCGTGCCCTGTCCGCTGTCAACTTCAACGATGATTGGATCGTGGACTCCGGGTGTGGTCATCATCTCACCGGAGACAAGTCAAAGTTCTCTTCTCTGCAAGCTTACTCAGGTAATGAAGCTATTATAACTGCTGATAATACTGTTTATGCAGTAGAGAAGGAGGGAGTTGTGTCTTTGGGTAGTGATAAGGGGCCACTCACATTAAGGAGTGTGTATCACGTACCGGGCATGAAGAAGAACCTCTTCTTGGTGACAAATGCGGTAGACGCGGGTTATCACATTCTTTTTGGGGCAACAGAAGTGAAGTTCCTTCACAACGTATCAGCGGTTATGGCTGATGTTGCTCATGTTGGGAGGAGAGTGAAGAACTTGTTTGTTCTTGCTACTAACTCTTATGTTGATCGGATGAGAGCAAACGATAGCGCTGTTATTTGGCATGAAAGGCTGGGGCATGTAGGAATGGATAAGCTAAAGGCTATGGCTAACAGAAGTCTTGTAAGAGGCTTCCCTAAGCTATCTTCATTTGGTGACGGTCACGTTTGCGCGGGATGTCAGTACGGCAAGGCTCATCGCCTTCCATTTGATAAATCACAAACGAGAAGCAAGAGACCATTGGGGTGCATCCATGGAGACTTGATGGGACCAACCGTCACTATAAGCCTTGGCGGGAGCAGATACATGCTTGTGTTGATTGATGACTACTCAAGATACACTTGGGTATATTTCTTGAAGGAGAAGTCTGAAGCCTTCCGTTTGTTTGTGCAGTTCAAGGAGTTGGTGGAGGGCCGACTTGGCTTGCAGATCAAGAAGCTTAGAACAGACAACGGTGATGAGTTTACCTCCTCTGAGTTTTCTAACTTCTATAGGAAGCACGAGATCCAATGAGAGCTCACTTGTGCTCACACTCCACAACAAAATGGAGTAGCAGAGCGGAAGATCCGTCATCTGACGGAGACTTGCAAATGTTGCCTTCATGCGAAATATATTCCAAGGTCCTTTTGGGCGGAGGGGATGTCTTGTACTTCTTACGTCATCAATCGGATGCCGCTTAGCCCGATCAACTTGAAGACTCCCTTTGAAATGTTGCTGAAGGAGAAGCCTAGTATGGAACACCTCCGGGTGTTCAGTTCAACTTGCTATGTGCATGTACCGGATGCTTCAAGAACTAAGCTGGATGCAAAGGCAAGGAAGTTTGTCTTTGTTGGCTACGATGAGCGGAAGAAGGGATGGAAATGCATCGATCCTGCGACGAAGAAGTTCGTTGTGTCAAGAGATGTTATCTTTGACGAGCTGATGTCGTATGGAGGTGGCTCAGTTGAGCTAACCAGAAGCAAGGTTGATGAAGAACCGATGGTGGCTGCTGAAGGCCTGGAAGAGGAGCTTGTTGTTTCACCAGCAGCTCCTGTTGCTTCAAATTCTGGTGTTGAGGCTTCTGGCTCAGGAAGTAGGGGGAGCATTGCTCAAAGCTTGCCTGAAGGTGGTGCTGAGCTTGAAGGAGCAACAGAGGTAGTAAGCAAGGAGGAGACCCTTCGGAGATCGAAGAGGGTTATTAAGCCATCGGCTCGTTATTGTGATGGGAATGCAGTGAGCTTTGTCTTCTGCTTCTTTGCAGGTCCTCTGGATGAGCGAGAGCCTGCAAACTTCAATGAGGCCACTGGAGTCAAGGAGTGGGATGATGTCATGAAGGAAGAGATTGCTGCTCTCAAGAAGAATGAAACCTGAGAACTTGTGCCTAAGGTTGATGGCATTACTACAGTGACTTGCAAGTGGGTATATAAATTGAAGAAGAAGCCTGATTGGAGCATTGATAGGTTCAAAGCACGCCTGGTTGCTCGAGGATTCTCACAGCAGTATGAAGAAGACTATGAGGAGACTTTTAATCCGGTTGCAAAGATGACTTCAGTTAGAGTGGTGATCGTCTTGGCTGCTAGCAAGGGATGGAGGATATGGCAGCTTGATGTGAAGAATGCTTTTCTTTACGGAGAGATTGACAAGGACATCTTCATGGATCAGCCACTTGATTTTGTTTCTGAAGTTCATCCGGACTATGTCTGCAAGCTCAGGAAGGCTCTCTACGGGATGAAGCAAGCTCTTAGAGCTAGGTATTGGAAGATAGCAGAGTATTTGCAATTCTGCAGGTATTTGCTTCCAACTAGGATTCTAGCTTGTTCGTCAAGAAGAAGGGGGAGCCACAAGTCTTGGTCCTGCTGTATGTGGATGATATGATCATCACAGGGAATTCGGAGGAGGAAGTAGCAAGGCTCGGGGCTGAGCTTGCTATACGCTTCGAGATGAAAGACTTGGGAGAGCTTCATCACTTTCTCGGTCTTGAAGTGGAGAGGAAGGAGTGTGGGATTCTCATCGGCCAGAAGGGTTATGCGGATCGCATTGTAAGTTGATTTGGCATGGGCGAAGGGAAGTGTTGCTCTACTCCACTAGAACATGGGCTGAAGCTTCGACGAGATGAAAGAAGGATTCTTCCTGATCCCTTGGTGTTCAGGGCTCTTGTAGGGAGTTTGATCTACCTGAAGATTACTAGGCCAGACATTGCTCATGTTGTTGGCCGAGTAAGTCGGTTTATGGCTGAACCAAGGAAGTCTCATCTGTTAGCGGCAAAGCACATCTTGAAGTATGTCAAGTCAACTTCTGATATGGGACTCCTCTATAGTAGGGATGAGGACTTTTCTTTGCTTGGATACACGGACGCTGACTATGGTGGTGACTCGGATGATCGGAGATCAACTTCGGGTTATGTTTTCACTTGTGTTTCAGCTGGTATTTCGTGGTGTAGCAAGAAGCAGGATTCTATGTCCGTGTCTACTACGGAAGCTGAGTATAAGGCTTCGGCCTTGGCTGCTCGGGAAGCTATCTGGTTGCGGAGGCTTGTAGAGGATGTTCATGAAGAAGTGCAAGGGCCTACTTTACTCCGGGGTGACAATGAGAGTGCTCTCAAACTGGTAAACAATCCATTGTGTCACGCAAGGATCAAGCATATTGAGATAGCACACCACTTCATAAGGGAGAGGATGTTGGAAGGATCTCTTCTGGTCGGGCATGTTCGGAGTGAAGATAATCTTGCTGACATCTTCACGAAGCCGCTGTTAAAGGGGCCTTTTCAGCGGTTACGTAGCTTGCTGGGCTTGATCACCACTTCTCACTTCAAGGGGGAGTGTTGAAATTTGTGAAGTGGAAAGGGGTGATGGGCAGGCCGGGCGGTCTGAGCGGCCTGTGCGGACTGAGTCTGCGGCCTGGGCGGACTGCTGTCTGCGGCCTGGGTGGTAGTTGTCTTGGTGGCTTGCTGATTGAGCAGCATGTGGTCTGAGCGGCCTGTGCGGACTAAGTCCGCGGCCTGGGCGGACTGCTGTCTGCGGACAGGGTGTTGGCTGTTTTGGTGGCTTGGCTGATTGAGGAGCAGCCTGAGCGGACAGAGGTTTGCGGGCTGTAGGATGTGCTCTGTTCAGCGGCCTTGTGTGTTGCAAGCTTGTGCTAACCAGCGGGTTGTGTGCCTTATCCGCAGGAGGCTTGCGGACTGACGAGTCCACGGTGTCCATTGTTGCGGACTGGCCTTGGTGTTCGGTTGTGGCCCTTGCGGAGCTCAAGTGGTGCAGTGGTGTTCTGCTGTGGAGGACTGCGCGGACTGGTGATTGGAGCCCGGCAGGTGACCTTTGTGGAGAGCTGTTTTGGTAGAGCTTGCGGACTCTGCCCTTTTCCGTGCCTTGGCGTCCGCGGAGTCCGCATCTGTTTGGACGGTACCTTGCTTCTTGTCGAGCTTTCCATGATGGAGAATGTTATACATCCTGGAGCGGACTGTCCTGATGATTGGCGATCTGGAGCTTTTGTGTCCTCCATGCTCGCGCTAGTGCTTGGTGGGCTGCTGGACTTGGTCATTTGTTATGACAAGTTCTCTGTTTCTACAGTGTCCGCAGAGTCCGCTGTTGACCGGACGGACTGCCTGTTGGTCGTGGACTCGGTGGGGTGGCGTTGTTTGACGAGCTCTGCGGATTGTTTCATGAGTCCGCGTGATATGGTATTGCGGGTTGATTTCAGCTTATGTTGCGGGGGTGTCTGCGTGCTGTATTGGGTGGCGGTCTAGCTCTGTTTGCCTTGGGCGGACTGGCTTTGTGCCAGTGATAGGCAGGTCGGCAGCATGTGAGTCTGCATAGAGGCGGACTGGCCTTTTCTGTTCTGGCTCCTGGAGGTTTGGTCAAGTCCGTGCGGAGTGGGCGAACTGGGTGTGTTAGCGCGCGGGCTGGGGCGGTGATTCTGTTCACTAGGGTGGTGACCACACTCCTCACCTCGCCTATAAATATAACCCCCCCCCCCCCCCGGCAGGTCTACAGTAACGGAGTGAACAGTAAGTTGGGCTTGGGCAAGTGTTGCGGTCTGCGGTTTTCTGTCCGCGCGGGTTGAGTAGTGCTGACGGTGTGCTATGTGCAGGTCGCGCGACTAGCTTCAAGGAGCCAGGAGTTGGGCAGTGAAGTGTGTGGTTTCTGCGGTCTCAGCTGGTCGCTTCTGCGCCTTGTCAGTTTTCTACTTCAGCTTGATCAGGTTCCAATAACCTGTCCGCCGGTCTCAGGCGGGTAGGCGGTCTGTTCCTCTGTTCTTCAGAAGGCAGCGAATAACGGCGTGTCCGCTTGACCTCGCGGTCTCGGCGGACTCCGTGTGCTATTCGGCTTGTAGCAGTTGCAGCTTGGGCGGCTTGGACGACCTTGGAGGACGAGGCAGTGTCGGCGGTCTCCAGTTCTGTACGACCGGCTTGTTTTGTTCTTTCTGTTTGTAGCTTGTGTACTAGCGAAATCATTTCTCGCTACGTATATCTCGCTTTGTAAAGAAATGTGAATGAATAAAAGGCATGTTTGTTCTTCCATTTGTGGTTGGTGTTAAACTTGCTTCTTGTGCTTCCGCATGATCAAAGTGTGAACTGGGTATTTCTGAGAATATTAATTTGGCTTTAGCCTACCTTGTTGACCATTTTGAAAAAATTTAACAAAGGCAGGATAGGAGCTCAACAATCATACAAGCTTGCTCCAAGAGACCGCAGGAAGTAGAAGAGGCGAAACGGCAAGAGACGCACGCGGCAGGAGTCCAACGAACAAGAGCAAGCAGCAATAGACAACCAAGCGGCAAGGAGAGCAAGAAAAGCAGCGGAGCAGATGCTGCGCCTAGAAGACCTGGCAGAGGACTTTCGGCAAGCAGAGCAGCTGGCAGAGAACTTGCGGCTAGTTGAGCCGGTGAAGAGGCGCTGAAAGGACTTGCGTTTGGAGGACTGGTGTCTAGAAGAAAGCAGCAGCGAGCTTCAACAGCTAGAAGCAACTCCGGGCAACAGCGGGCAAGCGAACACTATGCAGCAAGCTAGCAGCGACGAGGAGCTGCAGCTAAGAAGCAGCAGCTGCGGCAAGGAAGCGAGCAATGACTGGTCTTGAGGCCATAGCAGAGCTTAGCAGAAGCAAGCAGCAGTTAGGAGGCTGACATAGATCTAGTATGCCCTAAAATACAGCATCCGATCCATATACCGGAGAGAAGAACTATTCAACAGGAAGGAAAAACTCTTAACCAAGGGTTAATTCATTGGGAAGGCATGCTTCCTGAGGAGGCTAGGTGGGAAACATTATCAGACCTGGACAAAACTTCACTTCATCATTTGAAACAACAATGCTCCTACACAGCTTGTTCATCAGAAGAAATTAACAGGGAAGGCATCCTCATTCAAAAACCCTTTGTTATC
The DNA here is from genome assembly GCA_039583875.1 of Platanthera guangdongensis. NCBI lineage: Eukaryota > Viridiplantae > Streptophyta > Magnoliopsida > Asparagales > Orchidaceae > Platanthera > Platanthera guangdongensis. The sequence goes on along the minus strand of JBBWWR010000154.1, from coordinate 192,846 downwards.
CCTATGTCTTCCAATAAATGGTCGCCTCATCCTGATTTTTTTCAGGAAAACCATCGGCAGAAGGATGTCTCAGCTGCTTCAAGTTCGCAAAATAACAGGGAAGAAACATCCCAAAATAACCAAAATGCCATCCCAAATTGATGTAGCATGCACCGTTTTGTGCACGAATTACCACACGCGTCACAACTTTGCTCAAGATTGTTGCGTGCACCCAAACGAGTTCCGCCAAGGCGCGTCACTAACACATGCAAAATCACACCTAACGATGAGCTGAACCGGCGCGATCTTTTGGTGTGGAGATTCCTCCGGTTAAGGGGGCGATCCCAACAAAACTAAGCTACCGGGCGCGTATCCTTTCGACCAATTGATTTGAGAGCTGCAACGGGCCTTTCTTGCCCTGATTCTTGTTCGCTACTTCCGGGCTTACATCAAACCGATCATGCGCACGAAATTAACCAAAAAATGAAACAAAATAGACGAAGCACACCACGGGGCGAGAGTGAGAAAGCGTGACCCAACCGGACGCCCGTTGGATCTTCCGATAGAACCCGTGCGTCGCAAGACGGGGGCGGCAGAGGCGACACGCCACGAGAACGCTGGGAGGAGGCATCCGGTGTCGCGCCGGAGAGGAGGCGACTGTCGGTGTGGCGCCGGGAGGAGAATCGCGAGACGGGAAGGGGCAGAAGGCCCTAGGTGATGGCAGCTCCTGTCACGGGAGATAAAGGGGAGAGATCTCCTTTTGCTCAATAATTTTTCATTAGGGCTTTTGGCCAAAAATTGGAGTATTTATACTCCATAAGAGGAGCACTCCCCATCACACAAAATATTGATCTAATCTTATCAATCCAATGTTTGTCTAAAATTAAAATGCAAGAAATAGAAATAAACATTAGAGCCGGTTTTTGACCTCCTAACAATTTGGTCGACCGGACGGAACAGAAATGCTGAAAATAGTTAAAGATAAGAATGATAAATAATTTCAAAAATTGCGGAGCATGTCGCGATATGATCTACTCGTGTTGGGGCGATGGTCGTAGCAATGCGGCGCGTTGTCGTGTGGAACCGGGTCGGCGCCATCAATCCTCCTCCTCTCAAAATCACTTATCACTGGTGAGTGGTTCGAGCGATAACGGTGTAACATGTCATCATCAAGGCACTCCATTTCCTCGACGGTCACCCATGTGGCATCGCAAAGCGGGCGATCTTTCCAACGAACTAAGTAGAGGTGCACGCCGCCATCCGAAGAAGTAATGAGTTGATCATCCAAGATACAATCCGGGACCGAAATACTCTTCGGGAACCTGAGAAAAGCATTAGGAACAAATATAGCATCGACCGTACCCCGATGGGAAGGCGGGGTGGGTACGTTCGAGGGGGCAACATGTAAGGGTGGGTACGTTCGAGGGGGCAACATGTAAGGGTGGGGGTTTACTCACTAATCCATGAGAATGGCCGGGAAGAGATAAAGAAGAGGAGCATTGTAGTTCTTGTGGTGTTTCATGAAATGGTGTAAGATCGAAAACATTAAACACGGGGTGTATGTCCCAATCGCAAGGTAAGTTTCGCATTATCACTCAACTTCTTTGAAATCTTAAAAGGTCTGGCACGCCGGTTGGCCAATTTTCTGACGGCCCCCGTGGGTAATCGTTCGGGAATCAACTTAACTAAGAATAAATCTCCGACGCCAAAAACTGGCGCCTGTTTGTGCGCATTTGCGTCGGATTGATATGCTTTGTATGTAGTGACTAGCCGTTGGTGGATATCGTTGTGCAACACATGTATGTGTTGAGCAAAATCTTGGGCAAATTGATTAGACTTATAGGTGGGAGGTAACTGAATCAAGTGAAGTGTCACACGTGCGTTGTAACCATACACAATTTCATTCGGTGAGAGGTCCGTGGAGCGATTTTTTGAATTATTGTATGCAAGTTGCGCATGGGGGAGGACAAGATCTCAAGTCCCCTTATGATCTCCTACAAGATATCGAAGTTATCTGACTAGACTAGAAAAGGAGCAAACACATGGGCAAATATGTATTGCGAATAAAATTAAACAGACCAGGGAAGAGTTCCTCCACCCGGATTGTCATCCCAACACAAAAAATATTTTAAGTTCTAATCCTCCCTTTGCAGAAGGAACTACCTCCCGGAAGAAAGAAGATAGGAAGTTACAAACTAATGGGGTTTCCCCCTAAGAATGGTTCAGTAAAGCCCGGGGACCACCCCGCCCCGACCCGCACTATGTGTCCGGCCAAGCGAGTGCCAGCGCACGCCCCGGGAAGCACGCGCCATCGCAGCCCCGTGGAAGCGCGCGCCTGCGCGCCCACGGGAAGCGCGCGCCTGCGCAGGGCCAGGCCGCGGGCAAGGCGCGACCTTCTTCCTCGATTGTCTAGCCACCCGACGGAGCCGCCGCCCCTGGCAGTGTTTCGGCCAAAACTATCAGCATCTTTGACGCCCGTACTGGCCTCCGCCCCTCACAGGGGCGGCTCGTGTCTCGCCCAAAACGGGCGGCAATTCTGCCTCCTGTTCTGGCCGCCTCCCCTTACAGGGGCGGCCCCTGTTTCGCCCAGAACGGGCAGCGATTTTGCAGCCCGTTCTGGCCGCCGCCCCTCACAAGGGCGGTCCCAATTTCACCCAGAACGGGTTGCGATTTTGCAGCCCGTTATGGATGCCGCCCCTTACAGGGGCGGCCTCTATTTCGCCCAGAACGAGCGGTAGGTTTGCCGCCCGTTTTGGCCGACTCCCCTCACAGTGGAGGCCTTTGTTTCGCTTAGAACGGGCGACAGTTTTGTTGCCCGTTCTGGATTCCGCCCCTCACAGGGGCGGCATTTGTTTCACCTGGAACGGGCGACAATTTTGCCGCCCGTTCAGACCACCGCCCCTCACAGGGGAGGCCCCCGTTTCGTCCAGAACATATGGTGGTTCCGCCGCCCGCCCTCCGTCGGCACCGCCAATGGGCAGTTTCCTCTTCCCCTCGGTCAGCCGGCCTCTCCTCGGTGGCCGGCCAAGTTCCTCCGGTCAAGGGTAACCCTCGTCGGCGGGCAACCTTCCCCATCATCGCTGCCGCTTCCCGGAGTCCGTCATGTGTATTATCCACCGTCCGATCACGCTCTCGCGATCGCCGCTGTCTGTTACACGGGTAACCACCCATGAAACCGTCCACATGATCTCCCGTAATGGAGATATTGCATTGCCAAAAATATAACGGTCAGCGTATAACAAGATTAATGCGCGTATTAAATTATAATCGCGCAAAATATTATAAAAATAATTATAATATTTAGGTCTATTAATAGAAATCATGGTGGTTATGTGATGCGGATAACTACGTAACCTCCATAACCACTCATGAAGCCTATAAATAGGGCCCCAGACCTCCCTTTTATTGACTCTCTCCTTCCTGGGGAAATCCCCATACAGATTTTCTCTCTCCTTGCTCCTTCATCTCCTCCTTCCTAGGGAAATCACCCTAGAGATTTTCTCTCTCCTTGCTCCTTCATCTCCACCTTCCTCGAAGGTATTCAAGCACTAATTGAAGATCTCTTTTGTCTTCGACGCCTTCTTCGAAGATCTTCATATTCTTCGTCCGGGAAATCTTCCCACGGATTTTATCCCTCCTACATTCCTCTTCCTTGCGCGCTCACTGGCACATCGCCTCCCTGTGTGCTCTTGCGTAAGTTGCCTTCATTGCGTGCTCCCGCGCGCATCGCCTCCCTAAGCGCTCTTGGGCGCATTGCATTCCTTACGCGCTCCCGCGCACGTTTTTTTCCTTGCGCGCTCATGTGCACGTTGTCTTCCTTGCGTACTCTCGCGCGCGTTCTATTCCTTGCGCGCTGTTGCACGCGTTGCCTTCCTTGCACGCTCCTGCGTGCTCCACCATGGGTTCTCTTCCTTGCGCGTTCCTGCGCACGCTGACTTCCTGGCACACTCCCTCACACGTTCTCTTCCTTGCGCGCTCCTGCACGCATTGCCTTCCTGGCGCGCTCCCTCGCACGTTCTCTTCCTTGCACACTCTAGCATGCATCTCTTCCATGCGCACTCTCACGCGTCCTCTTCCTTGGTGCTCCCGCGCGTACCGCCTCCTCGCGCACTCCCGCGTATGTCGCCTCCTTGCACGCTCTCCCGCTCGTCGTTTCCTTGCGCGCTATCGCACGCGCCTCTCCCTCGCGCGTTCTTGCACACATCTCTCCTCTGTATGCTCCCGCGCGCTCACACACACGTCGCTCCATTATGCGGGCCTCCTTCCCCCATGCTCCACGCACTCTCCTTCTGCAATCGCCCTGCGCTCTATCTATTTACCCGCAATCGCTCAGCGCGCCTTCATCCAGCGAGTGCCTAACGCTCTCTCCTCCAACAAACTCTCAGTGCGCCATTTGCCAACAAGCACACCACGCACTCCAGAACAAGCACTCCATCTACCTATAAGACAACCAAACTACGCTTCTCCAAAATACAATCAGAGATAAGAAGCGCATGGTAAGATGTGTTAAGCACGCCTCCGAGCCTCAAAGCTCCAGACATCAGAACATGTACAATAAGCTGCTCCCGCCTCTAGGAATTATTAGAAGACTCCAGAATACAACAAGTGCATCGCTCCCCGCAGCACTCGAAAAAATAATTAGCCCGATGAGTGGTGGCCTATCACCCTTCAGGTTCTCTCTCTCTCCACAATAATTGTAACGAGAGGTGACGTGTCGCACTCGAGTACTTGAAAAAGCCCTATAACAGCACTCAAATCTACTGGAGTTTTGGCCTGCACAGATCCGACCACGTGATTTTTCACCTCTTTCTGGGGTTTTCCACGCCAAAAAAATTACTTTGTCAACTTTCTATTTTCATTAACTGTGTGTGCGCTCGACCGTTCTAAGAGCTAAGACGTTCCAAGAATTCCGGCATGACCGGGACAACGAGTTAGTCCGCAATAGTTTGGCGTCGTCTGTGGAAAGCGAGTTCTCAGCATCCTCAAAAGACAGTACCCTCAACACAATGATACTCATAACTAAAGACCATGGTAGGAGAAGCTGACCGCACAGTAGAAGGGACCACACTCGGAGGGGGCAGGATTGTCTAGTTCCCCCTCACCGGCGTGTCATCATACTAGAAAGAGAACTCCCTAGTGCGGATGTCCACGACCATAGAGCCAGTTTAGACAAAGGATCTGAAGTTCAACATCACTACAATTACCGAGAAGCAGCAGGCATCAGGCCAACAGAAGTTGAAAGGCTCATACGCGAAGAAGTTCTCAACTTAATCGCAGAAGAACGCGAGCAAGCCAAGCAATGTGCCTCTCCCGCCAGCCACCCTCTCCATCATTACTTGCCATTTTGCACTTGAGGTTCGGGCACACCAAATCCCTCACGGTTTCAAGCTCCCAAAGATCGAAACATACGATGGTACAAGTGACCCGTCAGACCACGTCAGGCGCTTCGCAATCATGATGCAACATTGCAATGCCCCAGATCAAATGTTGTGTCAAGAATTACCGACAACTTTGAAAGAGCAAGTTCGCACATGCTTCATGTCCCTGAAGAAATGAGAAATCAAGGATTTCACAGAACTAGCACAACAATTCACGGATTAGTTCATCGCCAACCGCCAGATATTCAATGGTCCTTCCCACTTGTCCGGTATCCGTCAAAGTGAAGGGGATACCGTTAAAGATTTCTTCCGTCATTTCACTACTGAGACACGACGAATCCCTGGAATAAAAGTGGAACTCCTACACGGATTTCTTCTTGGAGGGCTCCGCCCTGGTTGCTTCCACTCTGTACTAGTACAAGAAACTATACCAAACTATTCCGATCTTGTTCAATGGATCGATGCCCAGATCACCGCTAACGATGCATTCAAAACACACCGCCAACAATTCAAAAGCATTTCAAAGAGATAGTGAGAGCAGGGGTTGACACCACTGTCTGTTCCCAAAAAGAGCAACTCACGTCGCGTCAACTCTCAATGGGCTGGGGGGCATCACCAACATCAAGTATTCACTCCCCTAACACTTCGCGAACGGAAGTGCTGCTCGCCATATGCAACCATCCATCTCTCCAAAGGACAAAGGCTCTTACTCCAAATTCTGGGGACCAATCTAAATATTGCGACTTCCATCAAGGTCATGGCATAAGATAAAAAATTGTTCAAGACTGAAGACAGAAATCAAATGATTCGTTCACCGTGGGTACCTTGAGAGTTCTCTCCAAAACAAAGGCTCTGAATCAACATGTCAAGAATGATCTGACACAGGGACGATCCACAGGATGAACATCTCAAAGAAGAGTTTGCTTTCTACCAAATGGAATCCAGAGCTTCATTATCATTACTTGTATTTTGTATTTTTAACATTCGTGAGACAAACAACAAGTGTTTTTTCCAATCTTATTGATGACTGCTTTACATAGTGTTCGGTGATCCCAACAAGGGACTCTGGCCTCTCCTCTTATAGAGTGTTCAGTGTTCCCAACAAGGGACTCTTGCTTCTCCCCTTACAGAGTGTTCAGTATTCCCAACAAGGAACTCTGGCCTCTCCTCTTACAGAGTGTTCAATATTCCCAACAAGGGACTCTGGCCTCTACTCTTACAGAGTGTTCAGTGTTCCAAACAAGGGACTCTGGCCTCTCCGCCTTACAGAGTGTTCAGTGTTCCCAACAAGGGACTCTGCCCTCTACTCTTACAGAGTGTTCAACATTCCCAACAAGGGACTCTGGCCTTTCCTCTTACAGAGCGTTCAGTTTTCCCAACAAGGGACTCTGGCCTCTCCTCTTATAGAGTGTTCAGTGTTCCCAACAAGTGATTCTGGCCACTCCCCTTACAGAGTGTCCGGTGTTCCCAATAAGGGACTCCGGTCTCTCCCCTCACAGAGTATTCAGATCGCCGCAAAATAGATCCTGACCTCTTCAGTTAATAGCCAGGCCAGATCCCGCAAATCAAGCCACAAGACAGCCTCACACAAACTAAGCTGCGACTACAACCCGTGCAAAATGATGTCGCAAGCCAAATTTATGAAAGAACAAAATTTGTACAAAAGAAAGGGATAGAAGATCCCAAGGCCGTCACATCTAGGTTGGCGGGGGCAACAACATCAAGAGAGACAACTAGAGCCTCGCAACATTGTTTCCTCATCCGACCATGTGCACAAGGTACCCCGATGCCAAACCTGGGGGCACCAGAAACTCGCATCTCGACAATCACTTATCCTCTACGTATGAGTGCTCAATGTGCCAAGCATATTGCACCCTTACCCCAAATCATCGCACATTGCGCACGTTAAGCACACATCACGAGCATTGCACCTTACCTACACAATGCACATTGCACACTATGGGCACGCTGCACACATTGTGTTATGCACACACGTCGCATGCATCACACAATTGTGTGCTCTATGCACCACGCATATTAAACCTTATGCATGTTGCGCATGTTGCACGCATCGTGCACACAACACATATTACACATCATACCCATTACACAATGAACACGTCACACTTTGCGTAGCAGCCATACATCTTGCACCTTGTGCATTCTACGCCATGTACATATAAATTCCAAAAGTGCACCTCGTGCATGCTGCGCCCACCACACGAATCAACGCGTGACACTCACCATTCACATTACCCTCACCACGATATACACATGCATGCAATTCAGCAATCAAGTCCCCACACTCCTTTTACTCTGACCACGGTATCCGAGGACTTGGGGGGCATCTGATGGGGTTTCCCCCTAAGAATGGTTAAGTCAAGTCCGGGGACCACCCCTCCCCGACCCGCACTAAGTGTCCGGCCAAGCGCACGTCGGAGCGCACCACGGGAAGCACGCGCCATCGCGCGCCCGTGGAAGCGCGCGCTCTGGGAAGCGCCGCAGCCCGTAGTCCATCATGTGTATTCTCCACAGTCCGATCACGCTCCCACAATCGCCTCCATCGGTTATTTGGGTAACCACCTGTAACACCCCCTATCCGTCGCATAGCATATAGCAGTAGGTCCGGCCGGGGCCCGACGCCATACACCACAGACAGACCGGGTGGTTACTTATGGAAACCATCCAACCAATTTCAACGTCCTACACAGAGCATTCTAGCGGAAGCAGTTTATAAAGGTTGTAAACAAGAACTCAGCATCAAAGCTCGAATGTCCACTAATACAAAATAGGAATGTTATACAAAATACTCAAAACAAGCCTTAAGGCCTTACAAAATATTTCACTTGAATATTACATGTTTTACAAACCACGGCGCGCAGACCGGTCACACATGAATAAAACAGTAAACACTTCTACTTGGGCCTTCGAGGGCCGGCTTCGCAAAAGGGCTTTAGCCCGCTATTGACCGCTTGGTCCAGCTGCACCTGCACGCAACAAACCACCGCACGGTGGCAAAACAAGGCAACGGTCAGCAATGCTGACCAAATTATAACGATCCCGCCCCCAACTCGGGGCGGCAATGCTCCTTCCCTGCATTTCATTAGCATAAGCGAGTAATTTATAACCACAGCCATAACATCACAGACGTTGGCTCGTACGGCCACACGCCCCGTGCACTCAGGGCACATTCTCGGTGAACCGGTCGATGTCACGTCAATTAAAGCCATTAACATTCCGGACTCACCACCGCCACTTAAACGGCCAAACCTATGAGCAATTTGTCTTCTTGGCATGGGTCACGTCAATTTAAGACATTGACCGCCGAAGACTCACATCTATGCCAACGGCAAGTGCCACGTAACCTTAGGTCTATTTAACCGAACGACATAAAGCGGGTACGGTTCCATCTAACCCGTGCTCACATCGCAACGACAATTTAAGCCATTTGCGTGGGTCAAACTTTCGCCGAGTCCCATTCTATCGCAAGTCACATAACTCGGTTATGTTCAAGTTGGCTCTCAGGCCACCAAGTTGATAAGATCTCGTATCCGCCCAGTTTTCCAGGTGCACCTTTGGGTTAGTCCCCAAGGCTCCCTGCTGCAATCTACCGCGTAGAAAACACGAAAACAACCAATAGCACGAAGTCTTCTCCGGCCTTATGCAATGCAACATCACCGATCCAGACTAACATGTCCGGGTAGGCTTCACACATCATGCCTATGTCTGTTCTCGCATACGGACTCTAAACAACGGGGACTTCACATATCTACCCGAAGGAACGCCTCCAACTCTCCGCAAACTCGCGAGAGCGGGCTTCCTATGCTAGGAAAGAGAGCTATTCGTGCTCAAGATGAGGATCGTTACCCTTGAGTTCCTCTTTGGCGCCATCGAAAAGTAATCGGATAGAAATCACCGCACTAGCGTTGCCTCCGTGGATCCGGAGTCGGCTTGCGATTCGGAGCTCCGAAGCTCCTCCAATGGCGGATCTAGCTCTTCTTCTTCCCTTAGCTCTCCTCTCTCTCCAAGGACTTAGAAAGAGAACAAGGTAAGAAAAGTGATGGATTTCTAAGTCAACCCACGGGTATATCCCTTCAGGAACATCCCCCAACCGTTGGATCTCAAAATAAGGAAACGAACGGCTTTGATTCGGGGCTGAAATGCCCAATCTGGACCGAACACGACCTGGCACATGCCCGTGTCCAGGGCCGTGTGCCGCATTCGCCGTCAAAATCGAATCACCTGGAACCTCACACGGGTATCGAACACGCCCGTGTTCGAGCTGACACGCCCGTGTTCCACCTGACACGGCCGTGTAGCCGGCCGTGTACCCCATGATTTTTCCCCATTTTCAACCCGAGCACTGCACGGGTTCTAGGACACGCCCGTGTCCTTGCCCGTGTCACCTTGACACGCCTGGGCCCCAGGCCGTGTACACGGGACACTTCGTTGAGTAAAGATCGACGACTTGATGACACGGCCTTGGACACGCCCGTGTCCTAGGCCGTGTGCCTTGTCTCGACGATCGTCGAGACATTCTCATCGACTCCCCGGGTCGATCGTCGACACGGGTCGACACGCCCTGCGACACGCCCGTGTCGCAGGCCGTGTGCCCATTCTCGACGAATCGTCGAGTAAAACTCGACGAATTCGCGGCTAAGTGTTGACACGGGTCGACACGCCCTGCGACACGCCCGTATCGCAGGCCGTGTGCCCACTCTCGACGAATCGTCGAGTAAAGTTCGACGACTTCGCGGCTAAGTGTCGACACACGCTTGATACGCCCTGGGACACGCCCGTGTCCCAGGCCGTGTGCCTGCTGCCAGAACCCAACCTGGCCCAAAACGTCCCCGTTTGCTCCTTTGAGTTTCGGGGCGTTACAACTCTCCCCCTCTTAAAAGAATTTCGCCCACGAAATTACATAAGGAAAGGCATACAAAAACAAAACTTGTACCTGAGCGGAACAACTCCGGATACTCGTCAAGCATAGTCTGCTCTCGCTCCCAAGAGAGCTCCTCACGACCGCAATTGCCCCACCGGACCTTGACCATCCCGATCTCTTTATTGCGTAGCCGCTTGACCTCCAAGTCCTTGATCCGCACGGGCTTGACTTTTGTCGTTAGCCCACTATCCACCGGCACTTGATCAACCGCGATCACTTGCGTAGGCTCTTGCACCACCTTCCGAAGCACCGAAATATGGAATACATCATGTAAACCACTTAGCTCCACTGAAAGCTTCAACCTATAGGCCGCTTCACCAACTCGCTCCAGAACCTCAAACGGCCCAAGGTATCTCGGGCTTAGCTTTTTCACTCGTCGCACCCGCGAGACACCCTTGAACGGCTTGATCTTTAAGTATACCTAATCGCCCACAGCGAACTCCACATTCCTGTGCTTGGCATTATAGTACTTTGCTTGCCGGTCCTGAGCGATAAGCAACCTCTCCCGAATGGTTCTCCCCAAAGAAGTAGCCTCCTCCACTTCCGATCGCTTATACAACTTTGACTCACCCGTTTCTAACCAAGACAACGACGTGCGACATCTTCTACCATATACGGCCTCGAAGGGCGCCATCTGAATACTCGCTTGGTAGCTGTTGTTGTATGCGAACTCCACCAAATAAAGGTGGTCTTCCCATTGCTTCCCAAAATCCAAGACACACATGCGGAGCATGTCTTCCATGGTTCTATTGACCCTCTCGGTCTGCCCATCCGTTTGCGGATGGGTAGCTGTGCTGAATTTCAACTTTGTTCCCAACATTTGTTGCACCAGCCTCCAATCATTGGACGTGAACCGCCCATCTCGGTCACTCACGATGCTGCGGGGCACACCATGAAGCCGTACTATGTTATCCACATAAAGCTTTGCTAACTTCTCCACCGGATCATCCTTCCTATGCGGAATAAAATGTATCACCTTCGTTAATCGATCCACGATCACCCAAATGGCGTCGTTCCCCTTTTTCGACCTTGGCAAACCGTGCACAAAGTCCATAGAGATGTCGTCGAATTTCCACTCCGGAATAGGCAAGGACTTAAGAAATCCTCCCGGCTTTTGGCACTCCGCCTTTTCCAAGGCGCGGGTTTGTCACTTCGCTACGTATAGCGCCACATCCTTTTTCAAACCCGGCCACCAACACAATTTCTTCACATCACGGTACAACTTCGTGCTCCCCGGGTGAATCGAGTACTTGGTATGGTGTGCCTCGTACAACAACTCCACCCGCAAATTACCCACACTTGGGACGCACAAACGACCGTCTCTCCGAAGCAATTCGTCCGCCACGACGAATTGGGAATTTGACCCATCCAGAGCCTCTACCATGAACTGCTTCATATGAGCATCCATATCCTAAGCCCGCCGAATACGATCAGCCAGGTCATATTGGACTTCAGTCCAATTCAGAACTGCTTCTGCACTTGATTGCTTGTCCACACACGATCCCCAACGCCTCCAACTCTCGCACCAACCGCTCATCATGCACCGATAGCCAATTGGCTCGAGCTGGGGCTTGGCGACTCACCGCGTCAGCAACCGCATTCCCTTTATCAGGCGCGTAGTGGATCTTGAATGTATAGTCTCCCAAGAACTCCATCCATCTATGCTGCCGTAAATTCGGATCCTTCTGATCAATCAGATACTTCACGCTCTTGTGACCGGCGTAGAGATCCATTTTCACACCGTATACAATTATGCCTCAATAGCTTCAAGGCAAAACTCACGGCCATACGCTATTACGCTTCCGTGTTGCAGTAGCACGCAACCCAAACCGCTGCCCTAAGCATCATTATAAATCTCATTACCCTCGGTTCCACTCGGCGAAGTCAGCACAGGCGCCGTAGTCAACCGACATTACAACTCCTCAAAAGCTCGCGCGCACTCCGGCTTCCAAAAGAACTTATGCTCCTTCCTCGTCAACGTAGTGAGAGGTAACGCTATCCGCGAGAAGTTCTCCACGAAGCGCCTATAGTAGCCGGCAAGCTCCAGAAAACTCCGGACTTCCGCTACCGTAGCAAGCTCAGGCCACTCCCGTAGCGCAACAATCTTCGCCGGATTCACGGCAATACCCTCTCCACTTACTATATGCCCGAGGAACACCACTGAGGATAGCCAAAACCCGCACTTCGAGAACTTGGCATAGTACTGAATTCTCCTTAGCGTCCCCAACACCAAATGAAGATGCCTGCAGTGATCTTCCTCACTATGCGAGTACACCAAAATATCGTCGATAAAGACGATCACGAAATGGTCCAAGTACTCCCTGAAAGTCTTGTTCATCAAATCCATGAACACTGACGGCGTATTTGTCAGCCCAAACGGCATGACCCTAAACTAGTAGCGTCCGTATCCTGTACTGAACGTTATCTTAGGGATATCACTCTCCCTTAACTACTTTAGAGTACGGCGTTGGCCCGACCAACTGATCACAAAGATCATCGATCCTTGGGATTGGGTACTTGTTCTTTGCCGTCACCTTGTTGAGCTCCCGATAATTAATACATAGCCACAAGCTTCCGTTCTTCTTCTTACGAAAGAGGGTCGGTGCGCTCCAAGGCGAAGGACTTGGACGCACATACCCTTGCTCCAACAACTTTTAGAAGTTGCACCTTCAGCTCCGCCATTTCCGTAGGCGCTAGCCGACAAGGAGAGCGTGACACAGGCTTTGCACCTAGTACAAGCTCAAACATGGAATCTATCTCCTGTCGAGGCGGGTCTCCAGGAAGATCTCTAGGGAACACATCAGGGTACTTCGATACCACTGAAATACAATCCAATGTGGGCTTCGGCTTTGGAACCTCCACTAGTGTAAAGAACAGTTCTGCTCCGGCACGAACCGCCTTCACCACCTGAAGAGCAAACGCCAACGTCTTGCTCGACCTCTTCGAGCCCGTAAAGGTCATCTCACGACTTGCTCCCGGCTTGACTTCCTTGCTACCGCATCTATATTGGCTTGCTGCTCCGAGAGCCAGTCCATACCAAATATAACGTCGAACTCCTGATTCCCAATCCAAAACTAAGCGCAACAACGTCTACCCGCGCACAATGAGCACCATTGGACTATAACGCATCCAATATGTCTTTCACCATCGAAGGAGGTACTCCGACGCACAATATAATTCCTAATAAAGGAATGCGAAGCTCCCTAAACGAACGGTGCTCTCGCAGATAAAGTAAAGTCGCAACAAAGCTTAACACAGATAGTTCTAAGGTAACATGCACAAGGGCGACAAGTATTTAAGGCAAAACTATCCTTAAACCATAACTGTCATCACGACGCCGTGCTTCCTCCAGGGCTTTAGGCACTCACGAGCATAATGCCCCGCTCCCCACAGTTGAAACATGTGCCCGGGGTCTGACCCATAGTCGCCCCAGAAGCACCAGAAAGAGCTTGACCCGAAGTCCTATGCTTCTTATACCATTTACGATATGCAGACTTTGAGGTGTTCGGCACTTTGAATGCCGTTTCCTTTGCACTAACATCCTTGACTGCACCTGACATAGCTTCCTTACCCTTCTGAGCACCATTCCAACAGTCTCGGGCAAAGTGCCCTCTCTTTCCACAAGTATAACAAGTGTAAGTAGCTTTACTAGTCGATTTCATAGCCCCTTTCTCCAGCATTCTGCCGGATGCAGCTCTTATGTGGTTTGAATAGTTCGATACCATGGTCGCTGGCATCGGGAGGGTCTTCCTCAGATCTGGCTCCAAAGATCTAGTTGATTCCACCAAGGCTCGGAATCCCAATAACTTTGGTCCTAGTAGTAGAACTCGTAACTCGGCACGTAGGCCACTATAAAACCTATCGACTGTAGCTTGCTCATTATCCACCTCGAAGCATGGGTAGCGGCTTATCATAAGAAATGCTTGCAAATATTCCTCAACTGTGCGCGCTCCCTGCACTAAATGCATATTCAGTTGCTGCCCCAAAGGTCTACCAAAGGTCATCTGCTGCATCGCGCCCACCGGCGTTGAGGCCACAACAGGGGCGCAGGGTTGTACATTTCCTCCAAACTGTGCACCTGTCACAGTGAACACCGCTTCTACGATCCTTCTAACGGTTTCATACGAAGGAGGAGGCTCAAACACCTCACCGGGTGCACTATGCTCCTCAGAAACCGGACATTCTGGCTGTCCAGCACCGCTTCCGGTCACCTATAGTGGTACAAAACACCGTCAAGCGACCAAATAAAATTGCGAACAACAATTATAGGAACACGCAGGTTCCTCAAACACGAGTATTTTCATTCCTAAGTGGACATTCATGGGTTCTTTTACCGTTATAACGATGACGCACACAATGTGCTCACCACCCCTTAAAAAGAATTCATCCACGAATTCAGCTTAAGTCCGACCAAAACCAGTAGTCTGATACCAAATTGTAACACCCCCTATCCGTCGCATAGCATATAGCAGTAGGTCCGGCCGGGGCCCGACGTCATATACCACAGACAGACCGGGTGGTTACTTATGGAAACCATCCAACCAATTTCAACGTCCTACACAGAGCATTCTAGCGGAAGCAGTTTATAAAGGTTGTAAACAAGAACCCAGCATCAAAGCTCGAATGTCCACTAATACAAAATAGGAATGTTATACAAAATACTCAAAACAAGCCTTAAGGCCTTACAAAATATTTCACTTGAATATTACATGGTTTACAAACCACGGCGCGCAGGCCGGTCATACATGAATAAAACATTAAACACTTCTACTTGGGCCTTCAAGGGCCGGCTTCGCAAAAGGGCTTTAGCCCGCTATTGACCGCTTGGTCCAGCTGCACCTGCAAGCAACAAACCACCGCACGGTGGCAAAACAAGGCAACGGTCAGCAATGCTGACCAAATTATAACGATCCCGCCCCCAACTCGGGGCGGCGATGCTCCTTCCCTGCATTTTATTAGCATAAGCGAGTAATTTATAACCACAGCCATAACATCACAGACGTTGGCTCGTACGGCCACACGCCCCGTGCACTCAGGGCACATTCTCGGTGAACCGGTCGATGTCACGTCAATTAAAGCCATTAACATTCCGGACTCACCACCGCCACTTAGACGGCCAAACCTATGAGCAATTTGTCTTCTTGGCATGGGTCACGTCAATTTAAGACATTGACCGCCGAAGACTCACATCTATGCCAACGGCAAGTGCCACGTAACCTTAAGTCTCTTTAACCGAACGACATAAAGTGGGTACGGTTCCATCTACCCCGTGCTCACATCGCAACGACAATTTAAGCCATTTGCGCGGGTCAAACTTTCGCCGAGTCCCATTCTATCGCAAGTCACATAACTCGGTTATGTTCAAGTTGGCTCTCAGGCCACCAAGTTGGCAAGATCTCGTATCCGCCCAGTTTTCCGGGTGCACCTTTGGGTTAGTCCCCAAGGCTCCCTGCTGCAATCTACCGCGTAGAAAACCCGAAAACAACCAATAGCACGGAGTCTTCTCCGGCCTTATGCAATGCAACATCACCGATCCAGACTAACATGTCCAGGTAGGCTTCACACATCATGCCTATGTCCGTTCTCGCATACGGACTCTAAACAACGGGGACTTCACATATCTACCCGAAGGAACGCCTCCAACTCTCCGCAAACTCGCGAGAGCGGGCTTCCTATGCTAGGAAAGAGAGCTATTCGTGCTCAAGATGAGGATCGTTACCCTTGAGTTCCTCTTTGGCGCCATCGAAAAGTAATCAGATAGAAATCATCGCACTAGCGTTGCCTCCGTGTATCCGGAGTCGGCTTGCGATTCGGAGCTCCGAAGCTCCTCCAATGGCATATCTAGCTCTTCTTCTTCCCTTAGCTCTCCTCTCTCTCCAAGGACTTAGAAAGAGAACAAGGTAAGAAAAGTGATGGATTTCTAAGTCAACCCACGGGTATATCCCTTCAGGAACATCCCCCAACCGTTGGATCTCAAAACAAGGAAACGAACGACTTTGATTCGGGGCTGAAATGCCCAATCTGGACCGAACACGGCCTGGCACACGCCCGTGTCCAGGGCCGTGTGCCGCATTCACCGTCAAAATTGAATCACCTGGAACCTCACACGGGTATCGAACACGCCCGTGTTCGAGCTGACACGCCCGTGTTCCACCTGACACGGCCGTGTAGCCGGCCGTGTACCCCATGATTTTTCCCCATTTTCAACCCGAGCACTGCACGGGTTCTAGGACATGCCCGTGTCCTTGCCCGTGTCACCTTGAAACGCCTGGGCCCCAGGCCGTGTACACGGGACACTTCGTCGAGTAAAGATCGACGACTTGATGACACGGCCTTGGACACGCCCGTGTCCTAGGCCGTGTGCCTTGTCTCGACGAACGTCGAGACATTCTCGTCGACTCCCCGGGTCGATCGTCGACACGGGTCGACACGCCCTGCGACACGCCCGTGTCGCAGGCCGTGTGCCCATTCTCGACGAATCGTCGAGTAAAACTCGACGAATTCGCGGCTAAGTGTCGATACGGGTCGACACGCCCTGCAACACGCCCGTGTCGCAGGCCGTGTGCCCACTCCCGACGAATCGTCGAGTAAAGCTCGACGACTTCGCGGCTAAGTGTCGACACACGCTTGACACGCCCTGGGACACGCCCGTGTCCCAGGTCGTGTGCCTGCTGCCAGAACCCAACCTGGCCCAAAACGTCCCCCTTTGCTCCTTTGAGTTTCGGGGCGTTACACCACCCACGTAACCGCATGATCTCCCGCAATGGAGATAATGTGTTGTCAAAAATAGAACGGTATGCGTATAACAAGATAAATGTGAGTATTAAATTATAATCCAGCAAAATATTATTAAAATAATTATAATATTTTGGTCTATTAATATCAATCATGGTGGTTATGGGTTGCGGATAACTGTGTAAATTAGGCCTCAGACCCCCCTATTTATTGATTCTCTCCTTCCTGGGGAAATACCCCTACGGATTTTCTCTCTCCTTCCTCCTTCATCTCCTCCTTCCTCGAAGGTCTTCAAGCGCTCCTTGAAGATATCCTTGGTCTTTGACGCCTCCTTCGAAGATCTTCATCTTCTTCATCCAGGAAATCCTCCTACAAATTTTATCCCTCCTACATTCCTCTTCCATGCGCGCTCCTGCGTGAATCTCCTTCCTGTGCGCTCCTACCCCCGTTGCCTTCCTTGTGTGCTCTCGCGCGCATCGCCTCCCTACGCGCTCCTGCGCGTGTTGCCTTCCTTGTACGCTCCTGCATGCATTCTCTTCCTTGCGCGCTCTTGAGCGCCCTGCCTTCCTCGCGCGCTCCCGCCCGCGTTCTCTTCCTTTTGCGCTCCTGCGCTCGTTACCTTCCTTGCGCACTCCTGCGCATGTTCTCTTCCTTGAACGCTCCTGCGCGCGTTGCCTTCCTTTCCCGCTCCCACGCGTGTTCTCTTCCTTGCACACTCTAACATGAATCTCTTCCTCACACACTCCCGCGCACACGTCCTCCTTGCGCGCTCCCGCGCGCGTCGCCTCCTTGCACGCTCTCCCGCTCGTCTCTTCCTTGAGAGATCTCGCGCGCGCCTCTCCTTCGCGCGTTCTTGTGTGCATCTCTCCCCGACATGCTCCCGCGCGCTCTCACACACGTCGCTCCCTTACACGGGTCTCTTTCCCCCACACTCCACGCACTCTCCTTCTACAAGCGCCCTGTTCTCTCTCTATTTAACCGCAATCGCGCAGCGCTCCCTCCTTCGGCAAGCGCCTATCACGCACTCCTCCAGAATACTCTGAGCGCGCTCTTTGCCAACAAGCGCACCACGCGCTGCAGAACAAGCACTCCATCTACCGATATGACAACCAAACTATGCTTCTCCAAAATACAATCAGACACAAGAAGCGTAGGGTAAGACGTGTTAAGTGCGCCTCCAAACCTCAAAGCTCCAGACATAAGAATGTGTACAACAAGCTGCTCCCGCCTCCAAGAATTATTAGAAGACTCCAGAATACAACGAGTGTATCGCTCCTCGCAGCACTCAAAGAAATAATCAGCCCTATGAGTGGTGGTCTGTCACCCTCCAGGTTCTCTCTCTCTCCCCAATAACTGTAACGAGAGGCGACATGTCGCCCTCGAGTTCTTGAAAAAGCTCTGTAACAGCACTCAGATCTATTGAAGGTTTGGTCGACACAGATCTGACCACGTGGTTTTTCATCATTTCCCGGGTTTTTCACGTCAAAAAATTACCTTGTCAACTTTCTATTTTCATTGACTGTGTGCGCGCTCGACCGTTCCGAGAGTTAAGATGGTCCAAGAATTTCGGCCCGACCGGGACATCGATGTTGAAACCAAGAAATCGATAACTGTGGAGCTCAGGGTACCTAAAAAGGGCTGACCTCACACTTACTGCACTCAGGCGAATGTCACAGACCAAAGGCTTAGGAAATTAGGAACAGACCCTCGACTCAAACGTGGAGGTCCCACCACACACCCGGAAGACCTTGGTGTTCTCCCCCTCCCTAGCCAATGCCGAGCTAGGTGTCTTGGAGGATGAGGAAAGAGGATGAAGAAGTGATGCCCTCCAAGGCACCTCTAAAGGTCTATTTATAGTTTTTTTGGAACGACCTGTAAATAGCCAACCGTCACTACTCTTGAAATTACTATCATACCCTGGGCTGGGCAGTAACTTGGCCGGGCGAACGTTAAGCCGGGCGAGCTGGCCGGGCAAGCTGAGCGTGTTAAGCCGGGCGAGCCGGGAGGACTAGGCGGGCTGGCTGGGTGAGCGAGGCGAGCTGGCCGGGCGAGCTGGGTTGGCGGGCCGGGCGAGCCGGGCTGGTGGGCCGGGCGAGCAGGGTGAGCTGGCCGAGATCCTAAAGTCGGCCTCTCGCCGCGCCCGCCCCCTAAAAAAGGGTCGGGGCGCGTACCAGCCTCCGCCACACTTTCTCCCCTTAAAACAGGTCAGGGGGAGGCAAATACTGCATCCCCATACTAATATATTATGAAGATCGGCCACAAATTTGTCTCTAAGAGTGCAAAACCCTTAAAACATTTAAAACTGTGTAGCAAGCCTTGCTCCTTCCTGGGAACCCCAATTCGCGAATACAGGGTTGTACACAATCCCCTCTCTTTTAGAGCGAGTTCCACGCTTGGAAAGAAAAATCCAACCCAACGTATTCGCTGAGAGTAGCATCCTTGGTACCGAATGTACTTGGCCTCTCAGAGGGGTCAACCTTCCATGCCAGCTAATGGGAGCCAGAGTGGCGAGATCCCCTCTGTGTAGAATTCAGTTAACCTCCCCGAGGGGTCAACTTACCATGCCAGCTAATGGGAGCCTATGTGACGAGATCCCCTAGGGGATTAGAACTCCCCCCCCCCCCCCCCCCCGAGGCACATTCGACCAAACCAGCAACTGAGAGTCTGGATGACGAGATCCTCTCGGGGGTTGGTACCTTCTCACGACCGAGGCACATTTGACCCTTCCAGCAAATGGGAGCCTGGATGAGGAGATCCTCTCGGGGTTGGAACAGACTTGCCATCGAGGCATATTCGACCCATCCAGCTAGTAGGAGCCTGAATGAGGAGATCCTCTTGGGGTTGGAACTTACTCGCCACTAAGCCACATTCAACCCATCCAGCTAGTGAGAGCCTAGATGAGGAGATCCTCTTGGGTTGGAACCTTCTCGCCACAGAGGAACATTCGACCCATCTAGCTAGTGGGAGCCTGGATGAGGATATCCTCTCGTGGGTTGGTTCCTTCTCTCCACCGAGCCACATTCGACCCATACAACTAGTGAGAGCCTGGATGAGGAGATCCTCTCGAGGGGTGGGACTTTCTCTCCACCGAGGCACATTTGACCGAACCAACTAGTGAGACCCTGGATGAGAAGATCCTCTTGGGGGGGACATGCTACCCACCGAGGCACATTCGACTCAACCAGCTAGTGAGAGCCTGGATGAGAAGATACTCTCGGGGGATGGGACTTGCTCTGCACCAAGGCACATTTGACCGAACCAACTAGTGAGAGCCTAGATAAGGAGATCATCTCGTGGGGTGGGACTTGCTCCTTACCGAGGCACATTCAACCCAACCAGCTAGTGAGAGCCTGGATGAGGAGATCCTCTCGGAGGGTGGGACTTGATCCCCACCGAGGCACATTCGACTCAACCAGCTACTGAGAGCCTGTATGAGGAGATCCTCTCAGGGGGTGGGACTCGCTCCCCAACGAGGCACATTCGACCTAACCAGCTAGTGAGAGCCTATATGAGGAGATCCTCTTGGGAGGTAGGACTTGCTCCCCAACGAGGCACATTCGACCCAACCATCTAGTGAGAGCCTGGATGAGGAGATCCTCTCGGGGCTGGGACTTGCTCCCCACCGAGATACATTCGACCCAACCAGCTAGTGAGATCCTGGATGAGGAGATCCTCTCTGGGGGTGGGACTTGCTCCACACCGAGGCACATTCGACCCAACCAGTTAGTGAGAGCCTGGATGAGAAGATCCTCTCAGGGGGTGGGACTTGCTCCCCACCGAGGCACATTCGACTCAATATCTAGTGAGAGCCTAGATGAGGAGATCATCTCGGGGGGTGGGACTTGCTCCCCACTGAGGCACATTCGACCCAACCAACTAGTGAGGGCTTGGGTGAGGAGATCCACTCGGGTGGGTGGGGGGTGACTTGTTCTCCACCGAGGCACATTCGACCCAACCAGTTAGTAAGTGCCTGGATGACGAGATCCTCTCGGGGGGTGGGACTTGCCCCCCACCGAGGCATATTCGACTCAACCAGCTAGTGAGAACCTGGATGAGGAGATCCTCTCGGGGGGTGAGACTTGCTCCCCACCGAGGCACATTCTACCCAACCAGCTAGTGAGAGCATACATGATGAGATCCTCTCGGGGGGGGGGGGGGACTTGCTCTCCACCGAGGCACATTCGACCCAACCATCTAGTGAGAACCTGGATAAGGAGATCCTCTCGGGAGGTGGGTTCTGGGATGTTGAAGGGATGCTTCGACGGTATATGACATGAAGGCTTGCCTTCCGAGTGGCATCAATCCCCACTCCACTGTGGATCACTCCGAGTGACCCTTCCAGCAAGTGGGAGCCTGCACTAGGAGATCCTCTCGGGGTTGGAACAGACTCGCCACTGAGCCATATTCGACCCATCCAGCTAGTGGGAGCCTGAATGAGGAGATCCTCTTGGGGTTGGAACTTAGTCGCCACTGAGGCACCTTCGACCCATCCAGCTAGTGAGAGCCTGGATGAGGAGATCCTCTCGGGGTTGGAATCTTCTCGCCACCGAGGCACATTCGACTCATCCAGCTAGTGGGAGCCTGGATGAGGAGATCCTCTCGGGGGTTGCTTCATTCTCGCCACCGAGACACATTCGACCCAATAAGCTAGTGAGAGTCTGGATGAGAAGATCCTCTTGGGGTGGGTGGTGGGGGTGGTGGGTGGGACTTGTTCCCCACTGAGGCACATTCCACCCAACCAACTAGTGAGACCCTGGATGATAAGATCCTCTCGGGGGGTGGGACTTACTCCCCACAGAGGCACATTCGACTGAACCAGCAAGTGAGAGCCTGGATGAGAAGATACTCTCGGGGGGTGGGAGTTACTCCCCACCGAGGCACATTCGACCGAACCAACTAGTGAGAGCCTGGATAAGGAGATCATCTCGAGGGGTGGGACTTGCTCCCCACCGATGCACATTGGACCCAACAAGCTAGTGAGAGCCTGGATGAGGAGATCCTCTCGGGGGGTGGGACTTGCTACCCCCATAGGCACATTCGACTCAACAAGCTAGTGAGAGCCTGGATGAGTAGATCCTCTCGGGGGTGGGACTTGCTCCCCAACGAGGCACGTTTGGCCCAACCAGCTAGTGAGAGCCCGGATGAAGAGATCCTCTCGGGGGGTGGGACTTGCTCCCCTCCGAGGCACATTCGACCCAACGAGCTAGTGAGAGCCTGGATGAGGAGATCCTCTCAGGGGGTGGGACTTTCTCCACACCGAGGCATATTCGACCCAACCAGTTAGTGAGAGAATGGATGAGGAGATCCTCTCAGGGGGTGGGACTTGCTCCCCACCGAGGCACATTCGACTCAACCAGCTAGTGAGAGCCTAGATGAGGAGATCGTCTCGGGGGGTGGGACTTGCTCCCCACTAAGGCACATTCGACCCAACCAACTAGTGAGAGCCTGGATGAGAAGATCCACTCGGGGGGGGGGGGGGGGACTTGCTCTCCACCGAGGCACATTCGACCGAACCAACTAGTGAGAGCCTGGATGAGGAGATCCTCTCGGGGGTGGGACTTGCTCCCCACCGAGGCACATTTGACTCGACCAGCTAGTGAGAGCCTGGATGAGGATATCCTCTCGGGGTGGGGGGGGTGAGACTTGCTCCCCACCGAGGCACATTCGACCCAACCAACTAGTGAGAGCCTAGATGATGAGATCCTCTCGGGGGGTGGGGGTGGGGGGGGGGGGTGGGACTTGCTCTCCACCGAGGCACATTCGACCCAACCAGCTTGTGAGAGCTTGGATGAGGAGATCCTCTCGGGGGGGGGGGGGGGGGGGTGGGGGGGGGTGGGGTCTGGGATGTTGAAGCGATGCTTCGACGGTACATGACATGAAGGCTTGTCTTCCAAGTGGCCTCAATCCACACTCCACCATGGGTCACTCCTATACCTCCTTGGGTTCCTACGTTGACCCAGTACTCACATACATCACCTTCTCCCTCTCTGGGTAGAACTTCTTTAATCTGCACCGGCGGCTGCTGCTGGGCTGGGGCTCTCGCCTCTCTCACTTCCAGGAATTTGGGGTAGGTAGCTGTGGCGTGGCCCTCTACCTGGTGAAAATCGCAGTACGACAACACTCTTCCTTCCCTTATTCGACGGGCTAGGTGATTTCTCCTGTTACATCTTCCCCTTCTTCCTATCTACATGGCTTCCTGTGTTGGGGGTAGGAGCTGCCTAGGGGCTCGCCTCTGCAAGTTGAACCTCCCTTGGTCTCCATAGAAGTTCCCCCCACCCTGGACGGGACCTCTTCTTGGACCCTGAACGAGCCCTCCCTGCTGTCTCCAACCTGGTTCCTGACCTTCCTGAGGTCCCTAGAACCCCTGAGCTATCAGCTCTTCTCTCATTATTCCCTCCTGATTCCTTGAGCCACCTTGCTCCTTCGACTCTGCCTCTGTTAACCTTGCTAACTTCTTGACAAATGTCGGGTTGGCCGTCTCAGTTGTTATCTACTCTGCCGCCTTTCCCATCAACTGCTCGAAGGATAAGGGGGCCTTTCGGGTCAGACTCATCTTGAAGAACCCTTCACGCAACCCTATCTTAAATGCCATCTGGAGGGCATACCCTGGTATCTCTTGGATGTCCAAGATCTCTTCTTGGAACCTGTCCACATATTGGGCCAACGACTCCTCCGCCCTCAGACCTATCAGGAAGATGGACTCGTGACTCTTCTTCCTCTTTTTAGAAGTAGAGAAGCGAAGCTAAAATCTCCGGCTCAAGTCTTCGATCCCGTAGATCGATCTCGCGAGGAGTTGATGGAACCAATCCCTTGCCTTATCTTTGAACATGATCGTGAAGATACGACACTTGAATGCATCCGTCATCGGTCTGATAGAGACCGCATCTTCGAACAACTGCAGGTGCTGGACGGGGTCATCCTTCCCGGTATAATAAGTCATGTCAGGTTCTCTGAACTGCTCGGGAACGTGATCTGAGACAATCAGCTCGCTGAAGGGTGACCCCCCTACTTGGTGGTCTCCCATGCTCCACTCGCGCGACTTGCTCGCCTGGGAGGCTAGCACTCGCCGGGATGGGGAATAACTCCCGACCGGTAAGGTCTTGCTCGACCTCCTCTCCCATCATTTCCTTCCCGGGACGTCTTCCTAGTGCACTTTCCTCGACCCCTCCTGGTGTCATCTCGCCTAGTCCCCCGGGAGCAGTCTCGCTTAGACCCCTGGAGGCTGCCTCGCCGAGACCCCTGAAGGCTGGTTCCTGGGGGTGGGAGTTGGGCAGTCACCCCGAGGGGCAATACTTCGCAGCATCACCATGATGTCTTGGACGGACGACATGAACTCTTCTCTCCATACATAGGGTGTTAGGTTGGGGGTCTCGCGGGAGTCATCACTACCTCCCTGATCTCTAGCCATGACACTCTCCTGGGATCTTATGTGCTAGTAACTCTCCACGCTCACTACACCAAGATGTTGAAACTGAGAAATCAATCTCTGTGGAGCTCGGGGTCCCTAAAAAGGGGTAACCTCACATTTACTGCACTCAGGCAAATGTCACAGACCAAAGGCTCACAAAACTAGGAACAGACCTTCGGCTCAAGCGTGGAGGTCCCACCACACACCAGGAAGACCTTGGTGATCTCCCCCTCACTAGCCAATGCCGAGCTAGGTGCCTTGGTGGATAAAGAAATGATGCCCTCCAAGGCACCCCTAAGGGTCTATTTATAGTTTTTTGGGAACGGCTTGCAAATAGCCAACCTCCACTACTCTTGAAATTACTATCATACCCTTGGCTGGGCGGGAACTTGGTCGGGAGAACGCTAAGCCGGGCGAGCTAGCCAGGCAAGCTGGGCTGGCTGACCGTGCGAGTTGGGCGAGCTGGGTGGGCTAGGCTGGCTGGCCGGGCGAGCCGGGAGAGCTGGTCGGGCGAGCTGGCCGGGCAAGCCGGGCGAGCTGGCCGGGCGAGCTGGTCGGGCGAACTGGTAGGGCACGCTGGTCGGGCGAGTTGGACGAGCTGGTCGGGCGAGCTGGCCGGGCGAGCTGGGTTGGCTGGCCGGTCGAGCTGGTCTGGCGGGCCGGGCGAGCTCGGCGAGCTGGCCGGGATCCTTAAGTCGGTCTCTCGCCTCACCCGCCCCCTAAAAAAGTGCTGGGGCAACTGTCGTCCTCCGCCACACTTGCTACCCTTAAAATAGGTCGGGGGGGGGGGCAAATACTGCATCCCCCTACTAGTATATTATGAAGATCGGCCACAAATTTGCCTCCAAGAGTGCAAAAACCCTTAAAAAGCTTAAAACTGTGTAGCAAGTATAGCGCCTTCCTGGGAACCCCAATCCGCAAATACGGGGTTGTACAGTCGAGTTAGTCCGCAACACAAACAAAAAGCTTTGTCTAATCTGACTCACAGAGATGTTGAACAACAGAATCATTCAAATGTTATCCCTACAAAATTACTTACTACTTCTGTTACCAATACTCCTTTATCCTTTCAGGATTCACACATAGAACAGACGAAAAAGCATCTCGATCAATTTATCGATCTCTTTGAAAAGCTTCATGGCTACTACGACAACTTCATCCAGTACCCTGTCATCCCCGCTCCACACTCCAGCCCTCACAGAGACAAAAAGGATTAGGATTTGTTAAGCTCCTCACCTTTTATGTAGCAGCAAGCTCTTCAAGCAGCAGGATAGAATTCCTGGGCAGGGTAGGCAATGTAGCCATTATATCGTGAAATTTGTAATTATTTAGGCTACACAACTGGCCATAGGGTATGGCTATGAGCTGGAGAATGATGTGCCATGCCATAACTGCAAGAATTGGGGTCCGGGGTGGGTAAAGTGCAGCAGATGCACTGTGTGGTAAAATGCGGGCAATCCGATGGCTACGAGCCCATCTTAACTCGCGCAGAGATGCATGCACATCTTAACTCGCTTTGAGATGTGTGCGCTGAGATGTGTACGCATCTCTACGTGCTCGTATCCATCGGAGCGACTGTAGCGGCTCGCATCCGTCGGTTCGCGCTGCACTCTAGTACCGAAAGGATAGGCTATAAATAGTTTTAATATTTGTTATTAACAAAGTAATAATGAATTCAGTCTCTTATTTACTTCCCCTGCGTCTCAACCAGTTCGTCTCTCTCTCCTTCCTCCTTTGATGGTTCTCTCTTGTCTCCCGCGATTAGCCATTCTCTCAACTATTCTCGCTGCCGCCCTACATATACATATATGAAGTAAACTGAAAATCTGTATGAATTATAATTAAGTGTTATTCAAACTTTCATATTTTTGGAATTATAGAAAATCTCCAGTTTTATGTTTTTTTCGTTAGAGATGGAATTGAAAGTGGCAGGCCAAATCAAATGGTGCATTCATTTTGTAAAACTATTGTTGAAATCTCCAGGGGTTGTTGTTCATGTTGGAGAAAAGCCAGTGATCATGAGACGTCGCCACCTACAAAGGCCAATAAGGAGAAGAGTTAACCTAGCAGTAAACAAAAGGAGCAAGAAAAGCTGCACAAAAATATAAGAACAAAATGCTGACCACGAGAATAAAAAAAACTTATCTTATAAGTGTTGACTTATATGTCTTGTACCTAATTGCTGGACTTGTTTTTAGCTATATCTACTACTATATAAAGCAGACCCCTGTTGTAACTGTAACACCTCCCCTGTAGTGAACGTATAATATGGGTCCGGTCGGGGCCCCACAACATACGGACGCCACAGCTTTAGTATTAAAAGTTGATATAGCTACACACACTCAAAACACTTTGCACAACACAGCGGAAACAAAACAGGACTAGAAGTTATCCACCACTAAAGAGTAAAACAAATGGCCTTATGGCCTTACAACAAGTGTCCAAAAACAAATAATACAACAGTCATGAATGTGCTTAGCACCCCTAGTCTATCTCGGCATGCAAGCCGGACAACATGAGTCTCAAACATAACATCACATAAGTAGAGCTACAAAAGAAAAGCACTTCATGGCGCTTAGGCCTTTCTGGCCGGCGAGCTAGCTCCTGCATGCGATCCTTGCCCTGTAAAAATTATTAGTAACGTGGGTCAGCAAAGGCTGACCTCAAACTGTGTAACAACACATCTCCTCCCGGCCGCCCCTAACGGACCCCGGGGTACCCCTCCAACCTACAAGTTAGCACTTCGTATGCAATAATCATAAGCAAGAAAGGCAACTACAGAAACAGGCTTGGATGTCACATACATCATACATGTTCTCTACTGGTTGAGCATATAATAAAAAAGGTCTACTTATGCAATCATGTATGCAATAACCTGGGTTTCCCCCAAGGCATCCTAACTCGTATGCATCTAGCACATCATCACATCATATGGGTTCTCATCGATTCCCCATTGGCATAAAGCCACAAACAAAGGGGTCATCATTTCCCCCAACGGCTCACTGGCCGCCTCATGGAACTCTTGTCAAGGCCCCACCCGCTCAAGGTCTTAAACCCGGGCTTGCCTATAAGCTCTGATGTCTCATGTCAGGATTCCAACAAACACAAAACTGACTGATTCTAAGAAGCCTTGTCGGACCCCACCCGCTCATGGCCTCATTGCCCGGGCTTGTCTCCATGCTTGACATTCTTGTCACTCTCACAGAAGGGGACTAGTCTCGCCGGGACACTCTCCGCACATGACGTGAACGTCACGGGATAGCCAGCCGACCACGGAGACATAGCCACGCCTTGGCACAACACAAACCAAGACAAATCCACCCTAGTCCCTCATTTGTACTGCAGCGTTCCCGCGCACCAAGGAAACCATCTCCAACTCATGCAGAGCTAACCTTGTCCACCAAGGAAAACATCTACCGCCAAGAGGAGCTAACCTTGTCCGGTTCTGACTACACGTACTCACTTGAGAAAAAGGGGGAAACATCACCACATCACAAACGGCGTCTTGCCGCAACGGAATCTCTACGAATCCTAAACGTTCATATGCAACATCACCGAGTCGGACTAACGGTCGCGACAACACCTTCACCCACCATGCCTAATCCACTAACGGAGCGGATCTCTAATGCAAAAATATGTCGGGGACGGACTCAATCAACCCGGAGGTTCCTCTTGAACCTTGGCAAACCAAAACCCATCTCATTTGAGAGTTTGGTGCCCAAAAACTAGAAAGAAGAATAAATGATGCTAAGACATGCATCCTAAGACCGAGAGGAGAAGTGTCGTTACCTTCCGACTCCTCTTCCTTGCCATGACAAAATACCCGGGTGAAAACCTTCGCAACGATCTAACCTCCACAGATCTGGACTCGGCTCGCGATTTGGAGCACCCAAACCTCTCCTACAGCACCAACTCTCCTTCTCCTTCTTCCTTGTTCTCACTTCTCTCTAGATCTTTAGTAAGAGAAAGCTTGGAGAAGAATGAGGGTTTTCAACCCTATTCTCGGACTTAACTCCCCAAGAACAGTCCTGAACCGTCAGATCCTAAAATCTGGGAAAGAATGGCCACGATCCTCCTGGAAAATAAAAGACCTGGGCCGAACACGGCCTGGCACACGCCCGTGTCCAGGGCCATGTGCCTCATTCGCCGTCACAAATCGACGCGCCTGGAACAGCACACGGGCATCCGACATGCCCGTGTTCAATCCGACACGCCCGTGTCCCCAGTGACACGGCCGTGTGGCCGGCCGTGTGCCTCCATCGACACGGCCCCGAAACCAACCCGAGAGGTGACACGGCCTGGGACACGCCCGTGTCCTAAGCCGTGTGCCAAGTCTCGACACTCGTCGACAGCCTTTATGTCGACACCGCGGAAAAACGTCGAGCAAAGATCGTCAACCAAGCGGGACACGCCCTGTGACACGCCCGTGTCACAGGTCGTGTGCCCCAGTCTCGACACTCGACACTCGACACTCGACACTCGTCGAGTGAACATCGTCGACAGAAGATCATCGACAGACCCACACGGCCTTGGACACGCCCATGTCCTAGGCCGTGTGCCTTGTCTCGACAAACTGTCGAGCGAAAGTGTCGACACCCCGGGCCGAGTGTCGACACGGGCTCGACACGCCCTGCGACGCGCCCGTGTCGCAGGCCGTGTGCCCTACTCTCGACACAATGTCGAGCGAAAGTGTCGACACTTGGGCCGACTATCGACACGGGCTCGACACGCCCTGCGACACGCCCGTGTCGCAGGCCGTGTGCCCCCTGCCAGAAACCCAAAAAATTCCAGAAATGCAGACTGACCCTCTCTCAAAACCGGGGTGTTACAACTCTCCCCCACTTAATAGAATTTCGTCCCGAAATTACAAAACAAAAGGGTACAAAACTTAACTTGTACCTGACATGAAGAGTTCTGGATATTCTTCTAACATGGCCTGTTCTCGCTCCCAAGAGAACTTCTCACGACCGCAGTTGTCCCATCGAACTTTCATGAGTTTAACTTCTTTATTCCGCAACTACCGAGTCTTCGAATCCTCTATAGCAATTGGAAGGACCCGCTGTAACATCCCATTTCCAACTAGACCCCTAAGAGTGGTTTTGGCCATGACTAGGTCATGATAAAACCCTAGAAAGCCAGAAATGGGCCAAGAGATAGGGGACAGAATGTGGAAGATCATCATGGTCTGCAAATAGTAGAACTCTGAGCATGGTTTAGGATGACCATGGACCACACCCTAACCCCAAGACCCTACCACAACACCCCTAATACCTTAGGAGGCCCATTAGAGCCAAAAGGACCCATTAGGGTCAACCCAAGAGGCTCAGTTGACCAAGGTCAACCCTAGCCCTAAATGGGTCAAACTAGCATACTTAGGGTCAATTGACCTACTCCTAGCCTAGAGGACCCCACCTATGCCCTCCTAACCCTAAAGTGAGGTCAATGGGTCACTAAGGACACATTGGGGTCAGCACTAGAGGCCAGGTTGACCCAAGTCAACTCAAGCCCTTAATCTGGTCAAAGTACCTTTACTAAGGGTATGTGACCTCCAAAGTGCAGGGTAACCCTACACAACCCTACCTAGACCCTAAGGGAAGCCAATGGGTCACCCAGGACCCATAGGGGTCAACCCAATTGGTCATGTTGACCCAAGTCAACTCTAGCCCTAGATGGTCAAAGTGCCCTTGCCAAGGGGCATGTGACCACCAAGATGCCCAACCAACCCTATTCAAGTAACCCTAGACCTTAAGGGAGTCCAATGGGCCACTAAAAACCCAATGGGGTCAACCCAGATGGTCAAATTGGCCCAGGTCAACCCTCATTTAGGTCAAGTCAAACCTAGTCCAAAAGGGCTAACCCAAGCCCAAGCCACTTCTCCCTTAGGCTACCCCATTCCCATGACCATCATAACCAAGTGGGCTGCATTTAGCTTGTGAGGTTGGCTAGTCAACCAGAGGTGACTAGGAGAGAGAAAGGAGCTCCCCTCCATGATAATGGAGGAGAGAGAAATTGAGGAAGAGGAAGGGGAGAGTGGAAGGCCGGCCAAGGGAGGCTAACAACCACCATTTATGGCTGCAATCAACTCCTCTAGGGGAGAGGAGTTGATTCCAGCCGTTTCCCGGACACCAAGGGATGGATTCAGCCCCCCTCCACTCTACCCGAGCCACACCTTTAATGGTGTTAATGGCCATTGAAGAACCAACCTCCCCTCTTCCCCATTTGCCATTTAAACACCATCACGGGGCCAAGGGGAATATTTTAGAGCGTTTACCTGGAGGAGACGAGCCATCCCACTGTGCCGTTGCAGAAGCCGAGCGACGCCGCCGTCGTCAATGGCATCCCGCCGCTCTTCTCGCATCCAGGCCGCCAGGAAGGTCCTCCCCCTCTCCTTAACTCACGATTAGATCATTGCAATCAATAGGTCCAAGGTTCGGGCTCAATTGAGCCCGATCCAATTCGGTTTTTCATGGATTTTTCTGAAAAACTTCACCTCTCGGGATCGCCGGAAAAGGGGTTTCCGGCGGCCAAGCCGCCGCCTGGGGATGGCCACCACCTCAACGGAGGTGGTGGTGCCGGTGGCCGGCCGGGGAGGTGGCCGGGTCGCCGGCAGTGGCGTTTGGAAATCGCTCCAGGCGGGACGAATCGCAGCCGTCGGCTCAACGAAGAAGATGACCGGATGCCGTTGATCCCTGCGCCAAGATTCGTGCTGCATCAGGGTTAAACTATAGGAAATTATTTCTAATTATTTCATTCTGTCACACTTTTGTCATTTAATGTTTTAAATATTTAAAAATAGTTAGCGGCTCTGTATGAGGAAATGATTAACACATGATTTGTAGCCCTTTCTGTCTACTTTATTTTAAAATTGGTTTGAACCAATGTAGGCTCATGGTTTGACCAAGGCACCCATTTTGGTGGGACATACCCTTAGGGCTAGGCAGTCATTAAACTGAGTGCCCACACTTCATCCCTAGTCCAAATCAGTTGAAACTTTTACAGGGAGTCTACCCTAGCTATACCTAGAGCTGGTCCAAAAATGGGAATTTGTGGAGAAAATATTTCTATAGTTTTTATAAAAATTTAATAATTATTAAATAAATTAAATAGGTGCCCTAAACATCTCCAAACCATCCCAAATTTTGGTGAGTGGTCCCTAGGCTCATGTTATGTATCTGTATAGAGTTTCATCTAATTTGGATATGTTTTGAATAGGTTTGGACCCAACCCTAACTATACCTTAATAAGGGTATTTTTGTCAAAAAGTGCATTTCTGATTTTGAGTGACCAAATCACCTCAACAGAGGCTGATATTTGGGCCACCGACTTGTTATGGCACTTAGCACCTCCCCTTGGAATGTGGGGTAGAGTGGAGTTGATTTGCCCTAAGTCCCTAGGCCAAACCTTAAGGAGGGACCTTTTTGCCTTGTGAAGGGCATGAGTCCTAAACACTTTGGATGAACTCCAAATTTTGCAAGGAGGTTCCTAGGATATATAAAACCCTCTGTTAAAAATATTAGCTAATTTTGAAAAGGGTAGAGGCCCCAAAACCCTAACCCTAGCTTAGGACCTAAAACTTGTAGTGTAGGTTTAGGTTAGTTAAACATTTTGAATCTTAACCAAATTTGGGTAGTGAGGGGATTAGGATATTTTGAGCCTCTGATAATTTACTTGAGGAATTTTGATCAATATTTGTAGCACTTCATTTGTAACCAATAGGATTGCCCTAATTAATAATTTGGCTATTGTGGTCTCACTGCCAATTGAAAGGGCATGAAACATTGGCAGAGGTAGTTTTAGGCTATGCTAATCATGTATGAATTTTGATAGAATTTTTGGATAACTAGTTAGGGCATCTACTTCACAAGTGCTTTATTTTGATTACGTACTAAATAATCCTTGCAAGAGCTCATTATCTATTAAAAAATCATGAAACTTGCTACTTAGTGTTTTTAGCTCAATATTATCATGTGGGAATATTTGTGGAAATATTTGATGGCCAATTAGTATACTTTGTTCATTAACCCTTAAATTTGAAAGTTCATGAGAAAATCAAATAAGACCTTAATTTTAAATGATAAATTATGAAACTTTTTCGAGGGTATTTGTAGGCCATTAAAATCATCCATGAATTTTCTCTGAATTTTTGGTGGCATTATTACTGTAAAATCTTTTAAATTGACTTTTTATGAGGTAACTTTGAAATTAAATTTAAGGGCCCAAACCTTGCTGAAAAATTTGAAGACTTAGGCCTTAGAGTTGATTAGGCATTTTGTAATTACCTTAAATTTATTGGAATATTATCTTGTCTGAAATTGCTACTTCATGTTCAAACTTGGGCTTTTTGGATACTAGAATAAATAAATAAATTATCAGACAAATTAGGAAAATTATGGATTTCTGGATTTATGCTTCAAATATCATTTTAGCCCTCTAGTAATTATCATAGGGGTACTGGATGAGAATTTCATGTACTTCCCTTTTTACGGGTCTTGTAGCTTAAGTAGTCTGCATATAGCAAAACTGCAGGAAATCATTTTGGATATGAATTAGAGCATGTGTGATGGGTCTTGATGGATTGCTGGAAGGACATGTAGAATGGGTGGCATCTATGGAAGATGAGTGAGTAGAGTGCGGTTTTTGTCTAGGGTTTAGAGGCGTTCGGGTCTGACGAAAGATCGTCCTACCCAAGGAGAGTTGGAGTCAAATCACCCTAGGATTAGCATATCGGAACATGAGAAAATAATGGGTAAGGGAACCAACCAATAACAAAATAAGTAACTTGCGAAAGGGAACGCTGGGCGTAATCCCAACACAGTTCCTAGTGCCCCTTGAGAGCCCTTCACAGGGAATACCGGGGGCAGTCCTGGGTTAACGTAAACTGTTTTAACAAGCTGAAAAGAGAAACTTAGTAATTAGGGTTGCACATTTCACAAACACTGATGGCACCGGATGTTAGCTGGGAGCTTCGGCTCGGATGGTTAAAAGGCGGACTTTGGGTCCGGGGAGCTTCGGCTCGATTGTTTGAGACGGACGTGTTGGTCCGGGGAGCTTCGGCTCGGTTCTTGATTACGCTAATTTGCATGTGCATAACAGGAAAGGAAATTAAGGTGGTGGGTCTTCGGTATTGGAGGGTCGATGCACCGACGCCAATACGTTGACTCGGCAAATATGGTTAGCACTTCGCCAACAGAAGTCCGGTGCGCCAGCCGGCAAGAGTACGCAGGAGTCCGCTTCGTGCACCAAGAGTTGAGGCGTACGATAGGTCTGACCGGTAGTGCTTTACTGGTTTAGAGGTGGGCGAGGCCCAACCCACCACTTCCGTCTGCCACTACGGAGGTATCCTGGGAGGTTACGGCTCCAGAAAGGGGGAACTAAATGTCTGTGTGCACAGAGTCGGGTGTGTGTGTTGCACTTGCATGTCCATCATACCCACTTGCATGTCATAGCATAATCGTTACCTTTAACCTTGACACCTAAAGTATAAGTGGAATGGGACGCTTATACTTTAGGACCTGCAAAACTACCTCTTAGTCTATAAGCTTGTGTGGGCAAGTTTATAAATTAAGGTTAATTTTGATATATATAGTTACTGTTGTTTGATCACCGACACCCCAACGTATAAATTGGTATGAGACTTTTTATACGATGGGAGCCTTGCAGAAGACCCCTTGGCTTATGTGTTTTCACATAAGTGAAGGTTACTTTTCATATTTCAGCTTATGTCTATACATGATATAGAATTGCTAGTATAGGTCCGCTGTCATCTGCTTTTGATTTTTCTCCATCTTCAAGTCCTCCCCTTTCTTCCTCTCCGCTCGGTGCCTAGGAGTCGTGGGGAAAGGGGCAGGGGATGATAGGACTTAGTCTTTTAGACTAACGGTTTTCGAAACGCATCAATTAGGGGATCGTGGAGACCAGCATGGAGGAGCAGCCCCAGAGACCGGTGCGCTTGGAGGTGGGGCAGTCTAGCTCCGGAGTTCATACAGCCGGGACCGTGAGTCTCGACCTTGAGTAGTTTTTCTGCTTCCGCATGAGTGATCTTTTTGTAGTGAGGATATGATGTACCGGGCATAAGCCCGTTTTTTGCTACTCTGATGTTTTATTCTGTGGACACTCCCTTCGTGGAGTTATATTTATTATGACATGTGATTTTCTGTGGACAGTTAGTTTTCATGACTTCTTTATGCTACTTTTCTGTGATCGAATTGGCCGGCAGAATCGGCGCTTTGTGGTGATGACCCTTCAGGGCGTGAAGGAGTCACCGCAAAACGGCGGTTCTGGGCCTAAGACCCCGGTGTCGAAAAAAAGAAAAAAAAAGGGGGGTCTTACAGGTGGTATCAAAGCAGACCTCGATCGAAAAGTAGCCGTCCACAACCCTGGGTCACCCCCGCGCGAGTTTAGTTTGGGGACAAACTAAGCAGTGGAAGCAGTGGTGTGCCCATATGGGGGGAATCACATGTAAATTGTCTACATTCATTAGGCATTGAGTCGATTACCTACTAATGTAGTTCGTTTTGCAGCCCCCAGCTCAGCCCACCCCACAAGGTGGAGCTCAGCAGACCCCAGATATTGCACCACCTCCAATGGTCCCCACACCTTTCCTCCAGTACTACATGGGGCAGACCCTTACAGCTATTCTTGAGGCCTTCCGGGCTCAACAGGCTCCAGCCCAGCAGCCAAACCCAGGGGCCAACTGGATGAGCACCTTCCGAGGACTCTCTCCCCCATCATACTTGGGGACAGAGTCGGCAGTGCGGACAAAGGAGTGGCTGGATGTTATGTACGAGATGTTGACTGGGATACGATGCCCTTGGGAGGAGAGGGTGGCCCTGGTGGTATCGTGCTTGGAGTCCCATGCTAAGAGGTGGTGGAAGACGCTGTTGGACACGACATATGCTGATAGGGAGATTGCAGAAATCACTTAGGAGGAATTCAGGGCCACGCTGCTGGAGCACTTTGTTCCGCAGTCGGCCAGGGACGAGTTGGAGGAGCGGTTCTTGCAGCTGAGGCAGGGCACCAGGACGGTGGTGGAGTACCACCGAGAGTTCGATCATTTGGCCCGATATGCGGGCTCTTACCAGCTGGACGAAGCAGGTTACGTCAAGAGGTTTTATAAGGGCCTAAAAGAGGAGTTGAGGGAGGCCCTGCTGTTTGTATCTGACGGGCCTATCTCCCGAATTTTGGAGATGGCGAAGAGGATTGAGGCTGATTGGCACACCACTCGGGGCCGGAAGCGGCAAGCGGAGGATCAGAGCCGAAGGGCCCGAAATGATCAGCGGCGAGGCACCATACCAGATGGAAGGAGGATAGAGGAGCAGCCTCGTCAGGAGGTGAGGCAGGAGCCGAGAGAGCAGGTGGTTTTGGCCCCTCAACCTCTCCGGATTCAGGAGATGCCGAGACCCGGGGGTATGGCGTATCCCCCGCCGGAGTGCTTCCATTGTCACCAGGTGGGACATCTCCGGAGAAACTGCCCTATGAGGGGGGCACCACCTCCAGCACCACCGGGTGGCCCACCTGCCCAGCATTTCAGATACCGAGGACGCGGCCGAGGACGTGGTTACCAGGGAGGCGACCGCAGGCAGAATGGGGAGCAGATTTACGCTTTGGACTTAGCACAGCCCCGGAACCCGGACAGGGTTATTGCAGGTATGAGAGTAATTTTAGTTTTGAATTTATTCCCTGCTCATATTAAGTATTGATAGAACTACTACACAACCTAGGTTAGAAAACCTTACACCAAAGTTTTTTTTTAAAAACTGATTTAGGAATGGTGATGGTGTGCGACAAGTCTGCCCATACCCTGTTCGACACGGGGGCATCGCACAACTTTGTGTCGGAGGATTTCGTCAAGGATCTGGACCAGATTCGATATTATACGGGATTATCCAGGAGGGTGCGTCTCCCCAATGGGATGGAGATCCAGTCCACAGAGAAGTGCCTCCTGGAGGTTACCATAGACGGGTTGACACTCGAGGCCCCCGCGACGATCCTGAGAATGCCGGACTTCGACCTTGTCTTGGGCATGACATGGCTTGTCTGGAACCATGCCCAGATTGACTGCCCGGCGAGGAGGGTCGTGCTGAGATACGGCGATACTTATGCGACATTCGAAGGTACTACTCCGGTTTCCCGCCGCCTGCTTTCATCTATTCAGGCCGTTAAGGCTCACATGCACGGAGACGAGGTATATCAGGTATTATTCGAGATGACTGAGGAGAAGGACCTGATTGCTAACATCCCGGTGGTTCGTGACTACGCCGATATTTTTCCGGATAAGCTTCCAGGACTACCTCCGCATAGGGAGAAGGACTTTCATATTCAGTTGGTACCAGGGGCTAAGCCGATGTCCAAGGCCCCTTATCGGATGGCCCCGAAGGAGTTAGCGGAGTTTCGGACACAGTTGCAGGAGCTGGTGGAAGCAGGATTTGTTAGGACGAGCTACTCATCATGGGGAGCTCCGATCCTATTCGTGAAGAAGAAGGATGGCACTCTTCGCCTGTGCATCGACTATCGAGCACTAAACAGGCTGACCGTCCGAAATACCTATCCGCTCCCCAGGATAGACGAGTTGTTCGATCAGCTGGAGGGAGCCCATTATTTCTCGAAGCTGGACTTGAGGTCAGGCTACTACCAGCTGCGGATCCAGGAGGAGGATATTCCGAAGACGGCCTTTAGTAGCAGATATGGATTGTATGAGTTCATCGTGATGCCCTTCGGGCTCACGAATGCTCCGTCGGCGTTTATGAGCCTCATGAACCGGGTCTTCGAGGCTTATTTGGATGTGTTCGTCATAGTATTCATAGACGACATCCTTATCTATTCTAAGACGGAGGAAGAGCACACACGACATCTGGCACTGACCTTGGAGAGACTGCGGGAGCATCGCCTTTATGCGAAGTTCAGCAAGTGTCAGTTCTGGTTGAGGGAGGTGGCTTTCTTAGGCTACATTATCAGCGGAGCCGGGCTGGCGGTGGACCCGGCAAAGATTCAGGCTATTCGGGATTGGCCGCAGCTGAAGACAGCCACCGACGTACGGAGTTTTCTAGGACTTGCCGGTTATTACCGGAAGTTCGTGGAGGGATTCTCTCGAATCGCCCTCCCGCTCACATCCTTGACGAAGAAGGAGGTACCGTTCGTGTGGACACCGCAGTGTCAGACAGCTTTCCAGGAGCTAAAGGATCGACTAACCTCGGCTCCCATTCTTACTCTCCCCTCGGGGAGGGAGGGATTTCAGGTCTACACCGACGCATCATATCAGGGGATGGGAGCGGTGCTGATGCAGAACGGACACGTCATAGCTTATGCCTCCCGCCAGCTGAAGACCCATGAGAAGAACTATCCAGTGCATGACCTGGAGATGGGAGCAGTTGTATTCGCACTGAAGATATGGCGACACTACCTTTATGGAGTCCACTGTGATATATACTTCGATCATAAGAACCTTAAGTACGTGGACACGCAGAAGGAACTGAATATCAGGCAGAGGCGGTGGGTGGAGTTTCTATCTGACTATCAATATGAGATGCACTACCACCCGGGGAAGGCGAACGTGGTAGCAGATGCACTGTGTAGGAGAGCCGCCACAACAGGAGCAGAGCCTCAGTTGATGTCTATGGAGCTGCAGCAGAGACTAGAGGACATGCACATTACTCTGGTGTCGTCTGACGATCCTGAGCTCTATGAGGAGTACTTGGCCGCGATGGGCGTTACCGATGACATCAGAGACCGAGTCAGAGAAGGACAGAGGCAGGATGCCAAGTTAGAGCCCATCTTCCAAGCTCTGGAGGCAGGCACTGCAGGAGATTACACACTGAGGGACGACCTGGTGTGCTTCAGAGGACGGGTGTATATACCAGAGGGAGGCCAGATCCGGGAGGATATTATGACGGAGGCGCACTGCAGCCGGTATTCTGTACACCCGGGGATCACAAAGATGACGGCTGATTTGAAGAAGACTATGTTCTGGCCGGGCATGAAGAAGGATGTCTCTTACTTCGTGACCCATTGTGAGGCATGTCAGCTAGTGAAGGCGGAGTGCAGGAACCCCGCAGGATTATTGCAGCCACTCCCGGTGCCGGAGTGGAAGTTTGATGACATAGCCATGGACTTCATACATGGGCTTCCCCGGTCTCGGATAGGGAATGACTCGATCTGGGTAATCGTTGATCGGTTGACCAAGGTGGCTCGATTTATACCGATCAGGAAGGACGATTCAGTAGGAGTACTGGTGCGGAAGTTTGTGGAGCAGTTCATTCGTTATCATGGCGTGCCCAGGACGATAGTGTCAGATCGTGATGGGCGGTTTACATCTACGGAGTGGCGATCAGTTCAAGCTTACTTAGGCACGCGATTGACCTTCAGCACTACATTTCATCCCCAGACAGACGGGAAGACAGAACGCACCAACCGGACGCTGGAAGACCTTTTGAGGCTATGCATTTTGGACCGCGGGGAACCGTGGGAGAAACTCTTACCCCTAGTCGAGTTCTCCTATAACAACAGCCACCAGTCCAGCATCAAGATGGCGCCTTACGAAGCCTTGTACGGGAGGAGATGCCGGACCCCGCTTTCTTGGGTTCAGAACGAAGATCCGAAGGTGTTGGGATCAGAGTTTGTAGAAGACACCGAGGCACAGGTGAGGCTGATCAAAGACAGGATGCTAGAGGCGCAGAGTAGACAGGCTAAGTACTATGATGCCCGGCATCGGCAGGTGGAGTTCCAGGTGGGAGACCGGGTGTTTCTGAAGATCCGGCCCATGCATGGAGTCTCGTGGGTGCGTGGTCGGAGGAAGAAGCTCAACCCTAGGTACATGGGCCCTTACAGGATCCTGGAGCGGATCGGACCCCTAGCCTACCGGCTGGAGTTACCACCAGAGCTGGAAGCGCTGCACGATGTCTTCCATATTTCTTCGCTGAGGAGGGCTCTGCTACGCCCGGAGCAGCAGATCTTGACCACCGAAGGGCGGGTAGCTTCAGACCGGTCAGTTCGTTTGGAGCCGGTTAGGATCGACGACCGAGGAGTACGAGTCCTGCGTCGCAAGAAGGTCCCATTAGTCAAAGTCCTGTGGAGGAACCACGGCCAGGAGGAGCATACCTGGGAGCCGCAGGACCTGATGCGACAAAGATACCCAGAGCTATTCAGTCAGGAATACCTCTCAGACCCCTCAAGATGTTAAATTATTCTCCTGCTTTAATTTACTAAAGGCTGCTCTAGGCAGAAAGAGACTTATCTTTTGTTTATTGGGGGCTTATCCTTGTTTATTGGGATCTTGGTCTGCCGATTGGGCGAAATGGTCATAGATCTAGGTTTCCCTTTAAACCTATTTTAGCAAACAAGGCGCCATGCTGGGATGTTACAAGGTTCTTTTCTTCGGTAGTAAGTCCCGTAGACTCAACCTTGATTTCGGGGACGAAATCTTTGTTTTGTTTATTGGGATTTGTAACATCCCATTTCCAAGTAGACCCCTAAGAGTGGTTTTGGCCATGACTAGGTCATGACAAAACCCTAGGAAGCCAGAAATGGGCCAAGAGATAGGGGACAGAATGTGGAAGATCATCATGGTCTGCAAATAGTAGAACTCTGAGCATGGTTTAGGATGACCATGGACCACACCCTAACCCCAAGACCCTACCACAACACCCCTAATACCTTGGGAGGCCCATTAGAGCCAAAAGGACCCATTAGGGTCAACCCAAGAGGCTCAGTTGACCAAGGTCAACCCTAGCCCTAAATGGGTCAAACTAGCCTACTTAGGGTCAATTGACCTACTCCTAGCCTAGAGGACCCCACCTATGCCCTCCTAACCCTAAAGTGAGGTCAATGGGTCACTAAGGACACATTGGGGTCAGGCCTAGAGGCCAGGTTGACCCAAGTCAACTCAAGCCCCTAATCTGGTCAAAGTACCCTTACTAAGGGTATGTGACCTCCAAAGTGCAAGGTAACCCTACACAACCCTACCTAGACCCTAAGGGAAGCCAATGGGTCACCCAGGACCCATAGGGGTCAACCCAATTGGTCATGTTGACCCAAGTCAACTCTAACCCTAGATGGTCAAAGTGCCCTTGCCAAGGGGCATGTGACCACCAAGATGCCCAACCAACCCTATTCAAGTAACCCTAGACCTTAAGGGAGTCCAATGGGCCACTAAAAACCCAATGTGGTCAACCCAGATGGTCAAATTGGCCCAGGTCAACCCTCATTTAGGTCAAGTCAAACCTAGTCCAAAAGGGCTAACCCAAGCCCAAGCCACTTCTCCCTTAGGCTAACCCCATTCCCATGACCATCATAACCAAGTGGGCTGCATTTAGCTTGTGAGGTTGACTAGTCAACCAGAGGTGACTAGGAGAGAGAAAGGAGCTCCCCTCCATGATAATGGAGGAGAGAGAAATTGAGGAAGAGGAAGGGGAGAGTGGAAGGCCGGCCAAGGGAGGCTAACAGCCACCATTTATGGCTGCAATCAACTCCTCTAGGGGAGAGGAGTTGATTCCAGCCGTTTCCCGGCCACCAAGGGATGGATTCAGCCCCCCTCCACTCTACCTAAGCCACACCTTTAATGATGTTAATGGCCATTGAAGAACCAGTCTCCCCTCTTCCCCATTTGCCATTTAAACACCATCAGGGGGCCAAGGGGAATATTTTAGAGCGTTTACCTGGAGGAGACGAGCCATCCCACTGTGCCGTTGCAGAAGCCGAGCGCCGCCGCCGTCGTCAATGGCATCCCGCCGCTCTTCTCGCATCCAGGCCGCCAGGAAGGTCCTCCCCCTCTCCTTAACTCACGATTAGATCATAGCAATCAATAGGTCCAAGGTTCGGGCTCAATTGAGCCCGATCCAATTCGGCTTTTCATGGATTTTTCTGAAAAACTTCACCTCTCGGGATCGCCGGAAAAGGGGTTTCTGGCGGCCAAGCCGCCGCCTGGGGATGGCCACCACCTCAACGGAGGTGGTGGTGCCGGTGGCCGGCCGGGGAGGTGGCCGGGTCGCCGGCAGTGGCATTTGGAAATCGCTCCAGGCGGGACGAATCGCAGCCGTCGGCTCAACGAAGAAGATGACCGGATGCCGTTGATCCCTGCGCCAAGATTCGTGCTACATCAGGGTTAAACTATAGGAAATTATTTCTAATTATTTCATTCTGTCACACTTTTGTCATTTAATGTTTTAAATATTTAAAAATAGTTAGAGGATCTGTATGAGGAAATGATCAACACATGATTTGTAGCCCTTTCTGTCTACTTTATTTTAAAATTGGTTTGAACCAATTTAGGCGCCTGGTTTGACCAGGGCACCCATTTTGGTAGGACATACCCTTAGAGCTAGGCAGTCATTAAACTGAGTGCCCACACTTCATCCCTAGTCCAAATAAGTTGAAAATTTTACAGGGAGTCTACCCTACCTATACCTAGAGCTGGTCCAAAAATGGGAATTTTTGGAGAAAATATTTCTATAGTTTTTATAAAAATTTTATAATTATTAAATAAATTAAATAGGTGCCCTAAACATCTCCAAACCATCCCAAATTTTGGTGAGTGGTCTCTGGGCTCATGTTAGGTATCTGTATAGAGTTTCACCTAATTTGGATATGTTTTGAATAGGTTTGGACCCAACCCTAACTATACCTTAATTAGGGTATTTTTGTCAAAAAGTGCATTTCTGATTTTGAGTGACCAAATCACCTCAACAGAGGCTGAAATTTGGGCCACTGGCTTGTTATGGCACTTAGCACCTCCCCTTGGAATGTGGGGTAGAGTGGATTTGATTTGCCCTAAGTCCCTAGGCCAAACCTTAAGGAGGGACCTTTTTGCCTTGTGAAGGGCATGAGTCCTAAACACCTTGGATGAACTCCAAATTTTGCAAGGAGGTTCCTAGGATATATAAAACCCTCTGTTATAAATATTAGCTAATTTTGAAAAGGGTAGAGGCCCCAAAACCCTAACCCTAGCTTAGGACCTAAAACTTGTAGTGTAGGTTTAGGTTAGTTAAACATTTTGAATCTTAACCAAATTTGGGTAGTGTGGGGATTAGGATATTTTGAGCCTCTGATAATTTACTTGAGGAATTTTGATCAATATTTGTAGCACTTCATTTGTAACCAATAGGATTGCCCTAATTAATAATTTGGCTATTGTGGTCTCACTGCCCATTGAAAGGGCATGAAACATTGGCAAAGGTAGTTTTAGGCTATGCTAATCATGTATGAATTTTGATAGAATTTTTGGATTACTAGTTAGGGCATCTACTTCACAAGTGCTTTATTTTGATTACGTACTAAATAATCCTTGCAAGAGCCCATTACCTATTGAAAAATCATGAAACTTGCTACTTAGTGTTGTTAGCTCAATATTATCATGTGGAAAGTTTTGTGGAAATATTTGATGGATAATTAGTATACTTTGTTCATTAACCCTTAAATTTGAAAGTTCATGAGAAAATCAAATAAGGCCTTAATTTTAAATGATAAATTATGAAACTTTTTCTAGGGTATTTGTAGGCCATTAAAATCATCCATGAATTTTCTCTGAATTTGTGGTGGCATTATTACTGTAAAATCTTTTAAATTGACTTTTTATGAGGTAACTTTGAAATTAAATTTAAGGGCCCAAACCTTACTGAAAAATTTGAAGACTTAGGCCTTAGAGTTGATTAGGCATTTTGTAATTACCTTAAATTTATTGGAACATTATCTTGTCTGAAATTGCTACTTCATGTTCAAACTTGGGCTTTTTGGATACTAGAATAAATAAATAAATTATCAGACAAATTAGGAAAATTATGGATTTCTGGATTTATGCTTCAAATATCATTTTAGCCCTCTAGTAATTATCATAGGGGTACTGGATGAGTATTTCATGTACTTCCCTTTTACGGGTCTTGTAGCTTAAGTGGTCTGCATATAACAAAACTGCAGGAAATCATTTTGGATATGAATTAGAGCACGTGTGATGGGTCTTGATGGATTGCTGGAAGGACATGTAGAATGGGTGGCATCTATGGAAGATGAGTGAGTAGAGTGTGGTTTTTGTCTAGGGTTTAGAGGCGTTCGGGTCCGACGAAAGATCGTCCTACCCAAGGAGAGTTGGAGTCAAATCACCCTAGGATTAGCATATCGGAACATGAGAAAATAATGGGTAAGGGAACCAACCAATAACAAAATACGTATCTTGCGAAAGGGAACGCTGGGCGTAATCCCAACACAGTTCCTAGTGCCCCTTGAGAGCCCTTCACAAGGAATACCGGGGGCAGTCCTGGGTTAACGTAAACTGTTTTAACAAGCTGAAAAGAGAAACTTAGTAATTAGGGTTGCACATTTCACAAACACTGATGGCACCGGATGTTAGCTGGTAGCTTCGGCTCGGATGGTTAAAAGGCGGACTTTGGGTCCGTGGATCTTCGGCTCGATTGTTTGAGACGGACGTGTTGGTCCGGGGAGCTTCGGCTCGGTTCTTGATTACGCTAATTTGCATGTGCATAACAGGAAAGGAAATTAAGGTGGTGGGTCTTCGGTATTGGAGGGTCGATGCACCGACGCCAATACGTTGACTCGGCAAGTGTGGTTAGCACCTCGCCAACAGAAGTCCGGTGCGCCAGCCGGCAAGAGTACGCAGGAGTCCGCTTCGTGCACCAAGAGTTGAGGCGTACGATAGGTCTGACCGGTAGTGCTTTACTGGTTTAGAGGTGGGCGAGGCCCAACCCACCGCTTCCGTTTGCCACTACGGAGGTATCCTGGGAGGTTACGGCTCCAGAAAGGGGGAACTAAAGGTCTGTGTGCACAGAGTCGGGTGTGTGTGTTGCACTTGCATGTCCATCATACCCACTTGCATGTCATAGCATAATCGTTACCTTTAACCTTGACACCTAAAGTATACGTGGAATGGGACGCTTATACTTTAGGACCTGCAAAACGACCCC
This sequence comes from Platanthera guangdongensis, assembly GCA_039583875.1. Taxonomy (NCBI): domain Eukaryota; kingdom Viridiplantae; phylum Streptophyta; class Magnoliopsida; order Asparagales; family Orchidaceae; genus Platanthera; species Platanthera guangdongensis. The sequence goes on along the minus strand of JBBWWR010000154.1, from coordinate 148,500 downwards.
TTAGTCTATAAGCTTGTGTGGGCAAGTTTATAAATTAAGGTTAATTTTGATATATATAGTTACTGTTGTTTGATCACCGACACCCCAACGTATAAATTGGTATGAGACTTTTTATACGATGGGAGCCTTGCAGAAGACCCCTTGGCTTATGTGTTTTCACATAAGTGAAGGTTACTTTTCATATTTCAGCTTATGTCTATACATGATATAGAATTGCTAGTATAGGTCCGCTGTCATCTGCTTTTGATTTTTCTCCATCTTCAAGTCCTCCCCTTTCTTCCTCTCCGCTCGGTGCCTAGGAGCCGTGGGGAAAGGGGCGGGGGATGATAGGACTTAGTCTTTTAGACTAACGGTTTCCGAACCGCATCATTTAGGGGATCGTGGAGACCAGCATGGAGGAGCAGCCCCAGAGACCGGTGCGCTTGGAGGTGGGGCAGTCTAGCTCCGGAGTTCATACAGCCGGGACCGTGAGTCTCGACCTTGAGTAGTTTTTCTGCTTCCGCATGAGTGATCTTTTTGTAGTGAGGATATGATGTACCGGGCATAAGCCCGTTTTTTGCTACTCTGATGTTTTATTCTGTGGACACTCCCTTCGTGGAGTTATATTTATTATGACATGTGATTTTCTGTGGACAGTTAGTTTTCATGACTTCTTTATGCTACTTTTCTGTGATCGAATTGGCCGGCAGAATCGACGCTTTGTGGTGATGACCCTTCAGGGCGTGAAGGAGTCACCGCAAAACGGCGGTTCTGGGCCTAAGACCCTGGTGTCGAAAAAAAGAAAAAAAAAGGGGGTCTTACACCCGCGTCCTCAAGCCTTCCTCAATCGGCACCGATGTCGGCTCAATCACTACACTAGCCTCCACCAAGGCTTTCCTCAAAACGGAGATGTGGAAGACGTCATGCAATCCACTCAACTCCGCGGACAATGCCAACCGATAGGCTGCTTCTCCCACCCGTTCGATAACTTCAAAAGGCCCCAAAAACCTTAGACTCAACTTCTTGAGTCGGCGAATCCGTGAGACTCCTTTGAACGGTTTGATTTTGAAATAGACCCAATCACCTACCGCAAACTCCAACTTCCGGTGACGAGCATTAAAGTATTTTGCTTGACGGTCTTGCGCCACCTTCATACGCTCTTGTATGGTTCGTACCATCTCACAAGCGTCAGCTACCACCTCCTTTCCCAAAATTTTGGTGTCTCCCGCCTCTGCCCAAGACATTAGCGTGCGACAACGCATTCCATACAAAGCTTCGTATGGCGCCATTTTTATACTTGCTTGAAAATTGTTGTTGTACGCGAATTCCACCATGAAGAGGTGATCCTCCCACTTTTTGCCGAAATCAAGAATGCACATTCTCAACATATCCTCCATAGTACGGTTCATTCTTTCAGTTTGTCCATCGGTTTGAGGATGGAACGCCGTACTGAACTTTAGCTTCGTGCCCAAGCTCTTCTGAACCAATCTCCAGTCCTTGGATGTAAACCGTCCATCTCGATCACTGACTATGCTCTTAGGAATACCATGCAGTCGCACAATGTTGCGAACATACAACTCCACCAGTTTCTCCACGATGTCCTCTTTCCGATTTGGGATGAAGTGAGCCACCTTGGTTAGGCGATCCACGATCACCCAAATAGCATAATTACCCTGCTGCGATCTAGGCATACCATGCACAAAGTCCATGGAGATGTCATCAAATTTCCATTCCGGGATTGGAAGGGGCTTCAGGAACCCGCCCGGCTTCTGACACTCGGCCTTCACCAAGGCGCAAGTCTGGCAACGATTCACATACCAAGCTACGTCCCGCTTCAACCCTGGCCACCAAAAGGATTTCTTCATATCCAAGTACATCTTTGTACTGCCCGGGTGAATGGAGTACTTTGTGAAATGAGCCTCAAACATCAAATCCTCACGGAGTTTGCCGAACTACGGTATACAAACGCTTCCGTCCTTCCTCAGAATCCCATCAATCATCTCCCAGGCGCTACTCTCTCCTGTTTGAGCCTCCAACACAAAAGGTTGAAACTCCACATCCAACCGAGTAGCTTCCCGAATGCGATCGGACAAGTCGTTCTGCACTTCAATCTAATTCAACCGAGCCACGCTGGACTCGCCTCTCGCAACACATTCCAAACCAAGGGACTCTCATTCCCGTACCAACCGCTCATCATGAGCTTCGACCCAATTCCCTTGCCCTGAGTACTTTCTACTCAAAGCATCCGCCACCACATTGGCTTTACCTGGCGTATACTGAATTGCCAGTTCATAGTCTCCAAGAAACTCAACCCACCTTCGTTGCCACATGTTCAAGTCCTTTTGATCCAAGAGATACTTCAGGCTTTTGTGATCCGTGAAGATCTCCACCTTTGCACCATATACATAATGCCACCATATTTTCAACGCAAAAATTACCGCCGCCAACTCCAAGTCATGGATGGGGTAATTCCTCTCATGAGGCTTCAGCTGTCTAGACCCAAAAGCTATCACTCTAACATGTTGCACCAAAACGCAACCCAAACCGCATCCCGATGCGTCACTGAAGATCTGAAATCCCCCGGTCCCTTGCGGTAGACTTAGGATTGGAGCCATCATCAGTCTCTCCTTCAGTGCCTCAAATGCTTGACTACACTCTTGAGTCCACACAAACTTATGATCTTTACGAGTGAGTGAGGTGAGGGGTAGAGCTATCCGCGAAAAATTCTCCACGAACCTCCTGTAATACCCGGCTAGTCCAAGAAAACTTCGGACCTCCGCCACGGTCCTCAAAACCGGCCAATCTCTAATGGCTTCAACTTTTGTTGGATCCACTGCCACCCCTTCCCCACTAATCACGTGTCCCAAAAATGCCACCTTCTCTAACCAGAACTCGCATTTGGAGAATTTTGCATACAACTCATTCTCCCTCAACACTTGCAGAACCACTCTCAAGTGGGTCTCATGCTCCACTTGAGATTTGGAATACACCAAGATGTCATCAATGAAGACAACCACAAAAGAATCCAAGTATTCCCGAAATACCCGATTCATAAGATCCATGAACACAGATGGTGCGTTCATCAGCCCGAACGGCATCACCGTAAACTCAAAGTGTCCATACCTTGTACCAAAGACAGTCTTGGGTATGTCCTCATCCCGAATTCGCAACTGATAATAGCCTGACTTCAACTCCAATTTTGAATACACCACTGACCCTACCAATTGGTCGAACAAGTCATCTATCCGAGGAATCGGATACTTATTCTTGACGGTCAATTTATTCAGCTCTCGGTAGTCTATGCATAGTCGCATGCTAACGTCTTTCTTCTTTACAAACAACACCGGCGCACTCCACGGTGAAGCACTGGGTCTGATATACCCTTGCTCCAACAATTCCTGCAACTGCACTTTGAGTTCTGCCAACTCCATTGGTGTCATCCTAAACGGAGGACGTGACACCAGCCTAGCCTCCGACACTAACTCGATCGAGAAATCGATCTCCCTCCGAGGAGGCTCTCCAGGAAGTTCATCCGGAAACACATCCTTGAACTATGTCACAACGGTCACTTCCTCAATAGTCAGCTGGGAGAGACGAACCTCCAATAACGCTACAAGCGCTACACCACCCTGGTTAACCGCCCGCACCAACTGCATGGCCGAAATCAAGGAACAGGCCACTCCACATAGACCCTCAAATTTGACCTCCGCCTGCCCTTTGCTCTTTAGAGTCACTACCTTAGATAGGCAATCAATACTGGCGCGCTGCTCTGCAAGCCAGTCCATGCCCAAAATGACATCGAACTCAACCAATGGTAAAATCGCTGCTACCAAAACGAAGCCAACTCCGTCTAGCTCCCAACAGATGCGCCCTTTGACCCCAGTAGTCATGGATGACCCATTAGGCATGCACACTTTCAACTCCGCGTCCGCCGAGAAAGACTCAACTCCTATTCTCAGGATGAAGCTCTCCGCAAGAAAAGAGTGTGATGCTCCTGTATCAAACAATAACCTAGCGGGGTATCCGGAAACTAATATGAAGCCTACAACATAGACATCACACAAAAGGGGGTCTAAAAGTATGAAGCACAAAATTTCAACTTAAACTTTCTTCATACCTGTCACCACATCGGTTTGGCGGATCGCTTCTTGCTGTCCAAGGTTGTAAGCCCTTGGTTGCACCGGTTGAAACCGAGAAGCGCTCGACTCCACCATCTTCCCTTTCTCTGCAGCACTGGGGCCGGAGCGCACAGTCTGCTCCTATTTTGTCTCTTGCCCCGCTCCTCCTTGGGGACAAACACGAGCTATGTGCCCCACCTTACCGCAGTTGTAACACGTCGGCGGTCCCCTAGAGTGAGAACCCCTAGGCGTCCAATTGCTCTTCTCACCAGATCTGGAAGTGTGAGGCTTCTTCCTCCACCTACTCCCATCAGACTTTCCATGAGATTGGGAAGGCTTCCCTTCCCCTTGCTTGGGAGTAAAACCCTTTCGGCGTTGGGTTCGCTCCAAATCACTTTCCAGAATCCTGGCAGCCTCAACTAGTTCATTAAATCCCGCCCTCTTCATGGAGATGAGGGGTTGCCTCAGATTCTCCCTCAGCCCGTGGTAGAAGAGGTTATCCCTCTCTACATCATCTGTCATCGTCGTTCCCGCTTAACGACCCAAACGGGTGAACTCCTGCACATACTCATCCACTGTCTTGTCTCGCTGCATTAAATGCAGAAACTGCCTCTGAAGGGTCAAACGTGTAGAAACTGGAATATACCTCTTAAGAAAAGCATCCCCAAACTCTTCCACCGACGGGGTGGGTCCCGGGAACTGGCGGCCGCTATGGCTCACCCACCATAACTTGGCGTCTCCTTCCAACATGAAAGCCGCATACTCAGCTTTCTTTTCCTCTAGCGTCTCTGCCGCCCTTAGCAGCTCTTGAATGCGAACCCACCAGTCCTCCGCATCCGTTGGCGTACCAACTCCCTTGAATGAGGGGGGATGGAAGCTCAGGAAATACTTCAGGTGTCGGTCTCCATGTCCGACAACTACCCTCTCCACCAAAGGCTCCACTCGCCTGGCTTCTCCTCCTGGCACAGTCGTCGTCGTATCCGGTGTGGCAGGTGTTGCCACCTGAGATGCTGCTGCAGCTTGGGCTGCCACCATCGCTTCTGCAAGCATGCGGCAGAAGTCGGCCGGGTTTACACCCGTGCCCAAAAGACCTGGAGTAGTAGCACTGCTCGCTGAAAGGTCTTCTCTTGCTCTCGACGTTCCCGACTCGTTGCTTGCACTCTTCAAGAAACAAGAAACAAGGATTCAGTCTCAAATCTCAAGACTTAAACATAAGGACACTCATGGTCCCGCGTTACTCTTATGTGGATAACTTCTCTACGCTTTGACCTTGAATCAACCTCGCTTTGATACCAAATTGCAACACCTCCCCTGTAGTGAACGTATAATATGGGTCCGGCCGGGGCCCCACAACATACGGATGCCACAGCTTTAGTATTAAAAGTTGATATAACTACCCACACTCAAAACACTTTGCACAACACAGCGGAAACAAAACAGGACTAGAAGTTATCCACCACTAAAGAGTAAAATAAATGGCCTTATGGCCTTACAACAAGTGTCCAAAAGAAAATAATACAACAGTCATGAATGTGCTTAGCACCCCTAGTCTACCTCGACATGCAAGCCGGACAACATGAGTCTCAAACATAACATCACATAAGTAGAGCTACAAAAGAAAAGCACTTCATGGCGCTTAGGCCTTTCTGGCCGGCGAGCTAGCTCCTGCATGCGATCCTTGCCCTGTAAAAATTATTAGTAACGTGGGTCAGCAAAGGCTGACCTCAAACTGTGTAACAACAAATCTCCTCCCGGCCGCCCCTAACGGACCCTGGGGTACCCCTCCAACCTGCAAGTTAGCACTTCGTATGCAATAATCATAAGCAAGAAAGGCAACTACAGAAACAGGCTTGGATGTCACATACATCATACATGTTCTTTACTGGTTGAGCATATAATAAAAAGGGCCTACTTATGCAATCATGTATGCAATAACCTGGGTTTCCCCCAAGGCATCCTAACTCGTATGCATCTAGCACATCATCACATCATATGGGTTCTCATCGATTCCCCATTGGCATAAAGACGCAAACAAAGGGGTCATCATTTCACCCAACGGCTCACAGGCCGCCTCATGGAACTCTTGTCAAGGCCCCACCCGCTCAAGGTCTTAAACCCGGGCTTGCCTACAAGCTCCGACGTCTCATGTCAGGATTCCAACAAACACAAAACTGACCGATTCTAAGAAGCTTTGCCGGACCCCACCCGCTCATGGCCTCATTGCCCGGGCTTGTCCCCATGCTTGGCATTCTTGTCAGTCTCACAGAAGGGGACTATTCTCGCCGGGACACTCTCCGCACATGACATGAACGTCACGGGATAGCCAGCCGACCACGGAGACATAGCCACGCCTTGGCACAACACAAACCAAGACAAATCCACCCTAGTCCCTCATTTGTACTGCAGCGTTCCCGCGCACCAAGGAAACCATCTCCAACTCATGCGGAGCTAACCTTGTCCACCAAGGAAAACATCTACCGCCAAGAGGAGCTAACCTTGTCCGGTTCCGACTACACGTACTCACTCGAGAAAAAGGGGGAAACATCACCACATCACAAACGGCGTCTTGCCGCAACGGAATCTCTACGAATCCTTAACGTTCATATGCAACATCACCGAGTCGGACTAACGGTCGCGACAACACCTTCACCCACCATGCCTAATCCACTAACGGAGCGGATCTCTAATGCAAAAATATGTCGGGGACGGACTCAATCAACCCGGAGGTTCCTCTTGAACCTTGGCAAACCAAAACCCATCTCATTTGAGAGTTTGGTGCTCAAAAACTAGAAAGAAGAATAAATGATGCTAAGACATGCATCCTAAGACCGAGAGGAGAAGTGTCGTTACCTTCCGACTCCTCTTCCTTGCCATGGCAAAATACCCGGGTGAAAACCTTCGCAACGATCTAACATCCACGGATCTGGACTCGGCTCGCGATTTGGAGCACCCAAACCTCTCCTACAGCACCAACTCTCCTTCTCCTTCTTCCTTGTTCTCACTGAAAGTCCACCTAGTGTCAACTATGTTCACCTATGGGGGGGGGGGGGGGGAATAGGTGACGTGCAGCGCTTTTGCGGAATTTAAATTGAACCTGCACACGAAAATAAAACAACACAGCACAACAGAGTACACAAGCTATTTATAGTGGTTCCCCGACTTGGGTACATCCACTTTCCCCCTTCGACCTATCTCCCACCAAGGGACGACTCGGTCACTTCTCCAACAGGATTGAAATCCAATCCCTGCACTATCGGAAGGAACCCTTCCACACGTGGGAGTCAACACTCCCACAAAACGGGTTGCACTCAACCCTTACAATACGGAACCACCGTTCCTTTACAACAAAAATGAAATAGAATGTACAAAAGATACAAACTACGTTTGGAGACAAGGTGTCCCTCTTCGTTGACGACGTGTTCTTGAAGTCCACGAAAAGTCCACAACCTTAGACTCTCTTGGAGAGGATCTCCCCGGAACTGGCGGCGGCAAGAAGGGCGGCGGCTAGGTTCACGGGATCGGCGGCGACGACGATGTGCGGCTGCTGTACTTTGGAGATCCAAACTTTGTAGCGAAGCTAGCTAGGTCTACCAATGGTCACACGAGGATCGGTCGTCTCAATCGATTCAGACGTGGAAGTTTTTCCCGATCGACAAATCGAGAGACAAGGGATCTCTGGATAGACGCGTGAGACTCTAAGCTTGGCTAAGCTTCTGTCGCCGGAGATCGGGAAGAAACGCGATCAACAGCGGCGACCAACTTGCTCGAGCGACGACGGCGGCGGCGGAGCGGAACTCGCGATTTTAGGGTTAGATCGTGCTCGGCTTCTTTTCTGTGTAAGTCTACTGTTCAAAATACCCGTATATATATACTGTAGATACTTTCAATTTGACCGTTGTGGGACCCACAAGAAGAATCCCGAAATCTGGTTCAAAATAGTAGAGTGGCAGAATCCGGTCCAGCAGCTTCCAGAGAAATCGCTAAGTAAGAATCGGCGAGAATCGCAGGTGATTCTCGACGAATCGGCGAGAATCAGTTAGTGATTCTCGACGATTCGTCGAGAATCACTAGTGATTCTCGCCGAATCACTTGTTGATTCTCAACGAATATTACTTGGTATTCATGATCTGCTCAGCGATGGGTTCGGCGAGAATCACTAGTGATTCTCGCCGAATCTTACTTGGCACCGTTTTGAGGCGAATTTTCGTCTTTCCACCCATGATGTGCTCCTTGACCCATCCTTGCTCCTTGTCTTCTCTTGCATAACCACGGCCCTGTACTTGAAAGTAAGTGCACTCCAATAGAGAGAGTACACGTAGGCCAACACACTGATCTGCTCAACGAGGGATTACGTCGTGCAGACCCGTGTATATTGACCTACTGCACCCTGACATTGGTGTGCACTTAGCGTGAAATAACTGCAAGTACAACTTGAAAGATTTTATCAAATACATTGTCTATTGACCTTAGCTTGTCCAGGGGCTTCTTCAAATCAGGTACATTGTGGATACAATACCCAACAATCTCCCCCTATTTGAAGAAGCCTAAACCCTACAAGCTAAGGTGAATAGAGCATATGGGAATGAAAACCATAAACTTGAAATTGAGTTTATACATTACCAATACCAATTTCTTGGGAGCCAGCTTGGAGCCACCTTAGCCTTAGCCGAGAGGGTAATCTCCCCCTTTTCGGCTTCTGCAAATCGGGGTCTGTAGCATTTGACCCCTTGCTCCCCCTCTGTTCTTGCGTCTCTGCTCACACTTGAGTTCCTTGCTCCCCCTCAGATCGTGCATGAGCCTGGAGCTTCTGTAGTATTCATTCCTCATAATTGAGCATCCCCAATTCAGTCTTGAAAAGATTGAACTTGGCCTCGTCTAAGGGCTTTGTGAATATATCAGCAATCTGCTTGTCCGTGGGGACATAACAGAGAGAGATGTCCTTGTTCTCCACGTGCTCCCGAATGAAGTGGTAGCGCACTTCAATATGCTTTGTTCTGCTGTGCGATACCGGATTGTTGGCAATGGCAATTGCACTGGAGGAGTCGCAGTACATTGGAACTTCCTTGAACTGAAGGTCGTAGTCGGCTAACTGGTTTCTGATCCATAGGAGTTGTGCGCAACAGCTGCCTGCCGAGATGTACTCAGATTCTGCTGTGGAGGTAGCTACACAATTCTGCTTCTTGCTGTTCCATGAGATAAGCCTTCTTCCGAGGAATTGACACGTCCCGGAAGTGCTTTTCCTGTCATCCCTACTCCCTGCAAAATCAGCATCTGAAAAACCTATTAGCTCGACATCATTGTTTCTCTGGTACCACAAGCCAAGATTGTTAGTACCTTTAAGGTATCTTAGAATTCGCTTCACAGCGACATAGTGAGATTCCTTAGTGTTCACCTGATATCTGGCACAGACACATGTGGAGAACATGATATCCGGTCTACTGGCAGTAAGGTAGAGCAGGGATCCAATGATGCTTCTGTATTTGGTTTCATCGAAAGGTTTACCTTTCTCATCCTTATCCAGAGACATAGTGGATCCCATTGGAGTCCTCATAGAGGTTGCACTCTCCATACAGAATTTCATAAGGAGTTCATTTGTGAACTTTGTCTGAGAGATGAAGATTCCATCCTCAGACTGTTTCACTTGAAGTCCTAAGAAATACTTGAGCTCTCCCATACTGCTCATTTCAAACTTCCCTTGCATAAGTTTAGAAAACTTTTTGCAAAGATTGTTGTCCGTTGAGCCGAATATTATGTCATCGACATAGATTTGCACCAGCAAAATCTTGCCTTTGACTTCCCTGAGAAACAATGTTTTATCTATTTTACCTCTAGAGAACTTGTTCTCAAGAAGAAAACTAGATAAAGTCTCATACCAAGCTCGTGGAGCTTGTTTCAACCCGTATAAGGCTTTATTAAGAAAATAAACATGATTTGGATAAGTAGGATCGACAAAACCTGGGGGTTGAGCGACGTATACTTCCTCTTTCAGGTCTCCGTTCAAGAATGTTGATTTCACATCCATTTGATAGACTGTGAATCCTTTGTGTGAGGCATACGCCAGGAACAATCTGATTGCCTCGAGCCTTGCTACTGGTGCGAAGGTCTGGTCGAAGTCAATCCCCTCCTCCTGTCTGTAACCTTGAGCCACCAGCCTGGCCTTGTTCTTTACGATGACACCATGTTCATCCAGTTTGTTTCTGAAGATCCACTTGGTGCCAATCACATTCTGCTTGTGTGGTCTGGGAACCAGCATCCACACGTTGCATCGTTCGAATTGATGTAGTTCATCTTGCATGGCCAAAATCCATGCTGCATCTTTGTTCGCCTCGTCGAACTTCTTTGGCTCAACCTATGACAGGAAGCTAAGATGCAATACTTCATTAATAGTACCTCTTCGAGTTCTGACACCGACACGAGGATCTCTGATGATCTGATCTCTAGGATGATCCCTCACGTGCCGGAGTTCTAGAAGTCTGGCGTCCGGAGCTTCGACTACTTCTTGGGCTTCTCCTTCTTCTAAGAGATTTGTTCCATTTTGATCTTCAACATTTTCAGATGACGTGGAGGTGGAAACTTTGACGTACTTAGGAGTGTCATCTTTAGCGGTCTCATCCAGACTCAGCTGTTCAAGTCGTGCACCTGCATCTTCAAGAATACCACGTAACCTCTGGTGACTCCTCGATCTGACCCTCCAAAGATGACTTTGGCTCCATTCTCGACTGGAGTGTAATCACGCAGCAGGCTTCTTATCCCAGTCATATGCCGGGAGCATCCACTGTCCAAATACCATATCGGCGTTTTGGTGGCTTTTGGACATTCCTGCAAAACAAAATTAATTTGCCTTAGGAACCCAATCGAACTTGGGTCCTAGATTCCTGGTTAGCACACTCCCCCTCGGTTGGTTAACCCTACGAGTGGTCGGCCTCGCATTGCTAACATGGGGAGTCTCGTAATACCTTGGATTAAACCAACAATCCACGGCAAAGTGACCGACTTTGCCACAGCACCAACAGTCGAATCTGTTGTACCTCTTCCTAGGCTCCTGCCTTACCCTGGGAACGGTGGGCATAGCTGGGGCCTTGGATCTGGAGGTGGAGGCCTCATGGTGACAGCAGTCACATGACTTCGTCACCTTCTGTATAACAGGCTTGGCTTTTGGTGTCTGCTTTCCATTATGGCCGCTAGAGAATTGACCATAATTTCTCATGTGGATTTCCTCATAAGGTGCCTTGAAGGCACTCTCACCGAAGTTCCTGGGAAAGGTCCAACCATCATATCGGCTCTTTGGCTTTGCAACCGAGGGCCGGAAATGATGACCAAAGGTTGATTCAAAGTCATGTTGGTTGCAAGGAAAGCTAGGCTTTCTGAATGCAACAGGACTGAGCGGAGCCTTTCCCTTTTCATCAGCAGAGGCCTTCTTGGCGGCCTTATTCTTCCTCTGGTTCCTGTTTCTCCTGGATGAGGAACCAGATACCCCTACATGCCCCAAGCCAGCTCCTTTGGCCTGAGCAGAGAAGGTATCAACGACTGGAAGAACTGTTTTTGGCATAGAGAAGCTCTTGACGATCTCCCTTTCTGCCGCAAGTTGTTCTTCCAACTTGTCGACTTCCTCCTGCTTAAGATCAAGGAGCTTTAGAGACTCTGAATGCTTTGAAGTCAGGTCGAGGTGCTCCTGTCGGAGAGAAATCAAGCTAGTGACCTCTTCCCTTAGGGAAACACACTCACCCTTAAGGAATTTTACTTCCTTTTTCTCAGCCTTCAATCTCTTTCGACACTCCTCGAAAGTGTTGAGCAGAAGCTCATACTTCTCGAGGAGCTCAGCTTCACGGGCTGAAAGGCTATCCTCAGGTTCATCATCCTGAGACTCAGGATCAGAGTCAGAGTCGGAGAGAGGGGTGTGAGCTTTTACCTTCCCAGTAAATGGGGGGCATTCTCCTTCTGAGTCGGAGCGACCCACCAGCCCGAAGTAGGCTTCCCATCATCACTAGAGTCAGAGGAATCAGACTCACTCAGTGTCTTTGGCCTTTTGGCGATGTAGCTCCGCTCCTTCTTCTTATCTCTAGAGGATTTGTGCTCCTCTTCTTTCCCTTTTTCTCTCTTGCCTTGATAGCAGTCGGCCACGACGTGTCCTGGCTTATTGCATCCAAAGCAAATAATGTCAGAGGAGCGATGTTTGTTCGGTCTAGATGCATACCTGTCAGAAGAATAATTTTTCTTCTGATGCCTGGAGGAGGAGCCGTCTCTCTTTCTTTGATTCCTCATCTTGAGGAACTTCTTGAACTCTCGAGTGATGAGGGAGAAATCCTCCTCCGACAGCTCTGAGCTGGAGGAGCATGGCTCGGAGTCCTCCTCCTCATCCTTTTTCCTGGCACGGTATGAAACCGCACCCTTGCCTTTTCTGGAGTGACTGGCTTTTAGAGCCACAGTCTTTTCTTTGGCTGCCGCCTTCTCTGCTTCTTCTTCTGCTTTTCTGGTGTTCAGCTGAAGCTCATAGGACATCAGCTTCCCAAACAGAATTTGTGGATCAGTTTCAGCTAGTCTGCCAAACTCTCTGATGGCGCAGATCTTTGTGTCTCATTCCTTAGTAAGGGACCTAAGGAATTTATCATTGAGTTCACCATTAGTGAACACTCTTCCGTAGCCTTTGAGGGCGTTGATAATCTTAAGGAAGTTCTCATAGGTGACTCCGATCTCTTCCTTAGGCCCTTGTCTGAAGGCCTCATATTTCTGGTTCAGGAGGGATCTCCGATCATCCCTCACTTCATCCGTACCCTCCATTAGGATGATCAGGCACTGCCAGATCTCCTGTACTATCCTGCAGTTGCTGAAGTTTTGCATCATTGAGTCATCAACTGCGCTGACTAGAATGTTCCGTGCCTTCTTGTCAAGTCCCACTAGCACCAACTCGTCCTTGTCCATTTAAGAAAGTGTCTTCGGCACTTTCTTGGTGGGATCAATGGTGGAGGCCTTAGTAGGGACATAAGGTCCCTCCTCCACGATCATGAAGAGTCGAGGATCAACTGCTTCCACGTAGAACCTGATCCTTTCCTTCCAGATAGGAAAGTTGAGCCTGGTGCACACTGGGATCTTGCCGGAGAACTTGAGCCCGTCCATAGTAGATGTTTGCCTCCTTCTTGACACTAGCGGCAGGATTCAACTCAAGGTGTTAACCTTATTGATGAGCAACCTCCCTCTGATACCACTTGAAAGTCCACCTAGTGTCAACTATGTTCACCTATGGGGGGGGGGGGGAATAGGTGACGTGCAGCGCTTTTGCGGAATTTAAATTGTACCTGCACACGAAAATAAAACAACATAGCACAACAGAGTACACAAGCTATTTATAGTGGTTCCCCGACTTGGGTACATCCACTTTCCCCCTTCGGCCTATCTCCCACCAAGGGACGACTCGGTCACTTCTCCAACAGGATTGAAATCCAATCCCTGCACTATCGGAAGGAACCCTTCCATACGTGGGAGTCAACACTCCCACAAAACGGGTTACACTCAACCCTTACAACACGGAACCACCGTTCCTTTACAACAAAAATGAAATAGAATGTACAAAAGATACAAACTACGTTTGTAGACAAGGTGTCCCTCTTCGTTGACGACGTGTTCTTGAAGTCCACGAAAAGTCCACAACCCTAGACTCTCTTGGAGAGGATCTCCCCGGAACCGGCGGCGGCAAGAAGGGCGGCGGCTAGGTTCACGGGATCGGCGTCGACGACGATGTGCGGCTGCTGTACTTTGGAGATCCAAACTTCGTAGCGAAGCTAGCTAGGTCTACCAACGGTCACATGAGGATCGGTCGTCTCAATTGATTCGGACGGGGAAGTTTTTCCCGATCGACAAATCAAGAGACAAGGGATCTCTGGATAGACGCGTGAGACTCTAAGCTTGGCTAAGCTTCTGTCGCCGGAGATCGGGAAGAAACGCGATCAACAGCGGCGACCAACTTGCTCGAGCGACGACGGCTGCGGCGGAGCGGAACTCGCGATTTTAGGGTTAGATCGTGCTCGGCTTCTTTTCTGTGTAAGTCTACTGTTCAAAATACCCGTATATATATACTGTAGATACTTTCAATTTGACCGTTGTGGGACCCACAAGAAGAATCCCGAAATCCGGTTCAAAATAGTCGAGCGGCAGAATCTGATCCAGCAGCTTCCAGAGAAATCGCTAAGTAAGAATCGGCGAGAATCGCAGGTGATTCTCGACGAATCGGCGAGAATCAGTTAGTGATTCTCGACGATTCGTCGAGAATCACTAGTGATTCTCGCCGAATCACTTGTTGATTCTCAACGAATATTACTTGGTATTCATGATCTGCTCAGCGATGGGTTCGGCGAGAATCACTAGTGATTCTCGCCGAATCTTACTTGGCACCATTTTGAGGCAGCCGGAAAGAGTCGGCGAGAATCACTAATGATTCTCGACGATTCGGCGAGTCGAATCGGCGAGAATCACTTGGTGATTCTCGTCGAATTTTACTTAGACGAATTTTCGTCTTTCCACCCATGATGTGCTCCTTGACCCATCCTTGCTCCTTGTCTTCTCTTGCATAACCACGGCCCTGTACTTGAAAGTAAGTGCACTCCAATAGAGAGAGTACACGTAGGCCAACACACTGATCTGCTCAACGAGGGATTACGTCGTGCAGACCCGTGTATATTGACCTACTGCACCCTGACATTGGTGTGCACTTAGCGTGAAATAACTGCAAGTACAACTTGAAAGATTTTATCAAATACATTGTCTATTTACCTTAGCTTGTCCAGGGGCTTCTTCAAATCAGGTACATTGTGGATACAATACCCAACACTCACTTCTCTCTAGATCTTTAGTAAGAGAAATCTTGGAGAAGAATGAGGGTTTTCAACCCTATTCTCGGACTTAACTCCCCAAGAACAGTCCTGAACCGTCAGATCCTAAAATCTGGGAAAGAATGGCCACGATCCTCCTGGAAAATAAAAGACCTGGGCCGAACACGGCCTGGCACACGCACGTGTCCAGGGCCATATGCCTCATTCGCCGTCACAAATCGACGCGCCTGGAACAGCACACGGGCATCCGACATGCTCGTGTTCAATCCGACACGCCCGTGTCCCCAGTGACACGGCCGTGTGGCCGGCCGTGTGCCTCCATCGACAAGGCCCCGAAACCAACCCGAGAGGTGACACGGCCTGGGACACGCCCGTGTCCCAAGCCGTGTGCCAAGTCTCGACACTCGTCGACAGCCTTTGTGTCGACACCGCGGAAAAACGTCGAGCGAAGATCGTCAACCAAGCAGGACACGCCCTGTGACACGCCCGTGTCACAGGTCGTGTGCCCCAGTCTCGACACTCGACACTCGACACTCGACACTCGTCGAGTGAACATCGTCGACAGAAGATCGTCGACAGACCCACACGGCCTTGGACACGCCCGTGTCCTAGGCCGTGTGCCTTGTCTTGACACACTGTCGAGCGAAAGTGCTGACACCCCTGGCCGAGTGTCGACACGGGCTCGGCACACCCTGCGACACGCCCGTGTCACAGGCTGTGTGCCCTACTCTCGACACAATGTCGAGCGAAAGTGTCAACACTTGGGCCGACTGTCGACACGGGCTCGACACGCCCTGCGACACGCCCGTGTCGCAGGCCGTGTGCCCCCTGCCAGAAACCCAAAAATTTCCAGAAATGCAGACTGACCCTCTCTCAAAACTGGGGTGTTACAACTCTCCCCCACTTAACAGAATTTCATCCCGAAATTACAAAACAAAAGGGTACAAAACTTAACTTGTACCTGACATGAAGAGTTCTGGATATTCTTCTAGCATGGCCTGTTCTCGCTCCCAAGAGAACTCCTCACGACCGCAGTTGTCCCATCGAACTTTCACGAGTTTAACTTCTTTATTCCGCAACTGCCGAGTCTCCGAATCCTCTATAGCAATTGGAAGGACCCGCGTCCTCAAGCCTTCCTCAATCGGCACCGATGCCGGCTCAATCACTACACTAGCCTCCACCAAGGCTTTCCTCAAAACGGAGACGTGGAAGACGTCATGTAATCCACTCAACTCCGCGGACAATGCCAACCGATAGGCTGCTTCTCCCACCCGTTCGATAACTTCAAAAGGCCCCAAAAAGAAGTCAAGAATGAAGAAAAACCTGTGTTAATCCAGTGTGATAACACCTCTGCAATAGCGCTTGCCAAAAATCCCATTTTTCATAATAGGAGCAAACACATCGCAGTGAAGCATCATTTTGTCCATGAATAAATTGAGCTCGGTAAACTACGAGTAGAATATTGCACTACCAAAAACCAAGTAGTCGACATCCTAACAAAAGCTCTACCAAGACAACGATTTCTCATGCTTAGAAATGCGATGAAGGTCGGGCCGCCTCCACATCAAGAGGGGGTGTTGGAGAAAAGCCAGTGATCAGGACGTCGCCACCTACAAAGGCCAACAAGGAGAAGAGTTAACCTAGCAGTAGATAAAAGGGTCAAGAAAAGCTGCACAAAAAGATATGAACAAAATGCTGACCACGGGAATAAAAAAAACTTATCTTATAAGTGTTGACATATATATCTTGTCACCTAATTGCTGGACTTATTTTTAGCTATATCTGCTACTATATAAAGCAGACCCCTGTTGTAACAAATGTGCATGCAATAATAAAAGGCAAGAACTCTTTTGGTCCATATCTCTGCAGTCTTTCTTATAGCCAAAATAAAATAAGATCCAATTAATTAAGAGTTCAATCACCATCAAGCTTCATATTTGTGGACAAATTCCTTGATTTATGGTATGCCCAATTGATTTTTGATTTTTTGTTTTAACTGTAAAATTCCTGGATAAGATATCGTGTGAAAATTCATGGAAAAGCTCTGCATTCAACTCTAAAAAATTAGTGCATGAAGCTGCATCTTTATGTACTGGGATTTCTTCATCTTGCATCTTATAGAAAACTCCAATGTTACTTGGTGCAAGAGTTCTGAAATTGTTTGTTTTACAATCAAAGAGTATTCAAAGTTTAAGTTTTACTTGCACTGATAAACATAGTATTTGAAACTTTTATAATCTCCATGATAAACAAGCAGTTCTTACATGCCAATCAAAGGTGCAGGCTCTCTTCCATATGAGAATTCTAGATCAAGTCTGCCTTGAATTGAAAAGATGGAAGTTCAAAATGCACTCTTTCGTCTATCTCCACTTTACCAAATGTTTCAAGAGTAGCTAAACACCTGAGTGGTTAATATGTTTTTGTGTCTTTTTAAACTATCTTCTTACTTTGGTGTGTTGTGACTTAGTGTTATGTTAGTTTTCAAGAATACACAATAAGCACACAAATATTTATTGTAGTTCCCCAAGGTTTGGGTACATCCACTGTCCCTCCCACCTTTCTATCAGTGTGCTAGACAAGGCCAACTTCTCCAAACTCAGCTCCAAGAGCTTACAATACAGATCCCTCAGGATCTCTCAGACTCCTTCAAGTCCTACCTCAGGCGCAAGACCCTACCACTCAGAGCAAAT
This sequence comes from Platanthera guangdongensis, assembly GCA_039583875.1. Classification (NCBI taxonomy): domain Eukaryota; kingdom Viridiplantae; phylum Streptophyta; class Magnoliopsida; order Asparagales; family Orchidaceae; genus Platanthera; species Platanthera guangdongensis. The sequence goes on along the minus strand of JBBWWR010000154.1, from coordinate 130,890 downwards.
GATGCTCCTACAACTTAGTGATCCATAGATCACATACCCCTCAGATCCATAGAAGGATCTTACACTCAGATCCACAAAAGAATCCTACCAGTCTACCTTTATAGTTTAGGCTTACAACTCATATCAGTTAGGATCCTATAGAGAGAATAAGTATGTTGGTGATGAAAGACTCCATAGAAATTATGCCTGAGTCAGCCTCTTCCTGAACTGAGAAGACTTAGTCATATCCTCTTCACAACACCAAGAAAAGTTCTTCAATGATGATTCTGCTTGTGCTGGGAAGTAACTACAGAGATTGCTTCTTCTTTCTCAGGACAAAATCGTCTTGATCTTGTTGTTAAGAGATGATTTGATCTTCAGGGAATAGTTCCTTCAACAACAAATTATGTTTGTGATTCACAGATAACTTTTTAACAAGCTCTTCAAATGCTTCAACTCAGTCAGGAGGAAGAAGACGACTGCTTTTCTCCGGTTAGGTTATCTTCTAATTTCACGAAACTATCCTTTTGTATCCTGTTGCTCAATGTCTCTATGCATAATATGGGCTGGCTGGAAATGGCAACTACACAATCACTTTTGCATTTACAGCTGTACTAAAGGCATGCGATGCCTTTTGTCTTCTTGCATGCAAGTCCCGCAAGATATGAATTTCTGCTGATGTCAGCATGAGTTAGCGCTTCTAGACTTAGTAAATTTCAGTCAGACAACATAAACGTTGAGTGGAGTCTTGTCACTCAATGCAAAAGTACTTAGAAGATTTCTGCGACTTGAGGCATTGAGAGCATTGAGTGAGTCTTCCTCACTCAATGCATATAGACTTTTATAGTCTTACATCTTAGGCGTCAAGTGAACCTTTATCACTCGACGCATGTGGACTTAGTTGATTTACTCTGTATGAAGGCGTCAAGTGAGGATTCTTCACTCAATGCTTTCTGACTTTGTCGGTCATCTTGATGAGGCGTTGAGTGACCTTTCTTCACTCAACGCTTCTGTACTTAGTATGACTGTTTGTTGAGGAGGTGTTGAGTGAATTGCCTTCACTTAATGCTTCTGGACTTAGATAGATTTCTTTGACAGCAACCCTGCGGCTTTAATTGCATGTTGTCCTGTCGATGCTTTTGCTTCACTCATTGCTTCTAGACTTAGCCAGATTTCTGCTTTGGCAATACAGAGGCTTTGAATGCCTGTTGTCCTGTCGATGTTTTTGCTTCTTGGCGTTGAGTGAACTGTCTTCACTCAACACTTCTGGACATAGCCAGATTTCTGGGTTGTCAATATATAGGCTTTGACTACCTGAACATCATTCAGAGATTTTAGCCCCTTGGTGTTGAGTGAACTACATTCACTTAATGCTTCTGGACTTAACCAAATTTTTGCTTTGTCAGTATCCTGTCATGAGTCCATCTGACTTTATGACTTTGACAACTTGTCAAATATGTTCAAAAGAGAACAACTTGCATATATTGAATTAAGGGCATCCATCAAATACATTCATGTGTATACCACTGACTTGCAGACTTTCTTCAAATCTAGGACATTTTAATCATTAGACCCAACAATCTTTCCCTATTTGAAGAATTCAGAACCTTAGTCAATGATATACATTTAACTTAATTAAGTAGATAAACATTACAGAATGTTAAATCAATAAGATGTAAATGAAATCCATAAGATTTAAGCACACAGACATAAAATTTTCATTGAAGGAAATATTCATAAATAGATTTGTGATTAATACAAAATATTCATATTCCTACAACCACTTAAAGAAAGAAAGAAATAACTCAAGTTTCAGGTTCCTTAATAAAAATCCTCCTATTGGGTTTCTTAGCTGCCTGCTCTTTGTATTTGTTGCCCTTTTTCTTTTCCCTCTATCTTTCAAAGTAACTGTTTGGCTTGGGGAAGTACTTGCTGGGCTCCACAGTATCTGGTGGCAGTGCCCCTAACTTTTTGTCCCTTCTAAAATTTCTTCTCAGCTCCTCATTGCACTCAAGCTTGCTCCATTCAAGGGAGCTGTAGAGCTTTCACCTGTTAGTTTTGTGGTCTTTAATTTGATCTCAGGCAGACAAGATGATGGTCTTTGATTGATCACTCCACTTCTCAAAGTCAGGCCTGGTCTCCATATCTTCTCTATATCTCTTCTTGCTGAGCCTTACTTCTTCTTATTCCTCAGCAACTGACTTGCCTTTAGCCCTAATAATCTGATTAGCAGTGAGGCTGAATGTAGGAATTTCTGGAGTAGTTGAAGGTTCAGCCCACTGTGCAGCACTTTGATCATCATATTGAACATCACTGTGATCATCATATTGAGCACCATATAGTTCTTCAAGGATTGGTGAAGTTTCAATGTTTTTATATAAGAGTTTCTCAAGACCCATTGAGCTTCTGATTACATTTATAGTCCAAACTGGATTCTCAGTATTTTGCTTTATCATTGATCTCTCCCCCTTTCTGACTTCTTCAGAGGTAGTAACAATCAGAGTGTTCTTTGCAGTTGTGAGTCTCCCATCCAAAAAGTTGATTCTTTTGGTAACATGATTTTTGACCTCAAGAATATGGTCATCCAGAATTTGCGTGCATGCATCCATTCTCCTTTCAGTTAAGATCATGTGTTCATTCATCAGTTTCTTCTGGGCACTGTGGACCACATCCATATTGGTGGATGTGATGTTCTAGTTTTGCAGAATGCCATTTTGGGTTAGTCTAACTTCTTGAAGTTTACTTTCAGTGAATGTGATAGCAAGTGCAACCCTCATGAATAATGACACAGTGTTTGCTTTCAGCAGATTGACCTCAAACCTGATGGACTTTATTTTAGTAGAGAGATTTTGTCTCACTTCCTTGATGGAGTCATCAATATAGTGTTCCAGTTATCTTCTCTTATCATCTAGTAACCTTTTTAGTTGTGTTAGGAAGGAGGATGATATTTGATCAGGTTTAACAGTTGTGCCTTGGTCACATACCTCCTCATCCCTATCCCTATCTAGAATCCTGATTTCTGAATCAGCCATCATATAGTCTAAAGAATGTACATCAGCTTGTGCCTCAGTAGCAGTAATGTCCATGTCAGCTTTAGAGTAGACAATAGCATGCACAGTAACTTGAGCAGGGAGTTCAAAGTGAATCACCCCCACAGCCTCAGCATTGTCCTTAGAGACAATCTAATCTTCTGTAGTGGTGACTTGAACTTCTTCTGTCACTGTTAGAGGAGCTTTTTCATCCTCAACTGGAGTATGGGGAATCTTCCATATAGGCTTATCTAGAATCTGGTCTATTCTGCTCTGTAGATTATCTAGGAGGTAGTCAAGCTTGTCCTGAATGTCAGATTGAACTTGATTCCCCTTTTCTGGAGCATATTCCCTGACAATCTCCCCATCAATGTTTGTACAAATAGTTTCTACTAGCTGGACAGACAGAATGTCCATGACTTCAGCTGGTATCTCTTCAGACTATGTTCCATCCAATTGACTCCTTGCAGCATGTTCAGAAGAGATTGAAAAATGAGCACTCATATCCCTTCTAGCCCCTTCAATAGACTCAGACAACTGGAGATCATGAGGCTCTTCATCATTTTCTCAAAGGAACTGCTCTCTGTACTTTCCTCAGTAATAAGAACAGCTTCTTCTTCTTCTTATCAACTGTCTGTGCATGTGCCAACAGAACTATGTCCCATCTATCGAGCATCTTTGAATCCATCGTCCTCATATGATGGATTTTTGTTCCTAGCCTTAAGTTAAGGATCCCTGGAATAGTGTTGTGCATAAATAGAGACATAATCCTGCCCAGGTTTGGCTCAGGGATACAGTACATAATTCTATCAAAGAGTACCCTTCCCTAATCAATTTTCTTAGAAATAATTATCCTTTCCATCAACTCAAACATCTTCTTCAAAATTTTATCATGAGAGCCTGACTTGCACAACAGCACCTTCCCAACAACATCTGCTAGGAATTTTCTTTTCAGGTTCAGTTCTCTTCGCAAGATTGATCTAGTGGAGTGTTGGACAATCCACACCACTTCAGAGCAGCCCTAATATCAGTTTGGTCCAATTCTTCTTCTTTATGTTACATCCGGAACTTGGGCAGTTGTAGTGCCTTGCTCGATCATTTTGGGGTGACCTTGACTTTATTTCCATCGATGGAAGACCTGAGTTTAGTGGATGATGAGTCGACCTTAGCATTTGAGTATAACTCAAGTACTTCCCTTTTCCAAAGTAGACTGGGCCCTTAAAGAACAAATTCTAGTTCAGCGACCTGTAAAAGGTGGAGAATAAGCTGTACTTCCTCTAGAGAATCCTTGAACCCATTTTGCACTAACTCTGATCCCTTGAACAGGAAATCTAATCATTTTGGCGACACTGCTCTTGTTAATTTCAGTAGATTTCCCGAGCTTTCGTTGTTTAGTCGCAGGGGGCAGAGAAGGGAGAGGAATAGTGTATTTTTATTCTAAGCACACACTGTTCTATTTATACATACCTCTAATTTGAGAATGTGGAGAGGCGTGTACCTGTTGTGATGATCATGAGGAGATTAATGAATTAGATTAATCTTGTAGATTAGCCGTAAATAGGTATCCATGAATGTTTGCGTTGAGTGGATTTGACGCACTCAATGCACTCGACGCTTGATCCCTTAGACTCAGCGCATTCGATGCTTGGACACAGTCCATAATTTCCGTGTTATCCTACATAATTAAATACTACCAGAAAAAACAACAAAAGAAGAGCTACTAAAGCTAGACTAAGTTCATCATACCCAATTCAAATTTGAAGGAGTTGAACTTGGCATCATCTAGTGGTTTGGTGAAGATATCAACCACTTGCTTGTTAGTGAGGACAAACTTAAGAGTGATGTCCTCACATTTTACATGCTCGCTAATAAAATGATACGTAATCTCTATATGCTTAATCCTACTATGGGATACATGATTCCTAACAATAAAGATAAAACTAGTAGAATCACAAAACATAGGAGTTCTGTTTAGCTTGACGTTGTAGTCCTGAAGCTGATGTTGGATACAAAATAGCTAAGTACAACAACTTCCAGCAGGTATGTATTCTGATTCAGCAGTTAATATAACAACACTTCTTTGCTTTTTGCTGCTCCAAGATACAAGTCTTCTTCCTAGAAATTGACAGGAATCAGATGTGTTTTTCTTGTCTTCTCTACAACATGCAAAGTCTGCATCTGAATACCCATTTAGTTCAAAATTATTATTTATAGGGTACCATATGGCAAGATCAGGTGTGCCCTTGCGATATCTCAATATTCATTTAGCTGCAAAGTAATGAGACTCTTTGGGGCAATCCTGGTATCTAGCATAAACACATGTAGCATACATGATGTCTGGCCTACTAGCAGTGAGGTAGAGGAGGGAGCCAATTATACATCTGTATAAGGTTTCATCAACAGGTTTCCCAGTCTCATCCTTGTGCAATGACACACTTGACCCCATAGGTGTTTTTCTTATGGAGGCACTCTCCATTCCAAACTTTTTAATTAACTACCTTGTGAACTTAGATTGTGAGATAGATAATCAATTCTCAGACTGTCTTACTTGGAGGCCCAAGAAGTACTTGAGTTTACCCATGCTACTCATCTAAAATTTATCTTGCATAAGTTTGGCAAACTTTCTGTAGAGGATCATCAGTAGAGCCAAAAATTATGTCATCTACATAAATTTGGACTAAAATGATCTTACCCTTGACTTCCCTTAGGAATAATATCTTGTCTATTTTTTTCCTTTGAGAATTTATTCTCAATGAAAAAGCTATACAGGGTTTCAAACCATACCCTAAGGGCTTGCTTCAACCTATACAAAGCTTTTCTAAGCTTAAATACAAAATAAGGAGAGTTAAGATTAACAAAACCTGAGGGTTGCTCAACATAGACCTCTTATTTTAGGTCACCATTTAGAAAAGTTGACTTGACATCCATTTGGTAGACCTCAAATCTTTTATGTATAGCATATGCAAGGAAAAGTCTAATAGCTTCCAATATTGCCACTGGTGTAAAGTTCTGATCAAAGTCAATACCTTTTTCTTGTATGTATCCCTTGGCAACCAGTCTGGCTTTATTCTTGATTATAACACCATTTTCATCAAGATTATTCCTGTAGATCCACTTGGTTCCAAAAATGTTATGTCCTTGTGGTCTAGGAACCAGCTTCCAGAACTTGCATCTCTTGAACTAGTTTAGTTCCTCTTGCATAGCCACAATCCAAAATGGATCTATGTTGGCATCTTCAAACCTTTTAGGTTCAACCTGAGATAAGAAGCTGAAGTACACCGTAATGGTGAAGCTTCTGCTCCTTGTTATAACTTCTTGGATAACATCTCCTATGATCTGATTTCTGGGATGATCCCTCATATGCCTGACTGCTGGAGGCATTCTTACTTCACCATCATGAACTTCAGTGGCTGGATCTTGCTTGTCCTCATCCATATCCTATGTACTTTATCCTTCTTCTGGAATGTACACATCATCACCTACTTCTAGGGTAGTTTTATAAGTGTCCTTGATGGCTACTTTATCCATCTTCATCTCTATACCTGCAGATCTAGAGGATCTTGACAGCTCACTGTTAATCATTGATGACTCATCAAATACTACATTAACAAACTCTTTTGCAACTTTATTTTTCAAGTTGTAAACTCTATATGCTTTGTTATAATTGTTGTACCCAATAAATATCCCTTCATACGATTTGTCAGGAAACTTAGTCAAATAGGAATTCCCATTATTAAGCACAAAACACTTACTACTAAAGATCCTGAGATAGGCTAGATTTGATTTTCTTCTTTTTATAATCTCATAGGGAGTCTTATTGTATTACTTGGTGATAGAGGCTCTATTCAGTACATGACAAGCAGTGTTCACAGCTTCAGCCTAGAAGTATTCTCGGAGAGAAGTGTCACTGAGAAGTATCCTGTCAACCTCTATGAGAGATCTGTTTTTCCTCTCAGCTATAACATTTTGGTGGGGTATTCTTGGAGAGGAAAACTCTTGACAAATCCCTAGTTCCTCAAACAATTTTGTCAGGCCTTCGGACTAAAATTCAGTACCATGGTCACTTCTGATCTTGACCACAAAGCTGTCTTTTTCATTCTGAACATGCCTAATAATGGTCATGAAGATGTCCGTAGTTTCAGACTTTTTCTTTAGGAAGTGAACCAAATTATATCTGAAATAATAATCAACTATCACAAGTGTATAGACTTTCCTACCCAGACTATGAACTGGCATAGGAGCAAACAAGTCCATATGTAGGAGGTACAAACACCTCACAGAATCCTTGGCCCTAATGCTCTTAAAGGATGCTTTAATCTACTTACCCGTTTGACATGTAAAACAAGTACCCTCCTTAGTGCATCTCATATTGGGTCCATTTCTGACTAGTTCTTCACTAAAGAGCTTGCTAATGGTCTTGTAGTTCAAGTGGGTAAGCTTCTTGTATCATTGTACATAGTAAGAGACTTTCTCATTATCAACTAGACACACCGGAGTGACAGAACTCAAACACAAGAAGTTTAAACAGTAGATATTTCCACTCCTAGTATCTGTTAAAATGACATCTCGGTCACTTGATCTTTTAATTGGACACTCATCCTTGTGGATGATAATGACTTAGCATAGATCATATAGTTACCTTATGCTTAATAGGTTGTGTTACAACCCTTCCACATATGCCACTTTTATGAGTGAGACTATGCCATTGGTGATCATACCATAGCCCTTTGTGACTCCTTTTTTCTGAGCCTCCAAAGATCACTTTAGGTCCATTCTTTACTAGACTGTATTCCTTTAAATGGCATCTTGTTCCAGTCATATGCCTGGAACACCCACTGTCCAAGTACCATATTGGTGTATGGGTACTTGGAATAAACTGTAACCACAATTTAGTTTACCTTAGGATCCTAAAGGAGTTTGGGTCCATGGTTCTTGTTAGTTTGAAAATGAACTTGTCTACCTGCAACATTCATGACATAAAAGACTTGCCCTTACCCTTGACACACTAGGGTTGTGCTAACAATCTATGGAAAAGTGTCCCACTTTATCACAACACCAACATTCATGGAAATTGTATCTCCTCTTCTGAATAGCCCTTGTATATTGCAAGCTGTCAACAGCTGCCTATTCAGAAGGGAGAGCAGTAGCCTTTTTCTTATTTCTGTCAACAACAATCTGAATGAAAATGAGTCTTCCATTAGATGTACTTGGCTTGCTCTAAGTACCTCTAATAACAGTCTTCTTTGCATTGGACAAGCTGTTGATGGCTTTAGAGATGGCTAAGTCAGGTTTACAGACTGACTTACTTTTGGTTTGAGTAGTTTCTGGAGGAATTTGGGAATTGACTGCTGCCCTATCCTTGAGTGTGAGAGTTGGGACACCAAACACAAATGGTTCATGAGGGGCTACTTGGATTTCCTCATGGGGAGCCTTAAAGGCACTCAAGCCCCTGCCCTTCCTTTCACTATAGCTGTGAGCAGTTTTGTTCACACTATAGGATCTTCCATTTAACCAATGACTATATATACTTTCTTGGTCAAACTTGTTGGATGGCAATAGAACTTTCTCAAAAGAGATATTAGGCTGAATTGGAGCCTTGCCCTTACTCATATTCCATTTTCTAGTATTCCTCTCAATGTACCCCATCCCCTTCTTATCATTTTGGATGGTGAAGGTATCAATGAGTGGAAATACAAATTTAGGTTTGGAGTATTGAGCCACTAGCCTCCTCTCTTTGAAGATCTTATCTTTAAGATCCATAATGATCTTGTTCTTTTGGCTGATAGTCCTAATTTGGATGATTGAGATAGTCTTCAGCTGGCTGACTTCCCTCCTCATCTGATTAAGCAAAGGTGTTGAGTCAGACAGCAGGGAAAAATAACTAGCTGTAGGGAGACAATCTCCTTGTATTGTCTTTTTGATAAACAACTTGCTCTTCTTCAGAGCTTCCAAGATTAACCCATACTTGTCAATCAATTAATTGACATCTTCCTCAGTTTCTGAGTCATCATCATCACATGATGAAGGTGCATCAGAATTGGGACTTATTTCATAATCAGATTCTGAAGATGTGAGAGAATGAATTTGTACCTCATGTTGATCAGTCCTATCCTGGATAAATTCACCATATGTCATGACCATAAGTCCATAATAGCAACTATGATCTTCATCCACCTCATTGTCACTATCTGAGTGTGACAGAGGGGCCCTGATGCTTATCCTTACAACTAGATAGTCCTTATCTTCTTAAGCAACAACAGCTAACAACCCAATATAGGCATCATCTTCTTCTTCAGAGTCTGAATATGCTGAGTCAGTTTGACTCCAGCTCTTCTCATTCTTAGCAATGAAGGTCTTGTCCTTCTTGCCCTTGTGGTGGAGGTGCTTCTTCTCACTTATCTCTTTTGTCTTGACTGGGATATCATCAATGACATGACCAGGCTTGATACAATATTGACAAACAATTTTAGAGGAAATATGTTTGGGTTTGGAATCATACCTGTCTCCTTTGGAGAATTTCTTCTTGGACTTATTGTGATCCTTCTTGTGATGTGAGGAGGAAATATTATTCTTCCACTGCCTCCTCTTTATCATCTTCTGGAATTGCCTTGAGAAGGCAGCAAATTCTCCATCTGACATGTTACTGCCAGATGATCTTGTTGGATCCCAAGTTGAATTTGGGCTAGGTTCACTAAACTAGGATTATTGATCCACCTTGTATAGCCAAGGTCATGTCTGTGTCCTAGAGTCCAGGACATGTCCTTAGATTCAACATTGCATGGACCAGCCAAAAACAGACTACAGAAGACTCAATACTTAGAGAAAAATCAGTTTCAGGAAAGTGAGTTCGACGTTCGTCGAACTCAGGTCGACGAAAGTCGTGCTTAGCTTGACGAACTCAGAGACAATTCTCTGAGTTGAGCTCGACAAACTTAGTTCTCAGGTCGATGATTTTTGGATACTATACTTCAACATTCTAAGTCCAGAATTCCTTTCTCTGAACTCCAGTCGACGAATTTATGTTCTCATTTTGACAATCTTAGTGAACAGAATTGGCAAGTGTTTATCAAGTAGCAGTTAGCAGTTCTCAGGTCGACGATCTTGGATCTCAGGTCGACGAACACCAATTATCTGGTTGACGAACATGACTTCTCAGCTCGACGAACTCTGGACCCAAGTCGATGAATTCTGTTCTTTTCTCGATGATTTCTGTGCAGTTAAAGACTTGGATTTTTCCTTCCTTCTGTCCTTATTTTATTACAGTAATTCCTAAGTAATCAATGCTCAATATTCTCTGAATTTTTCCATTATAAGCAACATTGATTATGGGATTCATCAGGATTATTACTTATCATTTCTCAATGGGACAGTTGGGGAAATCAATTAATGCAGACATTCTCAAGGCCGTCAGCAATCAATGCTGGAAGGAATTCAAAAATTCTAAGGAAAATTTCATAGAAAATATAAAAGGGATTTCATCCTCCTTCTCAACACATAGAGAGAGATATACAAAAGAACAAGATACAACAACAACATTAAAAACGCTTCTCTATACAGAAAAAGAATCTGGTCTTCACTCTGACACTGCTGAAGAAGAAGAACACACATCCAAATCAAGAGTCTTCTTCATTCTTCACTCCAGGATTCTTCAAGGATAACAAATCTTTATCAGTCAAGAAGTTCGTGTATCACTTCTGGTCAAAGCTAAAGAAAGAAGACCTACTCACCCTAAAGCAAAGCTCCAATCTTCCTGAACAACTCTAAAACTCAGGGGGAGCTTTGTTAACATAAAAGATCCACTAGTCTTCTCAGTTGTATTTGAGAAAGAGAAGACACCATCATTCTCTCCCCCTCACTGTATAAAGGGTTCTTTAACTCCCTTCAAAAGTTATTCATTGGTTGTAGGTCACCTGATCAAAAGACTTGGGTTAGTTTTTGAGCACCTGATCAAAAGCTCATTGGTGGCAGTCACCTGATCAAAAACTGTTAGTGGATTCCTACCAGGGTGGTAGAAGAGTGGATGTACTTAGGTTGGGGAACCACTATAAAAATTCTTGTGTTGTCTGGTTGCCCTTTTTTCCTTTTTGTTCTTGCTATGTCTATGTTAGTTAGATTAATTTTTGTTATGCATGTGGTAGATTAGTGTATCTTATGATTTCACTTTTATTTACAACAAATTAGTATAATATAGCTGCCCTACACAGAAGTGTTTTTATTTACAACAAAAAGTTTTAAAGATTTCAAAGATACTCTATTCACCCCCCCCCCCCCTCTAGAGTATTTCAGGTCTAACCCTCACTTTCAATTGGTATTAAAGCAGTGTTTCTTTGGTTGTACAAGTTAACCCTTGAACCAAAAGATCCTGTGTTAGATCTGCACTTTTATTTCTCTTAGGATTATATTCACAGCATGACACAGAACAAGGACTATGTAAGCACCAGACCTCCAGTGTGCAACTTAAGTAAGTTTGTCATCTAGAAGGCAAGAATTAAACTATATATGAATCCCATTGATGAGGACATCTACAACTCTATTTTGATAGGTCCTCCTCAATCAACTGCCTATACATCTACAACAACCTCAGGCACACATGTTATTCGATCATATGAGTGGATAGATGCACAGAAGAAGTCCAAGATTGTTGATGCAAAGGACATGAATATTCTGGCTCAGACTATGTCTGATGATATCTTCCAGAAGGTGGCTGAATACACATCAGCCAAGGTTATTTGGGACTTTCTCATCCAAATGGTGGCTGGCTCTGCTGATGAGAGGAAAGATAGAAGATCAAATCTCATATCCTTGTATGAGAACTTCAAAAAGGATGAGTCAGAATCTGTTGCTGACATGTACAACAGACTGAGCTCAATAATCAATGAGCTGAAGACCATGGATAAGGACATCACCCTTATTGAGGTAAATGATAAAATCCTCATGTGCTTCCCAAGCTCATGGGATTCAAGGATCTGGACAATCAAGGAGGCCATGAGCTTAAATGAGATTTCCACAGAATCTCTATTGGGAAAGCTCAAGTCCTATGAGCAACTAATAAAGTCCAGAGAAGCAGCTGAACAAAGGACTCCTCCACCAACAAGAAAGGAGCACAACTTAGCATTTAAGGCTGTTGAAGAGACTGAAGCTTCAACAGTAAATGAAGAATTGATGAGTCTCCTTGCCAAGAGATTTTAGAAAATGGCAAGAAAGGACTTCAGAAGAAAATCATCCAGACAGGATGATAAGCCAAGGTATGATAAAACACCTACTAAAGAAGTAGTATGTTTTGGGTGCGGGAAACCTGGACACATTATCTCAGAGTGTCTAGAGAATCAGAAGAAAGAAAGAAGAAGAGAGAAGGACTCCAGAAGACAACAAAGTAACAGGCCTTCCTCCAGCAAATACAGAAAGAAGGAGAAGGGCTTTATTGCTGATACCTGGTGTGAGACAGAGGATGAATCCACTTCTTTCAGTTCCAGTAAAGAGGAAGAAGAGGCAAGGGACAAGGAAGTATACCTCATGGACATCAATGCCTCTAGCAGTCAATCAGATGATGAAGAATCTGATAATGAAGGAGCTTCAAAATCAGAAGCTGATCAGGTACTTTCATCTTTTGATTATAATTCTGACAGTTTCAAAATTGAATTTAAAACTATGTGCATTGACCTAATCAACTCTGAAAAAGAAATTAAAATACTTAGGGAAGGACTATCCAATCAAGAAAATCTGATGTCTGAAAATACTAAGTTAAAAGATGAACTAACACTAGCTAATGAACAAATTATTGCTTTAAAAACACAGCTATGTGAGGCTAAGCAACTTGAGGAATCTCTTAATGGGAGAAGCCTTAAGCTGATGGACATTACAAGCACAATCAATGCCAGACTGAATGTCAAACTGGGCTTGGGTGCATCATCAAGTTTACCCCCCATATTTAAGAGGAACATATTATCCACACCAATAAAATTTGTTTCTAAGAAGGGTAAAGAAAAAGTAGATAATAACAATCCTAATCAAACTGAAATCACCCACAAAAATAAGAAAAGAAGAAAGAGTAAGAAAAATAATAACCAGAACAATGTTCAATAGTTTTCATCGAACTCCGATCGACGAAACATGTACAGTTCGTCGAACTCAAGTAGACGAACTTAAAACGCAGATCTATATTATAATAATTCGTTGAACTACAATCGACGAAACCAGTATGGTTCGTCGACCAGAGATCGACGATTTTGGGGTTCAGAAAATGACTTCTATCATTCTCTGAATGGAGTTCGATGAAATCACCCTAATTCGTCGAACTCAGGTCGACGAACGTACCAGAATTCGTCGAACGCAGATCAACTTAACAAAAACTTAAATTTTTCTAAAGAAAATAACCAACTTAGGGAGAATATCAACCCATTTACCAAATGGATAATTCCTCCTAGAAGTTATCACCCCTTTGGATAAAAAAGCCAACCTGAGTGCTCTTACATCTCCAACTTTTCTTATGTAAAGAAACAAGGACCCAAGGTAACCTGGGTCAAAAACAACTAATTGTTTTCTTTGCAGGTAAAGAGCTGTCTAGCTGTTAATTAAAAATAGTATCTGGACAGTGGATGCTCCAAGCATATGACTTGCAACAAGGATAACTTAAATAACTACAAGTCCAAGCTGGGACTAAAGGTGATCTTTGGTGATTCAAATTGGGGCCAGTCTGAAGGGTTTGGAGAAGTAAAAATTGGAGCAGTCACTTTCAGAAAGGTGACATCTGTAAGTGGACTCAAACATAACCTCATCTCCATAAATCAACTATCTGATAAAGGTTATCAGGTATATTTTAACTCAAGTTCTTGCATTATTTCTAATAAAGAAAAACAAACTATTTTAATTGGAAATAGACAAGATAACATATACATAGTAGATTTTCATTCTGCAACTTCAGATATCTGTTTACTTAATATTTTTTACAATCAAAAGGATATATGACATAAAAGACTACGACATGTTAATATGAAAAACATTGCTAGACTATCTAAAGACAACCTTGTGAGAGGCTTGTCTTTTGGTCCCTATAGGAAGGAAGGCCTCTACATGGCTTGTCAACTAGGCAACCAAACTAAATCTAGTTTTGAATCAGTTAATAAGAGTGATTTACCTAGGATCTTGTACTTGATACACATGGACCTTTTTGGACCTATTGATGTACAAAGCCTAGGAGGGAAATCTTATACTCTAGTTATTGTAGATGACTTCTCAAGATTCACTTAGGTGTTCTTTCTGAGATCTAAGTCAGATACATTCAATATTCTTACAGATTTTCTCAGGACCATACAGATTGAGTACTCTACTCATGTTGCATTGATCAGAAGTGATGATGGTACAAAGTTTGAGTCTCTTCTTATGTATGAGTTATGTGAGAAGGAAGGTATCAAGCATTGCTTCTCAGCTCCTAAAACTCCTCAACAAAATGGGGTAGCTGAAAGGAAGAATAGAACCTTAACTGAAGCTGCAGGTACATTACTTGCAGATGCTAACATGCCCCTATCTTTTTGGGCAGAGGCTGTAAGCACATCAAACTATATACTGAATAGGGGTTTGATACATAAACTTAAGAATAAGATTCCCTATGAATTACTTAAAGGGAAGAAACCTAAAATCACCTATTTTAAAGTATTTGGTTGCATATGTTATATTCATAGTAATAACAAGAAGTATATTAGAAAGTTTGAAGCTAAGGCTGAAGAGGGAATTTTTCTACGATATTCCCAAGTCAGCAAATCTTATAGGGTGTTTAATAAATCTTCTTTAAAAATTAAGGAATCAATACATGTGACTTTTGATGAGGCTAACATATCTTATAAGGAGAAAGAAATTTCTACCAATAGCACTTTGTAGGTACCTCACTTGTGTGAGAAATTGGGTGAGTTAAACCTTCCACAAGAGGTTATGTCACCACCTACTCCACAAGCTGATGAAGGTAGTGAAGAAGAACTTATGGAAGAAGTTGAAATTACTTCAACAGCAAACATTATTCCACAAGAGGAATTAACTCCACATGATGTTACTGAACCAACTCCATGTAACGCCCCAGATTTTTTTTCGTTGAATGATTGCATACGCTTGATGGGCGTTGCGTTGGCTCTGACCGTTGTTTGAGCATGGTTTTCACGTGGGCTTTCGAGTGGCTGTTTTGGTAGCCTAGTTGCACGGTTCCCCAGCAAGCCGGAGTCTCTTTTTGGGGACTCGGTGAGGCCTCTTATCGAATGCATGCACTTTCTCGAGCCTGAGTCGTGTTGCTCAAAACGGGTTGATTGTATGAAATTTTGTATGGAAGATGTGGAGTTAGTAGATAAAAGCATGTTTGCTGGTTTTTACCCCCTCAGGTGCCAAAATTATGGATGCAGTTTCTTGTAGCAGGGGAGAGGTGTATGAGGTCAAAGACCTGGAGCGCATTTGGGTGACACGGCCTGGGACACGGTCGTGTCCCAGGGCGTGTCGTGGTACACGGTCTGTGACACAGGCGTGTCACAGGGCGTGTCCTGGGTGTTCGACGAATTTCGGTGACAAAGTTCACTCGACAAGTGTCGAGTGTCGAGAGAAGGGGTACACTACCTGTGACCCGGGCGTGTCATAGGGCTTGTCCCGTTCTCGACGAACTTTGCTCGACGAAATTCACTCGACGAGTGTCGAGTGTCGAGAGAAGGGGTACACGGCCTGTGACACGGGAGTGTCACAGGGCGTGTCCCGCGGCCGACGAACTTCGCTCGACGAAGTTCACTCGATGAGTGTCGAGTAGGGGTGACACGGTTTGGGACACGGGCGTATACCCAGGCCGTATCCTTCTCGGTTTGTTTGGAGGGTGTTGTGGGCTGTGTCACGGCCGTGTGACACGACCGTGTAGATAGGCGTGTTCAGTGACACGGCCTGTGACATGGGCGTGTCACAGGTCGTGTACTGTTTGGAGGTGAGGCGGTTGCCCACTGCTTAAGTGACATGGCCTGTGACACGGGCGTGTCACAGGGCGTGTCAGGGCCGAAAATCAATTTTTTCAGTTTTTTTGTGTCGTTCATTTCTCTGATTCTGGATCAAATGGTCCAGCTATGTTCTGGAAGATATAAGACCGAGAAAGAGATTCTTCCTCCTCACTTATCCCTTTCTTCACCTTCTTCTTCATTCTCAAAGAGAAAGCAAGGGAGAAAAACTAAGGCAAGGGAAGGAAAGAGAGAAGCAGCCGTCGCGGTGTCATCTCATTTCAGGCAAGCGGTGTTCTTCACCCTTGCCAATCTTGTTTTCTTGTTCTTTGATTGTGCAAGTTTAGCTAGCTTTCCCCTTTCAATTTTACTAGCTTGTTCTTCTTGTTTTGCACCTCACTTTTGTCTAAATATGTTAGCCTTGTTACTCTTACTTTTGTTTAGTACTCTTAAGTATAAATCCACTTGTTCCTTCAAGTATTATATGCTTACCACCTACTTATCTAATTTCCCTATGCTCAATTCTTTCTTATGTCTGTAATTCTTAATTTTATTCATGTAGCTTTACCTTTCTCATTCATGTACTTTTTGCTTGTTCATGTGATTTCTTCTGGTTCATGTCATAGTCATGTTATGATAAGCTTGTTGGTTTGGTCGGCGTTGTTACTTGTGGAGTTCGCTTATGGTGAAGTAGATACCCAAACTCTATCAAGTTAATATAACTTGGGTGATTTGTGGTCATGTTTGGGAACGAGATCATCCGACTGCATGGTGTGCCAGTCAATATCATTTCAGACCGGGATTCCCGATTTACTTCTCGTTTCTGGAAGAGTCTACAAGAGGGTTTGGGGACGGATTTGAGGTATTCCACTGCTTACCACCCTCAGACGAATGGCCAAATGGAACGAGTAAACCAAATCATGGAAGATATGATTCGATGCTACATTCTTGAGTATGGCGGAGCATGGGATGAACGTTTGTGCCTTATGGAATTCGCATATAATAACAGCTATCAAGAAAGCTTGCAAATGGCTACGTTCGAAGCTTTATATGGGCGACGATGTCGGACTCCCCTATTTTGGGCTGAGGTTGGCGAGCAGCCTTTGTTGGGCCCAGAGGCGCTCGAGGACATGGAAGTTGTCGTACGACTTATTCGGGAGAAGCTCCGGATCGCCCAAGAGCGATATGAAAAGTACGCCAACCGGCGAAGGTCGGAGTTAGAGTTTGCTGTGGGGGATTTCGTCTTCCTAAAAGTCTCCCCAATGGTTGGAACTAAAAGGTTTGGAAAAGAGCGCAAATTAGACCCAAGATTTGTGGGTCCCTTCAAGATTCTTGCGCGGGTTGGTGCATCCGCTTACAAAGTCGAGTTACCCGTGAACTTTCCTGGTGTTCACGACGTGTTTCATGTCAGCCAACTTCGAAAGTGTGTGCGGAATGACAAGCAAGTTTTTGACTTTGTGCCGCAGTTGACGCCGAACCTTTCTTATGTGGAGATGCTCATCCGTATTTTGGACTCCCAAGATCGCGTGTTGCGGAAAAAGAAGATTCCTATGGTCAAGGTGCTATGGAAAAATCAGAATGTGGAAAGCGCGACGTGGGAGCTCGAGTCAACGATGAGGGCGGCTCACCCTGATTTGTTCCCATAAATTAAGCTGGTATGTGAATTAGTGTTTTTGTTTGATTACTTCTTGAATTGATATACGAAGTATTGAAAAGTTTCGAGGCAAAACTTTTTGTTAAGGGGAGTTACTGTAACGCCCCGGATTTTTTTTCGTTGAATGATTACATATGCTTGATGGGCGTTGCGTTGACTCTGACCGTTGTTTGAGCATGGTTTTCACGCGGGCTTTCGAGTGGCTGTTTTGGTAGCCTAGTTGCACGGTTCCCCAGCAAGCCGGAGTCTCTTTTTGGGGACTCGGTGAGGCCTCTTAGGGAATGCATGCACTTTCTCAAGCCTGAGTCGTGTTGCTCAAAACGGGTTGATTGTATGGAATTTTGTATGGAAGATGTGGAGTTAGTAGATAAAAGCATGTTTGCTGGTTTTTACCCCCTCAGGTGCCAAAATTATGGATACAGTTTCATGTAGCAGGGGAGAGATGTAAGAGGTCAAAGACCTGGAGCGCATTTGGGTGACACGGCCTGGGACACGGTCGTGTCCCAGGGCATGTCGTGGTACACGGCCTGTGACACGGGCGTGTCACAGGGCGTATCCCGGGTGTTCGACGAATTTCGGTGACAGAGTTCACTTGACGAGTGTCGAGTGTCGAGAGAAGTGGTACACGGCCTGTGACACGGGCGTGTCACAGGGCGTGTCCCGTTCTCGACGAACTTTGCTCGACGAAATTCACTCGACGAGTGTCGAGTGTCGAGAGAAGGGGTACACGGCCTGTGACACGGGCGTGTCACAGGGCGTATCCCGCGGTCGACGAACTTCGCTCGACGAGTGTCGAGTAGGGGTGACACGGCTTGGGATACGGGCGTGTCCCCAGGCCGTGTCCTTCTCGGGTTGTTTGGAGGGTGCTGTGGGCTGTGTCACGACCGTGTGACACGGCCGTATAGATAGGAGTGTTCAGTGACACGGCCTATGACACGGGCGTGTCACAGGCCGTGTACTGTTTGGAGGTGAGGCGATTACCCACCGCTTAAGTGAGACGGCCTGTGACACGGGCGTGTCACAGGGCGTGTCAGGGCAGAAAATCAATTTTTTTAGTTTTTTTGTGCCGTTCATTTCTCTGATTCTGGATCAAACGGTCCAGCTCTGTTCTACAAGATATAAGACCGAGAAAGAGATTCTTCCTCCTCACTTATCCCTTTCTTCACCTTCTTCTTCATTCTCAAAGAGAAAGCAAGGGAGAAAAGCTAAGGCAAGGGAAGGAAAGAGAGGAGCAGCTGTTGCGGTGTCATCTCGGTTGAGGCAAGCGGTGTTCTTCACCCTTGCCAATCTTGTTTTCTTGTTCTTTAATTGTACAAGTTTAGCTAGCTTTCCCCTTTCAATTTTACTAGCTTGTTCTTCTTATTTTGCACCTCACTTTTGTCTAAATATGTTAGCCTTGTTACTCTTACTTTTGTTTAGTACTCTCAAGCATAAATCCTCTTGTTCCTTCAAGTATTATATGCGTACCACCTACTTATCTAATTTTCCTATGCTCAATTCTTTCTTATGCCTGTAATTCTTAATTTTATTCATGTAGCTTTACCTTTCTAATTCATGTACTTTTTGCTTGTTCATGTGATTTCTTCTGGTTCATGTCATAGTCATGTTATGATAAGCTTGTTGGTTTGGTCGGCGTTGTTACTTGTGGAGTTCGCTTATGGTGAAGTAGATACCCAAACTCTATCAAGTTAATATAACTTGGGTGATTTGTGGTCATGTTTGGGAACGATGTAGTGAGTGTGTTGAGGTTGGATTATGAAGAGTTTTGAGCTCGCGTCGTGCGTTTGGTGTGTGGTGTCATTTGGTGGCTCTGTGAGGGGCGGTGTGGCAATGCCTTGGCGTCCACCGTTTATTGCCCCAGAGGGGGGGTTGTGCTTTGTGGTGCGTTGCACCTGTTTTGGCCCGATCTAGCCCGGTGCTTTGCACTTCTGGGCTACCAATGTTGAGCCCTTAAGTTGTAACACCCCCTATCCGTCACATAGCATAAAGCAGTAGGTCCGGCCGGGGCCCGACGCCGTATGCCACAGACAGACCGGGTGGTTACTCATGGAAACCATCCAACCAATCAACGTCCTACACATAGCATTCTAGCGGAAGCAGTTTATAAAAGTTGCAATAAAGAACCCAGCATTAAAGCATGAATGTCCACTAAACCGAAATAGGAATGTTATACAAATACCAACATAAGCCTTAAGGCCTTACAAAATGTTTCACTTGATATTACATGATTTACAAACCACGGCACGCAGGCCGGTCATACATGAGTAAAACAGTAAACACTTCCAATTGGGCCTTCGAGGGCCAGCTTCGCAAAAAGGGCTTTAGCCCGCTATTGACCGCTTGGTCCAGCAGCACCTGCAAGCAACAAACCACCGCACGGTGGCAAAACAAGGCAACGGTCAGCAATGCTGACCAAATTATAACGATCTCACCCCCAACTCGGGACGGCGATGCTCCTTCCCTGCATTTCATTAGCATAAGCGAGCAATATATATATATAGCCATTTCATCACAGACGTTGGCTCGCACGGCCACACGCCCCGCGCTCTCAGGGCACATTCTCGGTGAACTGGTCGATGTCACGTCAATTAAAGCCATAGACATTCCGGACTCACCACCGCCACTTTGACGGCCAAACCTATGAGCAATTTGTCTTCCTGGCCTGGGTCACGACAATTTAAGTCATCGACCGCCGAAGACCCTAATCTATGCCAACGGCAAGTGCCACGTGCCTTTAGGTCTCTTTAACCGAACGACATAGAGCGGGTACAGTTCCATCTAACCCGTGTTCACATCGCAACGACAATTTAAGCCATTTGCGCGGGTCAAACTTCCACCGAGTCCCGTTTCCATCACAATTCACATAACCCGGTTATGTTCAAGTTGGCTCTCAGGCCACCAAGTTGGCAGGATCTCGTACCCGCCCAATTTTCCGGGTGCACCTTTGGGTTAGTCCCCAAGGCTCCCTGCTGCAATCTACCGCGTAGAAACCCGAAAAACAATCAATAGCACAGAGTCTTCTCCGGCATTTATGCAATGCAACATCACCGATCCAGACCAACATGTCCGGGTAGGCTTCACACATCATGTCCATGTCCGTTCTCGCTTACGGACTCTAAACAACGGGGACTTCACATATCTACCCGAAGGAACGCCTCCAATCTCTCTGCAAACTCGCGAGAGCGGGCTTCCTATGCAAAGAAGGAGAGCTACTCATGCTCAAGAAGAGAATCGTTACCCTAGCGTTCCTCTTTGGCGCCATTGAAAAGTAAGCGGATGAAAAGCACCGCACTAGCTTTGCCTCCGTGGATCCGGAGTCGGCTCGCGATTCGGAGCTTCGAAGCTCCTCCAATGGCCGGATCTAGCTCCTTCTTCCTTCCTTGGCTCTCCTCTCTCTCTAAGGTTTTAGAAAGATAACAACTTAAGAAAATTGAGGGTTTCTAAGTCCAATCCCGGGTATATCCCTTCAGGAACAACCCCAAGCCGTTGGATCTCAAAATAAGGAAACGAACGGCTTTGATTCGGGACTGAAATGCCCAATCTGGACCGAACACGGCCTGGCACACGCCCGTGTCGAGGGCCGTGTGCCTCATTCGCCGTCAAAATCGAATCACTTGGAACAACACCCGGGTATCGAACACGCCCGTGTTCGACCTGACACGCCCGTGCTCCACCTGACACGGCCGTGTGGCCGGCCGTGTATCCCCATCATTTTTCCCCGAAAACAACCCGGGCACTGCACGGGTTCTAGGACACGCCCATGTCCTTGCCCGTGTCACCTTGACACGCCTGGGCTCCAGGCCATGTACACGGTCTCGACACTCGACACTTCGTCGAGCGAAGATCGTCGACCTGATGACACGGCTTTGGACACTCCCGTGTCCTAGGCTGTGTGCCTTTTCTCGACACAATGTCGCGACCAAAGTGTCGACTTCCCGGGACGAGTGTCGACACGGGTTGACACGCCCTGCGACACGCCTGTGTCGCAGGCCGTGTGCCATGTCTCGACACTTCGTCGAACGCAGAGTGTCGACTTCACTGCTAAGTGTCGACACGGGTCGACACGCCCTGCGACACGCCCGTGTCGCAGGCCGTGTGCCCAGTCTCGACACATTGTGTCGAGACCAAAGTGTCGACTTCCCGTCTCAGTGTCGACACAAGCTTGACACGCCCTGGGACACGCCCGTCTCCCAGGCCGTATGCCTGCAGCCAAAACCCAAAACTGGCCCAAAACGTCCCCCGTCACTCCTTTGAGTTTCGGGGCATTACAACTCTCCCCCTCTTAAAAGAATTTCGTCCTCGAAATTATATATAAAGGAAAGACATGTACAAAACCAAAATTTGTACCTGAGCGGAACAACTCCGGATACTCGTCAAGCATAGTCTGCTCTCGCTCCCAAGAGAGCTCCTCACGACCGCAATTGTCCCACCGGACCTTGACCATCCTGATCTCTTTATTGCGTAGCCGCTTGACCTCCGAGTCCTCAATCCGCACGGGCTTGACCTTTGTCGTCAGCCCACTATCCACCGGCACTTGATCAACCGCGATCACTTGCGTAGGCTCTTGCACCGCCTTCCGAAGCACCGAAATATGGAATACATTGTGTAAACCACTAAGCTCCACTGAAAGCTTCAACCGATAGGCCTCTTCACCAACTCGCTCCAGAACCTCAAACGGTCCAAGGTACCTCGGGCTTAGCTTTTTCAATCGCCGCACCCGCGAGACACCCTTGAACGGCTTGATCTTTAAGTATACATAATCGCCCACAGCGAACTCCACGTTCCTGTGCTTGGCATTATAGTACTTTGCTTGCCGGTCCTGAGCAATAAGCAACCTCTCCCGAATGGTTCTCACCAAAGAAGTAGCATCCTCCACTTCCGATCGCTTATACAACTTTGACTCACCCGTTTCTAACCAAAACAACGGCGTGTGACATTTTCTACCATATAGGGCCTCGAAAGGCGCCATCTGAATACTCGCTTGGTAGATATTGTTGTATGCGAACTCCACCAAATACAGGTGGTCTTCCCATTGCTTTCCGAAATCCAAGACACACATGCGGAGCATGTCTTCCATGGTTCGATTGACCCTCTCGGTCTGCCCATGCGTTTGCGGATAGAAGGCTGTGCTGAATTTCAACTTTGTTCCCAACATTTGTTGCACCAGCCTCCAATCATTGGACATGAACCGCACATCTCGGTCACTCACGATGCTGTGGGGCACACCATGAAGCCGTACTATGTTATCCACATAAAGCTTTGCCAACTTCTCCACCGGATCATCCTTCCTATGCGGAATAAAATGCGACACCTTCGTTAATCAATCAACAACCACCCAAATGGCGTCGTTCCCCTTTTGCGACCTTGGCAAACCGTGCACAAAGTCCATAGAGATGTCGTCAATTTTGCACTCCGGAATATGCAAGGACTTAAGAAATCCTCCCGGCTTTTGGCACTCCGCCTTTACCAAGGCGCAAATTTGGCACTTTGCTACGTATAGCGCCACATCCTTCTTCAAACCCGGCCATCAAAACAGTTTCTTCACATCACGGTACATCTTCGTGCTCCCCGGGTGAATCGAGTACTTGGTATGGTGTGCCTCGTACAACAACTCCACCCGTAAATTGCCCACACTTGGGACGCACAGACGACCATCTTTCCAAAGTAATCCGTCCTCCACGACGAATTGGGAATTTGACCCATCCAGAGCCTCTACCATGAACTGCTTCATATGAGCATCCATATCCAAAGCCTGCCGAATACGATCAGCCAGGTCATATTGGACTTCAGTCCAATTCAGAACTGCTTCAGTTCTTCATTGTCTATCCACACAAACAATCTCCAACGCCTCCAACTCTCGCACCAACCGCTCATCATGCACCGATAGCCAATTGGCTTGAGCTGGGGCTCGGAGACTCAGCACGTCCGCAACTGCATTCCTTTTGCCAGGCACGTAGTGTATCTTGAATATATAGTCCCCCAGGAACTCCATCCATCTACGCTACCGCATATTCAGATCTTTCTGATCAATAAGATACTTCAGGCTCTTATGATCGGTGTAGATATCAATCTTCACACCGTACAAATAGTGTCTCCACAGCTTCAAGGCAAAAATCACGGTCGCTAACTCCAAGTCATGGACCGGATAATTCCTCTCGTGCACCTTCAGCTGTCTTGAGCCATAAGCTATTACACTTCCGTGTTGCAGTAGCACGCAACCCAAACCGCTGCCTGAAGCATCACTATAAATCTCATAGCCTTCGGTCCCACATGGCGAACTCAGCACAGGCTCCGTGGTCAACCGACACTTCAACTCCTCGAAAGCTCGCGCGCACTCCGGCATCCAAACAAACTTATGCTCCTTCCTCGTCAAAGTAGTGAGAGGTAACGCTATCCGCGAGGAGTTCTCTACGAAGCGCCTATAATAGCCGGCAAGCCCCAGAAAACTCCAGACTTCCGCTACCGTAACAAGCTCAGGCCACTCCCTTATCGCAACAATCTTCGTCGGATCCATAGCAATACCCTCTCCACTTACTATATGCCCGAGGAACGCCACTGAGGATAGCCAAAACTCGCACTTCGAGAACTTGGCATACAACTGATTTCTCCTTAGCATCTCCAACACCAAATGAAGATGCTTGAAGTGATCTTCCTCACTTTGCGAGTACACCAAAATATCGTCGATGAAGACGATCACGAAATGGTCCAAGTACTCCCTAAAAGTCATATTCATCAAATCCATGAACACTGACGGCGCATTAGTCAGCCCAAACGACATGACCGTAAACTCATAATGCCCGTATCTCGTACTAAACGCTGTCTTCGGGATATCACTCTCCCTTATTCGCAGCTGATAGTACCCAGCCTTGAGATCCAACTTCGAGTACACCGTCGACCCGACTAACTGATCAAAAAGATCATCAATCCGAGGGATTGGGTACTTGTTCTTCTCCGTCAGCTTGTTGAGCTCCCGATAATCAATACATAGCCTCAAGCTTCCGTCCTTCTTCTTAACAAAGAGGACCGGTGCGCTCCAAGGCGAAGAACTCGGGTGCACATACCCTTGCTCCAACAACTCTTGCAGTTGAACTTTCAGCTCCGCCATTTCCTTAGGCGCTAGCCGATACGGAGATCGTGACACAGGCTTTGCACCTGGCACTAGCTCGATCGTAAAATCTATCTCCCGCTGAGGCGGGGCTCCAGGAAGATCTGCGGGGAACACATCAGGGTATTCCGATACCACTGAAATACAATCCAACGCGGGCTTCGGCTTTGCAACCTCCACTAGTGTAAAGAACAGTTCTGCACCGGCACGAACTGCCTTCACCACCTGAAGAGCAGACATCAACGTCTTGCTCGACCCCTTTAAGCCCGTAAAAGTCATTTCCCGACTTGCTCCCAGCTTGACTTCCTTGCGACCGCAGTCAATATAGGCCTGCTGCTCCGAGAGCCAGTCCATGCCAAATATAACGTCGAACTCCACCAAAGGAAGTAAAGACGTCTGCAGGTCGAACTCCTGATTCCCAATACGAATCTTAACATCGCAATTCCTATCCGCTCGTATCGAACACCCATTGGGCAATAACACATCCAACTTATCCTTCGCCATCGAAGAAGGGACTCCGATGCGTGATATAAATCCTTCGGACAAGAAGGAGTGTGAAGCTCCCGTATCGAAGAGTGCTCGTGCCGGATTTCCACAAATCAAAACAAATCCTAAACAAGCAGTGATAAGGTAACATGTGCATAACAAGTATTTAAAGAAATTGACTTGCTATAAATTAAACCGTACCTGTCACCACATCAGCCTGTTTGATGGCCTCCTGTTGGCCAAGATTATAGACCCTTGGTTGGGTCGGAGCATAATGGTATGCGGTCGACTCCGCCGCCTTTCCCTTCTCTTCATAAGTAGCTCCCGGTCTTCTCTCGGACTTAGGACGTCCGCTCCAATAGTCACGGGCAAAATGCCCCGTCTTTCCACAAGTAAAACACGCGCCCAGGGTCCGACTCGTAATCGCCCCAGAAGCACCAGAAGGAGCTGGACCCGAAGTCCTATGCTTCTTGAAAGACCTCCGATAGCCGGTCTTTGAAGTAGTCGGCACTTTAAATTCAGATTTCCTATCACCCAAGCCTTTCTTTGCTTGCACATTCTTCATGTCCTTCTCGAAGGACCGGGCAGTATTGACCGAGGTTAAGAAACCCTGCGTCATCGGCCCTGAAAGTAGTAATCTCAACTCATCTCTCAAGCCTTCATAGGAGCGATTAGTCTTGCGCTCCTCATCCACGCTGGTGGAGCTAGCATATCGACTCAAACGAGTGAACTCATGGAGATATTCATCCACGCTCTTCTCACCCTGAACCAACTTCAGAAATTCATTCTCCAACGCTATCTTCTGCGTCGAAGGGAGGTATCTAGCCAAGAATAATCTCGAGAACTCTTCCATCGAGACATCACCAAGTTGCCTACCTCTCAATAAGTGCAGCTCCAATCCTTCCCACTACATTCTCGCTTCACCGTCCAAAAGGAACGTAGTGATGGTGGTCATTTGCCACTCTTCCGTCTCCGTTGCTGTCATGACTCTCTTCACCCTGGAGAGCCAGTCTTCAGCCTGAGATGGAGTTCCCAACCCCGAGAATAACGGAGGGTTAAAGCTCATTACATGCTTAAGCTGCCTCTCAGTTGCCCTCCTTGGCATCACCGGTTCCACAACCACTTGCTCCACTCTCCTCGGCTCAGCCTCTTGAAGAGGTTGCTGCTCCATCACAGGAGTGGGCTGCTACGTTTGCCTTGCAGGCTGCTCATTTATCACGGCCAACACCGCTTCCGCCACCAATCGTATGTTCTCAGCCGACAGAGGTGTTGCAGGAGCAACATCCGGTGCACTACTAGCCTCAGAAACTCGGCGTTCTGACGGCCCAACACCACTTCTGGTCACCTATAGTGGTACAAAACACCGTTAAGCGACCAAATAAAATTGCAAACAGCAATTATAGGAACACACAGGTTCCTCAAACACGTGTATTTTCATTCCTAAGTGGACATTCATGGGTTCTTTTTACCGTTATAACGATGACGCACACAATGTGTTCACCACCCCTTAAAAAGAATTCGCCCACGAATTCCGTTTAAGACCGACCAAAACCAGTAGTCTGATACCAAAATTGTAACCCACAGGTCGGAGGATCGAAACTCCCTCTGATACAAAAATTGTAACACCCCCTATCCGTCACAAAGCATAAAGCAGTAGGTCCGGCCGGGGCCCAACGTCGTATGCCACAGACAGACCGGGTGGTTACTCATGGAAACCATCCAACCAATCAACGTCCTATACAGAGCATTGTAGCGGAAGCAGTTTATAAAAGTTGCAATAAAGAAACAATCATTAAAGCATGAATGTCCACTAAACCGAAATAGGAATGTTATACAAATACCAACATATGCCTTAAGGCCTTACAAAATGTTTCACTTGATATTACATGATTTACAAACCACGGCACGCAGGCCGGTCATACATGAGTATACAGTAAACACTTCCAATTGGGCCTTCGAGGGCCGGCTTCGCAAAAAGGGCTTTAGCCCGCTATTGACCGCTTGATCCAGCAGCACCTGCAAGCAACAAACCACCGCACAGTGGCAAAACAAGGCAACGGTCAGCAATGCTGACCAAATTATAACGATCCCACCCCCAACTCGGGACGGCGATGCTCCTTCCCTACATTTCATTAGCATAAGCGAGCAATATATATATATAGCCATTTCATCACAGACGTTGGCTCGCATGGCCACACGCCCCGCGCTCTCAGGGCACATTCTCGGTGAACCGGTCGATGTCACGTCAATTAAAGCCATAGACATTCCGGACTCACCACCGCCACTTTGACGGCCAAACCTATGAGCAATTTGTCTTCCTGGCCTGGGTCACGACAATTTAAGCCATCGACCGCCGAAGACCCTAATCTATGCCAACGGCAAGTGCCACGTGCCTTTAGGTCTCTTTAACCGAACGACATAGAGCAGGTACGGTTCCATCTAACCCGTGCTCACTTCGCAACGACAATTTAAGCCATTTGCGCGGGTCAAACTTCCACCGAGTCCCGTTTCCATCACAATTCACATAACCCGGTTATGTTCAAGTTGGCTCTCAGACCACCAAGTTGGCAGGATCTCGTACCCGCCCAGTTTTCCAGGTGCACCTTTGGGTTAGTCCCCAAGGCTCCCTGCTGCAATCTACCGCGTAGAAACCCAAAAAAACAATCAATAGCACGGAGTCTTCTCCGACATTTATGCAATGCAACATCACCGATCCAGACCAACATGTCCGGGTAGGCTTCACACATCATGTCTATGTCTGTTCTCTCTTACGGACTCTAAACAACAGGGACTTCACATATCTACCCGAAGAACGCCTCGAATCTCTCCGCAAACTCGCGAGAGCGGGCTTCCTATGCAAAGAAGGAGACCTACTCATGCTCAAGAAGAGAATCGTTACCCTAGCGTTCCTCTTTGGCGCCATTGAAAAGTAAGTGGATGAAAAGCACCGCACTAGCTTTGCCTCCGTGGATCCGGAGTCGGCTCGCGATTCGGAGCTTCGAAGCTCCTCCAATGGCCGGATCTAGCTCCTTCTTCCTTCCTTGGCTCTCCTCTCTCTCTAAGGTTTTAGAAAGATAACAACTTAAGAAAAGTGAGGGTTTCTAAGTCCAATCCCGGGTATATCCCTTCAGGAACAACCCCCAGCCGTTGGATCTCAAAATAAGGAAACGAACGGCTTTGATTCGGGACTGAAATGCCCAATCTAGACCGAACACGGCCTGGCACACGCCCGTGTCCAGGGGCTTGTGCCTCATTCGTCGTCAAAATCGAATCACCTAGAACAACACACGGGTATCGAACACGCCCGTGTTCGACCTGACACGCTCGTGTTACACCTGACACGGCCGTGTGGCCGGCCGTGTATCCCCATCATTTTCCCCGAAAACAACCCGAGCACTGTACGGGTTCTAGGACACGCCTGTGTCCTTGCCCGTGTCACCTTGACACGCCTGGGCTCCAGGCCGTGTAAACGGTCTCGACACTCGACACTTCGTCGAGCGAAGATCGTCGACCTGATAACACGGCCTTGGACACGCCCGTGTCCTAGGCCATGTGCCTTGTCTCGACACAATGTCGCGACCAAAGTGTCGACTTCCCGGGACGAGTGTCGACACGGGTTGACACGCCCTGCGACACTCCCGTGTCGCAGGCCGTGTGCCATATCTCGACACTTCGTCGAACGTAGAGTGTCGACTTCGCGGCTAAGTGTCGACACGGGTCGACACGCCCTGCGACACGCCCGTGTCGCAGGCCGTGTGCCCAGTCTCGGCACAATGTCGAGACCAAAGTGTCGACTTCCCTTCTCAGTGTCGACACAAGCTTGACACGCCCTGGGACACGCCCGTGTCTCAGGCCGTGTGCCTGCAGCCAGAACCCAAAACTGGCCCAAAACGTCCCCCGTCACTCCTTTGAGTTTCGGGGCGTTACATAAGTACTGATGACTTACCACTACCACAAGTGCACGTGTTCGACATGTGAGGTTATACAGTTATGGTGTTGGAATATATCGTCTTGTGGTACTGCAGGTTTGGGCAGGGCATGAGGGTTGTTATACGCTCTTGGTGTGTTTTACTCGTTGGGTTGGCAGTGTTTGACACTTAGTTTCCACCCTGTTCTTTCCACTCGTTTTATATGAAAGTTGCTCTGGTGTCGGTAAGCCCCTTCGTCATATTTTATGAACTTAATTCTCTATGTTGTAGCCTTGATGATTGTTGAGGTGTTCTTTCTTGAATGCCTCAGGTGTAGGTTGTAGCCGGTTGAGCGGCTAGAGTTTGGTGAAATTTACGTGGAGCTTGCCGAGCTTGCCGAGCTTGTTGGGCGAGATAGTTCCTTACTTTATTGTACAGACATACATACGCCCCAATGGGTTCGTGTCAGCTTGTTGGCGACCATTGTTGGTTTTCTTTACTTGCTACATATGAATGCTAGACTGCTAATATGAGTCATTTGGATGAGATGATGTCTACTTTCTCTTGGGAA
Source organism: Platanthera guangdongensis (assembly GCA_039583875.1). Classification (NCBI taxonomy): domain Eukaryota; kingdom Viridiplantae; phylum Streptophyta; class Magnoliopsida; order Asparagales; family Orchidaceae; genus Platanthera; species Platanthera guangdongensis. The sequence continues at coordinate 101,208 of JBBWWR010000154.1, read as the reverse complement.
GGATTTATGCTAGGTTGCATTAGCTATTTTAAAGTTAAACCAAACCTACTATTCTATGTCATGCATACATGTTTTGGTAAACTAAGACATATTTCCAAACCACGTAAAAACAGACGATTTCCTATGGTATAATAAATTTAGAGTGCATATAGGAAAAATCACAACTAACGTAAATTATTTTCCGCCGCGTACAACCACATTTTGCTCTACTAGGCCGAGGGATACGACCATCAAACTCAACGGTTTTCTTGCATATAACTGATTATTTTACTCTAGTCTAGTAAGTGTAAAGGTTTGCCTGAGCGTGTGCAGTTATCCCCTGCACGACGTGGCATCATAACTCATTTTTCCTCTTGCTCTGATACGACGTGCTCGTTGAGGAAATGCGGGTTGTGACACTCCACCCACTGACCTTGTCATAGTAAGGGATCACCCTAGATCCCAAGTGATTGGGGACATGTTAGTAGGTGTATAGACAAGGCATCAACTCAACCAAGATGTGATGCATGCCTGTTTCCTCTCTCAAGTTGAGCCTCAATCCATAAAAGATGTTGAGCAAGATCCCCACTGGATCATTGCAATGCAAGAGGAATTTAATCAATTTGAGAGATGTAGAGTTTGGGATTTAGTTCCAAGACCCAAAGACTACCTAGTCATTGGAACTAAATGGGTAAATAGAAACAAGCTAGATGCCCAAGGTGTAATTGTGAGAAACAAGGTTAGGCTTGTTGCTCAAGATTATAGGCAAGAAGAATGAATAGACTTTGACCAAACGTTTTGTAACACCCCAGTTTTTGCAAGAGGTTTAGTCTGCAGTTCTGAACATTTTTGGGTTTCTGGCAGGAGGCACACGGCCTGCGACACGGGCGTGTTGCAGGGCGTGTCGAGGCCGTGTCGACACTCGCCCCAAGTGTCGACACTTTCGCTCGACAAAGTGTCAAGAGTGGGGCACACGGCCTGCGACACGGGCGTGTCGCAGGGCGTGTCGAGGCCGTGTCGACACTCGGCCCAAGTGTCGACACTTTCGCTCGACAAAGTGTCGAGAGTGGGGCACACGGCCTGCGACACGGGCGTGTCGCAGGGCGTGTCGAGGCCGTGTCGACACTCGGCCCAAGTGTCGACACATTCGCTCGACAAAGTGCCGAGACTGGGGCACACGGCCTGTGACACGGGCGTGTCACAGGGCGTGTCCCGCTTGGTCGACGATCTTCGCTCGACGTTTTTTCGCGGTGTCGACACAAAGCCTGTCGACGGGTGTCGAGACTTGGCACACGGCTTGGGACACGGGCGTGTCCCAGGCCGTGTCATCTCTCGGGTTGGTTTCAGGGCCGTGTTGTTGGAGGCACACGGCCGGCCACACGGCCGTGTCACTGGGGACACGGGCGTGTCGGATTGAACACGGGCGTGTCGGATGCCCGTGTGCGGTTCCAGGCGCGTCGATTTGAGACGGCGAATGAGGCACACGGCCCTGGACACGGGCGTGTGCCAGGCCGTGTTCGGCCCAGGTCTTTTATTTTCCAGGCGAATCGTGGCCATTCTTTCCCAGATTTTGGGATCTGACGGCTCAGGGCTGTTCTTGGGGAGTTAAGTCCGATTTTTAGGGTGGGAAACCCTCATTGTTTTCCAAGTCTTCTCTTTCTAAGTTCTTGAGAAAAGTTAGAGCAAGGAGGAAGAAGAAGAAGGTCTTGGGCTGTAGGAAGGGTTCGGAGCTCCAAATCGCGAACCGAGTCCGGATCCGTGAAGCTTAGATCATTGCGAAGATTTCCATCCGACTATTTTGCCATGGCAAGGAAGAGGAGTCGAAAGGTAACGACATCTCTCCTCTCGGTCCTTAGGATGCATGTATTAGCATCATTTAGTTTTCTTTCTCCCTAATTTTTGGGCACCGAACTCTCAAATGAGAGGGGTTTTGGTTTGCCAAGTTTCAAGAGAAACTTCCGGGTTGATTGAGTCCGTCCCCGGCATATTTTGCATTAGAGATCCGCTTCGCTAGGGGATTAGGCATGGTGGGTGAAGCCGTAGTCGCGACCGTTAGTCCGACTCGGTGATGTTGCATACGAACTTAGGGATTCGTAGAGATTTTCCGTTGCGGCAAGATGTCGTTTGTGTTGTGGTGGTGATTGTCCCGTTTGCTTGAAAAGGGTACGTGTAGTCGAACCCGGACAAGGTTAGCTCCTCGTGGCGGTTGATGGTTTCCTTGAGGGACAAGGTTAGCTCCGTATGAGAATGGAGATGGTTTCCTTGGTGGACAAGGTTAGCTCCGCACGAGTTGGAGATATTTTCCTTGGTGTGCGGGAACGCTGCGGTACAAAGAGGGACTACGATGTATTTAGTCTTGGTTTGTGTTGTGCCAAGGCGTGGCTATGTCTCCGTGGTCGGCTGGCTATCCCGTGACATGTGCGTCATGTGTGGAGAGTGTCCCGGCGAGACTAGTCCCCTTCTGTGAGACTGACGAGAATGCCAAGCTTGGGGCAAGCCCGGGCAAAGAGGCCATGAGCGGGTGGGGTCCATCAAGGCTTCTTAGAATCGGTCGGTCTGTGTTTGTTAGAATCCTGACATGAGACGTCAGAGCTTGCAGGCAAGCCCGGGGCTAAGCCCTCGAGCGGGTGGGGCCTTGGCAAGAATTCCTTGTGGCGGCCTGTGCGCCGTTTGAGGGAGAGGTGTCTCCCTTAGTGTTTGCGGCTTTATGCCAATGGGGAAATGTGAGTACCCAAATGATGTGATGTTGTGCTAGATGCATACGCAGTAGGGTACCCTGGGTGAAGCCCGGGTGTTACATTCATGTTGCATAGTAGGCCCTTTTCTTTATATGCTCAACCAATAGAGAACATGTTTGATGATTGAGACATCCAAGCCTGTTTTAGTGTTCTTCTGTTTATAGCTATTTTTATTGCATATGAAGTGCTGACTTGCAGGTTGGAGGGTTCCCCGGGGTCTGTTAGGGGCGGCCGAGAGGAGATGTGTTGTTACACAGTTTGAGGTCAGCCTTTGCTGACCCACGTTACTAATAATTTTTACAGGGCAAGGATCGCATGCAGAAGCTAGCACGCCGGCCAAAAAGGCCTAAGCCCATGAAGTGTTTTCCCTCTTTTGTAGCACTACAATTATGATGATGTTTGTTTGAGACTCTTTTGTCCGGCTTGCATGCCGAGGTAGACTAGGAGTGTAATGCACATTCATGATTGTACTTTTACTTGAGTATGGACTTTTGTGGTAGGCCTTAAGGCCTTAGTTGTACCTCTTTTGGTTAGTGGATAACTTCTAGTTGTGCTTGGTTTTCCGCTGTGTTGTGCAAGTGTTTTGAGTTTGGGTAACTATATCAACTTATAATACTAAAGCTGTGGCGTTTGTATGTTGTGGGGCCCCAGCCGGACCCATATTATACGTCCACTACAGGGGAGGTGTTACAATTTGGTATCAAAGCGAGGTTTGATTCAAGGTCAGTGCGTAGAGAAGTTATCCACATAAGAGTAACGCGAGACCGTGAGTGTCGTTATGTTTTAGTCTTGCGATTGGAGACTAATCCCTTATTTCTTGTTTTCCTGAAGAGTGCAAGCAACGAGGCGGGCACGTCAAGAGCAAGGGATGATCTCTCGGCGAGCAGTGCTACTGCTCCAGGCCTTTTGGGCACGGGTGTAAACCCAGCTGACTTCTGCCGTATGCTTGCAGAAGCGATGGTGGCAGCGCAAGCGGCGGCTGCCGCCCAGGTAGCAACCCCTGCTACACCGGACACGGCGACGGCCGTGCCGGGCGGAGAAGCCAAGCGAGTGGAGCCTTTGGCAGAAATTGTGGTGGTAGGGCATGGAGACCGACACATGAAGTATTTCCTGAGTTTCCATCCCCCGTCTTTCAAGGGTGTTGGAACACCAACGGATGCGGAGGATTGGTGGGTTCGTATTCAAGAACTGTTAAGGGCGGCAGAGACGCCAGAGGAGAAGAAATCCGAGTATGCGGCGTTCATGTTGGAAGGAGACGCCAAGTTGTGGTGGGTGAGCCATAGCGGCCGCCTGTTCCCGGGACGCACCCCGTCAGTGGAAGAGTTTGGGGACGCTTTTCTTAAGAGGTATATTCGAGTTTCAACACGGTTGGCCCTGCAGAGGCAGTTTCTGCATCTAATGCAGCGAGACAAGACAGTGGATGAGTACGTGCAAGAGTTCACCCGTTTAGGTCGTTATGCGGGAACGATAATGGCGGATGATGTAGAGAGGGATAACCTCTTCTACCAAGGGTTGAGGGAGAATCTGAGACAGCCCCTCATCTCCATGAAGAGGGCGGGATTTAATGAGCTAGTTGAAGCCGCCAGGAGTTTGGAGAATGATCTGGATCGAACCCAGCGTCGAAAGGGTTTTACTCCCAAGCATGGGGAAGGGAAGCCCTCCCAATCTCACGTAAAGTCTGATGGGAGCAGGTGGAGGAGGAAGCCTCACACTTCCAGGACGGGTGAGAGGAGCACTTGGACGCCTGGGGGTTCTCACTCTAGGGGACCGCCGACGTGTTACAACTGCGGGAAGGTTGGACACATAGCCCGTGCTTGTCAGCAAGGGGGATCGGGGCAAGAGTCAAAGCAGGAGCAGTCTGTGCGCTCGGGCCCCAGTGTTGCAGAGAAAGGAAAGATGGCGGAGTCGAGCGCTTCTCGGTTCCAACCGGTGCAACCAAGGGCTTACAACCTTGGACAGCAGGAAGCGATCCGTCAAACCGATGTGGTGACAGGTATGAAGAAAATTTAAGTTTGCATTTGTGCTTCATACTTTTAGACCCCCTTTTTGTGAGATGTCCTGTTGTAGGCTTCGTGTTAGTTTCCGGATACCCAGCTAGGGTATTGTTCGATACGGGAGCATCGCACTCCTTTCTTGCGGAGAGCTTCATCCGAAAAATAGGAGTTGGGTCTTTCTCGTCGGGAGCAGAGCTGAAAGTGCGCATGCCCAATGGGTCATCTATGACCACCGGGGCTAAAGGGCGCATTTGTTGGGAGCTAGACGGAGTCGTCTTCGCTTTGGAAGCAGCAGTGTTACCATTAGTAGAGTTCGATGTCATTTTGGGCATGGACTGGCTTGCAGAGCAGCGCGCCAGCATTGATTGCTTATCCAAGGTAGTGACCCTAAAGAGTAAGGGGCAAGCAGAAGTCAAATTTGTGGGCCTTTGTGGAGTAGCCCATTCCCTAATTACGGCCATGCAAATGATGCGGGCGGTTAACCAGGGTGGTGTGGCGCTGGTAGCACTGTTGGAGGTTCGTCTCTCCCAGCTATCTCTTGAGGAAGTGCCCGTTGTGGCAGAGTTCAAGGATGTGTTTCCGGATGAACTTCCTGGAGCGCCTCCTCGGCGGGAGATCGACTTCTCGATCGAGTTAGTGCCGGAGGCTAGACCGGTGTCGCGTTCTCCTTTTAGGATGGCACCAAAGAGTTGGCGGAACTTAAGGTACAGTTACAGGAACTGTTGGAGCAGGGGTATATTAGGCCCAATTCCTCACCGTGGAGCGCACCGGTGTTGTTTGTAAAGAAGAAAGATGGTAGCATGCGCCTGTGCATAGACTACCGAGAGCTGAATAAATTGACCGTCAAGAATAAGTATCCGATCCCTCGGATAGATGATTTGTTCGACCAATTGGTGGGGTCAGTGGTATATTCGAAGTTGGACTTGAAGTCAGGCTACTATCAGCTGCGAATTCGAGATGAGGACATACCCAAAACTGCCTTTGGCACAAGGTATGGACACTTTGAGTTTACGGTGATGCCGTTCGGGTTGACGAACGCACCATCGGTGTTCATGGACCTTATGAATCGGGTATTTCGGGAATACTTGGATTCTTTTGTGGTTGTTTTCATTGATGACATCTTAGTGTACTCCAAGTCGGAAGTGGAGCATGAGACCCACTTGAGAGTGATCCTGCAAGTGTTGAGGGAGAACCAATTGTTTGCAAAGTTCTCAAAGTGCGAGTTCTGGTTAGCCAAGGTGGCGTTTTTGGGCCACGTGATTAGTGGTGATGGGGTGGCAGTGGATCCAGCGAAAGTGGAGGCCATCAGAGATTGGCCGGTGTTGAGGACCGTGGCGGAAGTCCGAAGTTTTCTTGGACTAGCCGGGTATTATAGGAGATTCGTGGAGAATTTCTCGAAGATAGCTCTACCCCTCACCTCACTCACTCGCAAAGACCATAAATTTGTGTGGACCCAAGAGTGCGGTCAAGCATTTGAGGCCCTGAAGGAGAGGCTTATGATGGCTCCGATCTTGAGTTTACCGCAAGGGACCGATGGATTTCAGATTTCCAGTGACGCATCGGGATGCGGTTTGGGTTGCGTGTTAGTGCAGCATGGCAAGGTGATAGCTTTTGGGTCTCGACAGCTGAAACCTCATGAGAGGAATTACCCCGTCCATGACTTGGAGTTGGCGGCGGTAATCTTCGCATTGAAAATTTGGCGACACTATGTGTATGGCGCAAGGGTGGAGATCTTCACGGACCATAAAAGCCTGAAGTATCTCTTGGATCAAAAGGACTTGAACATGCGGCAACGCAGATGGGTTGAGTTTCTTGGAGACTACGAAGTGGCGATTCAGTACACGCCGAGTAAAGCCAATGTGGTGGCGGATGCGTTGAGTAGAAAGTACTCGGGGCAAGGAAATTGGATCGAAGCTCATGATGAGCGGTTGGTACGGGAATGGGAGTCCCTTGGTTTGGAATGTGTTGCGAGAGGCGAGTCTAGCGTGGCTCGGTTGAACTGGATTGAAGTGCAAAACGACTTGTCCGATCGTATTCGGGAAGCGACTCAATTGGATGTGGAGTTTCAACCTTTTGTGTTGGAGGCTCAAAAGGGCGAGAGCAGCGCCTGGGAGATGATTGGGGGAATCTTGAGAAAGGATGGAAGGGTTTGTGTACCGCAGTTTGGCAATCTCCGTGAGGAGTTGATGTTTGAGGCTCACTTCTCAAAGTACTCCATTCACCCGGGCAGTAAAAAGATGTACTTGGATATGAAGAAATCCTTTTAGTGGCCGGGGTTGAAGCGAGATGTAGCTTTGTATGTGAGTCGTTGCCAAACATGTGCCTTGGTGAAGGCCGAATGTCAGAAACCGGGCGGGTTCCTGAAGCCCCTTCCAATTCCTGAATGGAAATTTGAGGACATCTCCATGGACTTTGTGCATGGTTTGCCTAGATCGCAGCATGGTAATGATGCTATTTGGGTGATCGTGGATCGCCTAACCAAGATGGCTCACTTCATCCCAAATCGGAAAGAGGACAGCGTGGAGAAGCTGGTGGAGTTGTATGTTCGCAACATTGTGCGACTGCATGGAGTTCCTAAGAGCATAGTCAGTGATCGAGATGGACGATTTATGTCCAAGGACTGGAGATTGGTTCAGAAGAGCTTGGGCACGAAGCTAAAGTTTAGTACGGCGTTCCATCCTCAAACTGATGGGCAAACGGAGAGAACGAACCGTACTATGGAGGACATGTTGAGGATGTGCGTTCTTGATTTTGGCAAGAGGTGGGAGGATCACCTCTTTATGGTAGAATTTGCGTACAACAACAGTTTTCAAGCTAGTATAAAGATGGCGCCATACGAAGCTTTGTATGGGAGGCGGTGTCGAACGCCAATGTCTTGGGCAGAGGCGGGAGACACCAAACTTTTGGGAAAGGGTGCGGTAGTTGACGCTTGTGAGTTGGTACGGACCATCCAAGAGCGTATGAAGGTGGCGCAAGACAGGCAAGCAAAATATTTTAATGTTCGTCACCGGAAGTTGGAATTTACAGTTGGTGATTGGGTTTATCTGAAGGTCAAGCCATTCAAAGGCGTCTCACGGATTCGCCGACTCAAGAAGTTGAGTCCAAGGTTTTTGGGGCCTTTTGAAATTGTTGAGCGGGTAGGAGAAGCAGCATATCGGTTGGCATTGTCCGCAGACTTGAGTGGATTACATGACGTCTTCCACGTCTCCACTTTAAGGAAAGCCTTGGTGGAGGCTAGCGTGGTGATAGAGCCGGCATCAGTGCCGATTGAGGAAGACTTGAGGACGCGAGTCCTCCCAATTGCTATAGAGGATTCGGAGACTCGGCAGTTGCGGAATAAAGAAGTCAAACTCGTGAAAGTTCGATGGGACAACTGCGGTCGTGAGGAGTTCTCTTGGGAACGAGAACAGGCCATGCTACAAGATTATACAGAACTCTTCATGTCAGGTACAATTTAAGTTTTGTACCCTTTTGTTTTGAAAATTTCGGGACGAAATTCTGTTAAGTGGGGGAGAGCTGTAACACCCCAGTTTTTGCAAGAGGTTCAGTCTGCAGTTCTGAACATTTTTGGGTTTCTGGCAGGAGGCACACGGCCTGCGACACGGGCGTGTCGCAGGGCGTGTCGAGGCCGTGTCGACACTCGCCCCAAGTGTCGACACTTTCGCTCGACAAAGTGTCGAGAGTGGGGCACACGGCCTGCGACACGGGCGTGTCGCAGGGCGTGTCGAGGCCGTGTCGACACTCGGCCCAAGTGTCGACACTTTCGCTCGACAAAGTGTCGAGAGTGGGGCACACGGCCTGCGACACGGGCGTGTCGCAGGGCGTGTCGAGGCCGTGTCGACACTCGGCCCAAGTGTCGACACATTCGCTCGACAAAGTGCCGAGACTGGGGAAAACGGCCTGTGACACGGGCGTGTCACAGGGCGTGTCCCGCTTGGTCGACGATCTTCGCTCGACGTTTTTCCGCGGTGTCGACACAAAGCCTGTCGACGGGTGTCGAGACTTGGCACACGGCTTGGGACACGGGCGTGTCCCAGGCCGTGTCATCTCTCGGGTTGGTTTCGGGGCCGTGTTGTTGGAGGCACACGGCCGGCCACACGGCCGTGTCACTGGGGACACGGGCGTGTCGGATTGAACACGGGCGTGTCGGATGCCCGTGTGCAGTTCCAGGCGCGTCGATTTGAGACGGCGAATGAGGCACACGGCCCTGGACACGGGCGTGTGCCAGGCCGTGTTCGGCCCAGGTCTTTTATTTTCCAGGCGAATCGTGGCCATTCTTTCCCAGATTTTGGGATCTGACGGCTCAGGGCTGTTCTTGGGGAGTTAAGTCCGATTTTTAGGGTGGGAAACCCTCATTGTTTTCCAAGTCTTCTCTTTCTAAGTTCTTGAGAAAAGTTAGAGCAAGGAGGAAGAAGAAGAAGGTCTTGGGCTGTAGGAAGGGTTCGGAGCTCCAAATCGCGAACCGAGTCCGGATCCGTGAAGCTTAGATCATTGCGAAGATTTCCATCCGGCTATTTTGCCATGGCAAGGAAGAGGAGTCGGAAGGTAACGACATCTCTCCTCTCGGTCCTTAGGATGCATGTATTAGCATCATTTAGTTTTCTTTCTCCCTAATTTTTGGGCACTGAACTCTCAAATGAGAGGGGTTTTGGTTTGCCAAGTTTCAAGAGGAACTTCCGGGTTGATTGAGTCCGTCCCCGGCATATTTTGCATTAGAGATCCGCTTCGCTAGTGGATTAGGTATGGTGGGTGAAGCCGTAGTCGCGACCGTTAGTCCGACTCGGTGATGTTGCATACGAACTTAGGGATTCGTAGAGATTTTCCGTTGCGGCAAGATGCCGTTTGTGTTATGGTGGTGATTGTCCCGTTTGCTTGAAAAGGGTACGTGTAGTCGAACCCGGACAAGGTTAGCTCCTCGTGGCGGTTGATGGTTTTCTTGAGGGACAAGGTTAGCTCCGTATGAGAATGGAGATGGTTTCCTTGGTGGACAAGGTTAGCTCCGCACGAGTTGGAGATGTTTTCCTTGGTGCGCGGGAACGCTGCGGTACAAAGAGGGACTACGATGTATTTAGTCTTGGTTTGTGTTGTGCCAAGGCGTGGCTATGTCTCCGTGGTCGGCTGGCTATCCCGTGACATGTGCGTCATGTGTGGAGAGTGTCCCGGCGAGACTAGTCCCCTTCTGTGAGACTGACGAGAATGCCAAGCTTGGGGCAAGCCCGGGCAAAGAGGCCATGAGCGGGTGGGGTCCAGCAAGGCTTCTTAGAATCGGTCGGTCTGTGTTTGTTAGAATCCTGACATGAGACGTCAGAGCTTTCAGGCAAGCCCGGGGCTAAGCCCTCGAGCGGGTGGGGCCTTGGCAAGAATTCCTTGTGGCGGCCTGTGCGCCGTTTGAGGGAGAGGTGTCTCCCTTAGTGTTTGCGGCTTTATGCCAATGGGGAAATGTGAGTACCCAAATGATGTGATGTTGTGCTAGATGCATACGCAGTAGGGTACCCTGGGTGAAGCCCGGGTGTTGCATTCATGTTGCATAGTAGGCCCTTTTCTTTATATGCTCAACCAATAGAGAACATGTTTGATGATTGAGACATCCAAGCCTGTTTTAGTGTTCTTCTGTTTATAGCTATTTTTATTGCATATGAAGTGCTGACTTACAGGTTGGAGGGTTCCCCGGGGTCCGTTAGGGGCGGCCGGGAGGAGATGTGTTGTTACACAGTTTGAGGTCAGCCTTTGCTGACCCACGTTACTAATAATTTTTACAGGGCAAGGATCGCATGCAGGAGCTAGCACGCCGGCCAAAAAGGCCTAAGCCCATGAAGTGTTTTCCCTCTTTTGTAGCACTACAATTATGATGATGTTTGTTTGAGACTCTTTTGTCCGGCTTGCATGCCGAGGTAGACTAGGAGTGCTATGCACATTCATGATTGTACTTTTACTTGAGTATGGACTTTTGTGGTAGGCCTTAAGGCCTTAGTTGTACCTCTTTTGGTTAGTGGATAACTTCTAGTTGTGCTTGGTTTTCCGCTGTGTTGTGCAAGTGTTTTGAGTTTGGGTAGCTATATCAACTTATAATACTAAAGCTGTGGCGTTCGTATGTTGTGGGGCCCCGGCCGGACCCATATTATACGTCCACTACAGGGGAGGTGTTACACGTTTGCACCAGTTGCAAGGTTAAAAGCAATCAGGATCTTCCTTGCTTATGCTGCCTAGAAGAAGTTTAAAGTCTATCAGATGGATGTCAAGAGTGTCTTTCTAAATGGAGAACTTAAAGAAGAGGTTTATGTTGAACAACCTCCAGGTTTTATCTCTCCAACTTATCTTTCATATGTCTTTAGATTGCATAAAGCTCTTTATGGTTTAAAGCAAGCTCCAAGAGCTTGGTATGAGACCTTAGCTAGCTTTTTGATAGGGCATAAATTTACTAGAGGCATTGTAGATAGAACATTATTCACTAGGCACCATAAAGATCAAATATTGTTAGTACAAATTTATGTAGATGACATTATATTTGGGTCTACAGATTCCAAACTATGCAAGAGGTTCTCTGACCTCATGCATTCAAAGTTTGAAATGAGTAGCATGAGTGAGCTCTCCTACTTCCTTGGTCTCCAAGTGAAGCAGCTACCTGATGGAATCTTCATATCCCATGCTAAGTATGTCAAACAGCTTATTAAAAAGTTTGGGATGGCTGATGCCTCAACAAATAAAATACCCATGGCCACTAATGATGTAATAGATTCTGATGAACATGGGAAACCTGTTGATCAGAAATTATATGCGGGCATTGTTGGGTCCCTACTACACCTTACAACTAGCAGACCTAACATAATGTTTGCTACATGTCTTTGTGCTCTGTTCTAAGTGAACCCTAACAAATCTCACCTAGTTTTTCTAAAAAGAGTCTGAGATATATAAAGTGTTGTCCTAGTCTAGAACTCTGGTATCCTACTGAGTCAGAATTTGAGTTAACTGGATACTCAGATGCTAACTTTGCTGGATGCATGGTAGATAGAAAGAGTACTTCAGGGACTTACCAGTTCCTTGGTATGAGATTAGTCTCATGATTTAGCAAAAAACAGTCATCTGTGTCTACATCAACTGCTGAAGCAGAATATATTGCAGCTAGCAGTTGATGTTCCCAGATGCTGTGGATTCAAAACCAACGCCTGGACTATGGGTTCAACTTAAATAATTCAACTCTATTATTTGATAACAAAAGTGCTATATCTATAGCACAGAATCCAGTCCATCACAGTAGGACCAAACATATAGACATTAGACATCATTTCATAAGAGAGTGTGTAGACAAAAATAACATTAATCTTGTCTATATCTATACTGATTTACAAAGAGTTGATATTTTCACCAAACCCCTAGATGAAAGAAATCACTTGTTCTTTATAAATCAGTTTGGTATGATAAATGGGGAAGACTTAAATTGATTTCTGTCTGCAGTCGACAAATTTTTCAAAGTTTGTCGAACGGAGATCGACGAACTGGGAAACGTTCTAGAGATATTCGTCGAACGGAGATCGACGAACTCTTTGTATGTGAAGTTAATTTCGCCGCACGGAAATCGATGAATTTGCTTCAAAAAAATTTCGTCGAACGGAGCTCGATGAAATATTTTGAAATCTTCAGACTAAGATCGACGAATATTTTAACTATATAATATTTCATCGACCTCAGATTGAAGAGTTCTTTAATTTTCGCTGAACGGAGTTTGTCGATTCATATTCTGAAAAATCTTATATCTAGATTTTTCTTCGACCTCCGTCTCACGCTTTCAGTTCCATTACACTTGATCTCTTTTGTGTTTGTTGCAGGCGCACTCATGGCGATTCCCACAAGCAGTCTTGGAGCCATGAAGTTTGATACTGGATTTGATTAAGATTTTGAGTCGTTTCAACACTCGGATCCTATCTTCCTGGACATTCTAAAATTGCTTGAAGATCATTAGTTGAAGAATTTGATGACCACCAGAATCAAGATAGCCGGTGCAGAGATCAGGGAATGGGTCTACACTTCCTCCACCACAGATGAAAACACCATGATAGACACAATATCGGGTAATGAAGTCTCTCTTACCACATCCGTCTTGGCTGAGATTTTTGGATTAACTAATGGTGAAGCAGAGTTGGAGATTGATAATAAGGAATTTGATGAAATGTTAAATAAAATGGGTTATTCAGGAGAAACTCCCAACAAGTTGCTAAAGAAACATCTATTTGCTGAATATAAGTTTCTAGCAAATGTTGTGGAAAAGGTGCTGCTAGGTAAGTACACAGCCCATGACTACATCACTAGGCATCAATTCCTGGTGATGTATGATGTGGTGAATAAGAAGCCTATAAATTGGGCTAAGATTTTGTTTGAGCTGATCAGAAAAAAGAAGACCAAGAAAGAGGTGTGTTTTGGAAGGATTCTGGGAATCTTCCTTCAGGAAAAGGCTGTTGAATCCCTGGTCACACCGACCATATTCATTAATGCCTCCAAGAGGCTCACCTGTGCCTTATTTGGCAGGTGGGAGAGGAACATCACCAAGCCATCCAAGGCTTCTTCCTCTTCCTCCAGGCCTTTTGAGAGTACAAGGGATGTGCTAGCCACTCCCCACCCTGCTGAGGATATCCCTACACCACCTCCACCACCTCCAGCCATCCAGAGTCATCCTAAGATGGTACACCAACTCCCCTCACCAGTTCATTCCCCAGTCCATACCACAGTCCATATTCCTTCACCTCCATCACAACATGGTACACCAACTCCATCACAATATGGTACACCAACTCCATCACAACATGGTACACCAACTCCATCACAAACTCATATTCACTCTCATACTCCATCCACCCATGGTACACCAACTCCATCTCACCCTAGTACACCACCCTCATCTCCACTACCACCACATTTGGCTGATATTCCCCTTTCTAATCTGTCATCCCTACCATCATTCAATCTGCTTTCATCCCCCCTTCACACTCCTTCTTCCCCAGATGAACCAATGCAAGACTTTCCACCCCCACCCCCACCATCATCTTCCATCCACCCTTTTGTCTCTACTGAGACACCTCCTGCATTGCAGTAACTGGACCGCTCCCACATTCCACCTCTTCTAGCACTTCTCACTCCCCTCCTCAAAACTCTCATAGCAGAGGCTATTTCACCTCTTGCTTCTTCCATCTCTTCTCTAGCTGCTCAAATCTCTACTCTCTCCATCCCTCCTTCTTCAATCAGGGGCCTGGCTCTAGTTACCACTGAAACCAAGCAGGGGGAGATACTCTGTGAAGAAGTAGCAGCAGCAGAAGAAGTAGCAGCAGCAGCAGTAGAAGAAGAAATAGCAGCAGCAGCAGCAAAAGAAATAGCAGTAGCAATAGCAATAAAAGAAGCAGAAACAGTAGAAGCAGAAGTAGAAGATTTGTTTGATTTAATTAATTTTATTGAATCTGATATGAATCTGGATGAGACAGTCATAGAGGAAATAAAGACTGTTAGTGATTATATAATAAATCCCACAGTAGATATTGTGAATTTGTTGAAATTTTTTGATACAATTTACTTAAATTCTCTTCCAGAATACAGCATAAAGCCGTCCAAGGCTATAGTCCCCTATACCTCATCAATAAGCCCCAAAGTTGCCAAGAAACTCAGGGCTAGTTTTGAGGTTCCTGTTATTCCATCTCCACCAAGAGCTGATTCCTTTACTACTTCATCCCCTCCCAAAGTCATCTCTGCTCCAACCTTCATTATGGATGATAGCCCTATGCCTGATCTTGATGAGTTAATCATGGCTGACAATTAAGAATAGAATAAATCAGCTGCTGAAAGCACTGATGTACTCAGTTCTCCAGCTCCAGCTCCAGCTCTTCCTCCTGCTCCTCCCCAGGCTGAACAATTACTGATATCTGCAGAAGCTTTGAAAGAGATTAATGCTTTATATGATAATCCACAGGACTCTTGTGATGATGATGATGATGATGATGAGGATTCAGATGACAGTCCCTGTACTAAGAAAAGGAAACTTTCCAAGAAGAGTAAATCTCCTCCACCTCCTGCTCCAAAGCAAAACCCAACACATGATACTCATTATTATATTCTTCAGAATATTACTCCATACAAGGGCATACCAGCTTGGATGTGATTGTACAAGAATCAACAGAAAGAAAGGAAGAAAAGTAGGAAGTATTCTCCTCCTCCATAGAGATACAGGAAGGATCCTTCTCCACCTACTGCTGGTGTTTTAGGCTCTTCATCTCAGAGGACTAATGAATATCAAACCTATCAGAGACAGCAGGGTAGATCTTCTTCTTCTAGAAGCAGCCAACACATGCACTACTCCTCAGGCAAGCAACATAAATAGCAGCAACATCAACATCAACAACATCATCTACAACAAACTACTGAACATCAAAAGGCTGAAAGTCCAAAGAGACCTGCATCCCCTCCTGTATCTTTTGAGGACCCAGAAACAGCTACAACTGCAAGGATGGCCAGGTTCCAAGAATTGGTTGGTCTATCTATGATCAACAAAGTCAAAGCTGAAGGAAAGGATCCCTCTGAATACTCAACAATATCCAAGTACAAGAAGGAAGAACTCAACAGGTTTGCAAAAGCTAACAAATTCTTTAATATTGATGATTACATGAAATTACATCCAGAAGCTGTGGTGCCAAGAGCTACTTCCCTCAATATTATTGGAGCTGCTGATATGACAATGACAAAGACTCAAGCAGCCAATCCAAATAGGGAAATCAAGTTTACTCAGCCTGGTGATAAAGCTAAAGAGGAGAAGCACAAGGAGCCAAAGAAGAAGAAATAAGTTCTTAATCTGTTTAATCTTTCAGTTGTCTTAAAACTGTTTATTTATTTCCTGATACAAAGCTCACTATATATATATATATTTTCTGCATATTTTAAAGTTTCCTGCCAGATATATTTTTCTTGCTTTATAAATATTTTGTGTTTGTGATTAGTGACCTCACCCAAATATGGCGAGATTGTTGGATCCCTAGTTGGATTTGGGCTAGGTTCACTAAACTAGGATTATTGACCCACCTTGTATATCCATGGTCATGTCTGTGTCTTAGAGTCTATACCATGTCCTTAGTGTTAACATTGCATGGACCAGCCAAAAATAGACTGCAGAAGACTCAAGACTTAGAGAAAAACCAGTTTCAGGAAAGTGAGTTCGACGTTCGTCGAACTCAGCTCGATGAAAGTCGTGCTCAGCTCGACGAACTCAGAGACAATTCTCTGAGTTGAGCTCGACGAACTTAGTTCTCAGCTCGAAAATTTCTGGATACTATACTTCAACATTCCAAGTCCAGAATTCCTTTCTCTGAACTCCAGTCGACGAATTTATGTTCTCAGCTCGACGATCTTAGTGTACAGAATTGGCAAGTGTTTATCAAGTAGCAGTTAGCAGTTCTTAGGTCGACGATCTTGCATCTCAGGTCGACGAACAACAATTATCTAGTCGACGAACATGAATTCTCAGCTCAACGAACTCTGGACCTAGGTCGACGAATTCTGTTCTTTGCTCGACGATTTCTGTGCAATTCCAGACTTGAATTTTTCCTTCCTTCTTTCCTTATTTTATTGCAGTAATTCCTGAGTAATCAATGCTCAATATTCTCTGAATATTACCGTTAGAAGCAGCATTGATTATGCGATTCATCAGGATTATTACTTGCCGTTTCTTAATGGGATAGTTGGGGAAATCAATTAATGCAGACATTCTCAAGGCCGTCAGCAATCAATGCAGGAAGGAATTCAAAAATTCTAAGAAACATTTCATAGAAAATATAAAAGGGATTTCTTCCTCCTTCTCAACACATAGAGAGAGATATACAGAAGAACAAGATACAACAACAACATTAAAAACTCTTCTTTATGCAGAAAAAGAATATGGTGTTCACTCTGACACTGCTGAAGAAGAAGAACAACACACATCAAAATCAAGAGTCTTCTTCATTCTTCACTCCAGGATTCTTCAAGGACAACAAATCTTTATCAGTAAAGAAGTTCTTGGATCACTTCTGGTCAAAGCTAAAGAAAGAAGACCTACTCACCCTGAAGCAAAGCTCCAATCTTCCTGAACAACTCTAAAACTCAAGGGGAGCTTTGTTAACATAAAAGATCCATTAGTCTTCTCAGTTGTATTTTAGAAAGAGAAGACACCATTATTCTCTCCCCCCCCTCACTGTATAAAGAGTTCTTTAACTCCCTTCAAACGTTATTCCTTGGTTCTAAGTCACCTGATCAAAAGACTTGGGTTGGTTTTTGAGCACCTGATCAAAAGCTCATTGGTGGCAGTCACATGATCTAAACCTGTTAGTGGATTCCTACCAGGGTGGTAGAAGAGTGGATGTACTTAGGTTGGGGAACCACTATAAAAATTCTTTGTTGGATCCCTAGTTGATTTGGGCTAGGTTCACTGACTTAGGTTGTGACCCATCATGTATAGTCTGGGTCAAGTTTGTGTCTTAGAGTCTAGGACAGTCCTTTATCTCAACTTCAGATGGACCAGCCTTCTTCAAGACCATCAGGAACTCCAGATCTATTAGGGTTTCAGATTAAGTGAAATAAGTTCGACGTTCGTCGAACTCAGATCGACGAAGGAAGTTGTGCGCTCGACGATCGTGAGACAATTCGCAGTACTGAGCTCGACGAATTTTGTTCTTTACTCGACGAATACCAGATCCACTTCAAGCATTCTCAGGACTACTTCAAAATTTCTCTAAGTCCAGCTTCATGCTTCGATCGACGAATTATTGTCTGAGCTCGACGAACTTGGACCTCAAGTTCACAGCCTCTCAGGTCGACGAATGCTAAATCTGTACTCGACGATTTTTGTGCTCAGAGAATCTGTGTCGACACTTAGGGCTTGTGTCGACACCAGGCGATTTGTGTCGACACCCAGGATTTCAGTCGACACCAGCTTGTGTCGACACCAGAGGTTTTGTGTCGACACCTAGACCAATCTGTCGACACCAGGGGAGTTGTGTCGACACCAAGACCAATCTATCGACACCATTTTGTGTCGACAAAGCTTTTCAGCAGATGCAGAGTATTTCGTCCAAGTCCAGAACTTTTCTCAGGTCGACGAAGTTTATTCTCAGCTCGACGAATTTGGTTCTCTGCTCAACGAATGATGTTTGTCTGATATTGAAGATTGTATATTCAACGAATGAAGACTGTCAGCTCGACGAACTCAGCTCAGCTCGACGAACACAGCGCAGCTCGACGAACTCAGCTCAGCTCGACGAACTCAGCGCAGCTCGACGAATTCAAGACTCTGTTCGACGAATTTTGTTCTTCGGTCGACGATTCCAGACTAGGTCTTCTTCCGTTCCCGTCTCATTCCATGGCGCTGATTCCTGTACAATTAATGACAGTTTTTCACATATACTACCGTTAGGATGCGCAGTTAATTCTGGATTATTTCATGTCGTTTTCTCATGGAAATAGTTGGGGAAATAATTAATTGCTGCTTCCTTTCCAGGCCGTCTGTCATTACTGCTCGACATTCAAAAATTGGAATGCTCTCCATGACAGATAGAGACATACAGAAACTAGAAGAAATTGAACAAGGACACAATACCAGAACAACTACAACATCATAGACAGTAATTCAGACAACACAAGAAAAGGATTTCATTCTTGGCCCAGAGAGAATTTGATCTAGAAGAAGAAGAAGAACATTACATCAATATCAAGAGTCTTCTTCATCTGCTTCTACTCAGGAGAACTTCAAAACAATACATTCATATCAGTTGCAAAAAGTTCCTGAAGAGTTTCTCTGGACCTGGAAGTCTAGGTCTTTGAAGACCTATCACCCTAAAGCAGTGCTCCAGTTTTCTTCCTGAACCATTCCACATCTCAGGGGGAGCAAAGCTGCTAAACAACATTCCACAAGTCTTCTCAGTTGACTTGAGAAAGAGAAGACCTCTTCACCCTCTCACTCCACCTCTGTACAGGGTTTTAATTCCCTTCAAAATTATTTTAGTTGCAAGTCTCCCACCAAAAGACTTGAGAGTTTGGTTTTTGGGAACCTGATCAAAACCCCATTGGTGTCAGGACACCTGATCAACCCCTTCCTGCAGTGGATTCCTACCAGGGTGGTAGAAGAGTGGACTACCCAGATTTGGGGAATCACTATAAAATTCTTGTGTCGTCTGGTTGCTTTCTTTTCCTTTTTGTTTTCTGGCCTTGCTCTGTGATTGTGCTGTGATTAGTACTTTGCTGATTTCTGATTTATTGTATTTGCTGCACACACACACACCTAAAATACAACAGCAGTTCTAAAGTTTTAAAATCACCATATACTCTATTCACCCCCCCTCTAGAGTATATCAGATCTAACTGCACTTTCAATTGGTATCAAAGCGAGGTTGGTTAAACATACCCTACCTGATTGGTTGTACAGGCTAACACCTGAACCCAAAGATCCCTTAGTTAGATCTCTTTGTTTTTATTCTGTTACTAGATTTTGTTCTCACAGACATGGCCCAAAACAAGGATTATACAAGCATCAGACCTCCAGTGTGCAATCTTAACAAGTTTGCCATCTGGAAGGCAAGAATCATATTATATATGAACTCCATTGATGAGGATATTTTCTCTGTCATCTCAACAGGTGTTCCTCCAGCTCCTACAACTTTTGCCAGCACATCAACTAATCTGAGTGCAGTACCACGTCCAGACAACACTGAAGCCTATAAGAAAGCAAAGATGGATGATGCAAAGGCTATGAATATTCTGGCCCAAACAATGTCAGATGACATATTTCAGAAGGTGGCTGAGTGCACCTCAGCCAAGGCCATTTGGGACTCTCTCAATCAAATGGTAGCAGGCTCAGCTGATGAAAGGAAGGATAGGAGATCCAGTCTCATTTCTCTCTATGAGAATTTCAAAAAGGATGAGACAGAATGAGTGGCTGAGATGTACAATAGATTAAGTTCAATTATTAGTGAACTCAAGACCCTTGACAAGGACATCACCTTAACTGAGGTGAATGATAAGATACTGATGTGTTTCCCCAGTTCATGGGACTCCAGAATCTGGCCAATCAAAAAAGCCAGAAGCCTCAATGAGATCTCAACAGAATCTCTGCTAGGCAAGCTGAAGTCATTTGAGCAGCTTGTTAAATCAAGAGAGGCAGTAGAACAGAAGCCAACTACACCAGTTAGGAAGGAGCACAGCTTGGCCCTCAAAGCTTCTGAAGACAGTGAAACATCTACCTCCAATGAAGAGTTAATGAGCCTCTTTGCCAAAAGATTCTACAAAATGGCAAGAAAGGATTTTAGAAGAAAATCATCCAGGCAGGATGATAAACCCAAATATGAAAAGACACCAACTAAGGAGGTTGTGTGTTTTGGTTGCAGAAAGCCAGGGCACTATATTTCAGAATGCCCAGAAAATCAGAAAAAGGGCAAGGGCAGGGACAAGGATTCCAGAAGAAAACAAAGCAGCAGACCCTCCTCCAACAAGTATAAAAGGAAGGACAAAGGATTTGTTGCTGAGTCCTGGAGTGACACAGAAGAAGAAACATCCTCCTCTAGCTCCAATGAAGAAGAGGGAGAAGCCAGATCCAAGGAGGTGTGCCTAATGGCAATAGATGCCTCCAGAAGCAACTATGGATCAGAAGAGGATTCTGAAGATGAATGTGCATCAGACTCAGAGGCTGATCAGGTGATTTTCAGTTTTGATTTCAATTCTGATTTGTTTAAAGTAGAATTTAAAACTATGTGCATGGATTTAATAAACTCAGAGAAAGAGATAAAAACCCTGAGGACTAGACTAAAAAATCTAAAATCTGTCAGCACAGAAAACAGAAAACTAACTGACCAATTGACTCTAGCTAATGAACAGATAATCAAATTAAAATCTGAATTATGTGAGGCAAAACAACTTGAGCAATCTCTCAATGGGAGAAGCCTCAAGCTGATGGATATCACAAGCACAGTAAATGCCAGATTAAATGGCAGGCTGGGCTTGGGTGCTTCATCATGTTTACCCCCCATAATAAAGAAGAATATACTTTCCACCCCCATAAAGTTTATCACTGCTAAAGGAAAAGAGAAACTAACTAAAAAACCCAGATTAGAAAACAAGTCAAATCCCTTAGACAATAGCAACAGAAAACAGAAGAAAGCTGTCAAAAACCAAGTTCAGCAAAATTCGTCGAACTTAGATCGACGAAATCCTGCAAGATCGTCGAACCCCGATCGACGATCGTTGAACACAAACTTCAGAAATAATTATTCGTCTTACTGCGATCGCCGAACTGTGTATGGTTCGTCGAGCAGAGGTCGACGAACGTAGGACGCAGAAAATGACCATGGTCATTCTTTGAGTGGAAGTCGACGACCTCAACCCCATTCGTCGAACTCTGGTCGACGAACTTACAATAATTCGTCGATGCCAGAATGACCAAACATAAATAATTTCTCCTATAGAAATGTTAAAACAGCTAACAAGGCATTTAATCCAGTAGCTGATTGGATAATTCCACCTAGGAGATATCACCCACTAGGGTATAAGTCTCAACCTGCATTATCAGTCATTTCTAGCTTTTCTTTTCAACCAAACCAAGGACCCAAGGTAACCTGGGTCAAGAACAATTGAGCTTTATTTCCTAATGCAGGTACAAGTGAAGAACTGTCCAAGGCTAAGTCAGACATGGTACCTGGACAGTGGCTGCTCCAAGCACATGACTGGCAGAAAAGCAAATCTCACCAACTATCAATCCAAGCTAGGACCAAAGGTGATATTTGGAGACTCAAAGAGTGGTCAGTCAGAAGGATATGGAAGAGTAAGCATTGGAGCAGTGACCTTCAAAAAGGTGACATATGTAAGAGGACTCAAACATAATCTTATATCCATAAGTCAATTATGTGATGAAGGTTATCAGGTACATTTCAACTCTACCTCCTGTTCTATTATAAATGATAAAAACCAAACTGTTTTAATTGGACTTAGACAAGGAAACATATATTTAGTAGATTTCATTTCTGCCACAACTGATATTTGTTTACTCAATATCTCTAGTAACCAAAATGAGTTATGGCACAAAAGGCTAGGACATGTAAACCTTAAGAACATATCTAGGTTATCTAAAGACAACCTTGTTAGAGGTTTACCTTCTGGTCCCTACAAGAAGGAAAGCCTATGCAGGGCTTGTCAACTAGGCAAGCAAACAAAAACTAGCTTCAAATCCATTAATAAAAGTGATTCACCTAGGATATTGTATCTGCTTCATGTGGATCTTTTTGGACCCATTGCAGTACAAAGCCTAGGAGGGAAGTCTTACACCTTAGTTATTGTTGATGATTTATCCAGATTCAGTTGGGTAGCCTTCCTGAGAGCTAAGTCAGATACATTCAAAGTTCTTACAGATTTTCTCAGGACCATACAGATTGAGTTCTCTACTCATGTTGCATTGATCAGAAGTGATCATGGCACAGAGTTTGAGTCTCTTCTTATGCATGAGTTCTGTGAGAAGGAAGGTATCAGGCAGTGCTTCTCAGCTCCTAGAACTCCCCAACAAAATGGGGTTGCTGAAAGGAAAAATAGGACACTCATTGAAGCTGCAGGTACATTGTTAGCAGATGCCTACATGCCTCTATCCTTTTGGGCAGAAGCTGTAAACACAGCTAACTATGTCCTGAACAGATGTCTTATACATAAACTAAAACACAAGACCCCCTATGAATTACTTAAAGAAAAAAAACCTAAAATCACTTACTTTAAAGTTTTTGGTTGCATATTTTACATCCACACTAATAACAAAAGATACATCAGAAAATTTGAGGCTAAGGCTGAAGAAGGGATTTTTCTAGGATATTCCCAAGTAAGCAAGGCCTATAGGGTTTTCAATAAATCATCCCTTAAAATTGAAGAATCTGTCCATGTGTCTTTTGATGAAGCTAACATGTCTTATAAGGAGAAAGACATTTCTACCAATAGTCCTTTGCAGGTTTCACCAATGTGTGAGTCTATGGATGGACTAAACCTTACCCAAGAGGTTCCAACTCATTCCACTCCACAGGCTGCTGAAGACAGTGAAGAAGAAATTCAAGAGGAAGTAATTGAACTTCCATCAACAGCCAACACCATTCCTCAAGAGGAATTATTTGCAGAAGTTGTTGCTCAACCAACTCCACAAACTGATCTTGTCACACTTAGAGATCACCCCAGATCTCAAGTGATTGGGGACATTTCAGTTGGTGTACAGACAAGACATTAGCTCAATCAAGACTTGATGCATGCCTGTTTTCTCTCTCAAATTGAACCTCTCACCATCCATGAAGCTGAGCAAGATCCCCACTGGATTCTTGCAATGCAAGAGGAACTAAATCAGTTTGAGAGATGTAGAGTTTGGGATTTGGTTCCAAGACCCCATAACTACCCAGTCATTGGAACCAAATGGGTCTACAGGAACAAATTAGATGCAGAAGGGAACATAGTAAGGAACAAGGCTAGACTGGTTGCCCAAGGATATAGGCAGGAAGAAGGAATAGACTATGACCAAACCTTTGCCCCTATTGCAAGGTTGGAGGCCATTAGAATATTTCTAGCCTATGCAGCATACAAAATGTTCAGGGTATTCCAGATGGATGTCAAGAGTGCCTTTCTGAATAGTGTACTTCAAGAAGAGGTTTATGTACAACAACCTCCAGGTTTTATCTCTCTAACTCAACCCTCTTATGTTTACAAGTTGCATAAAGCTCTCTATGGTTTAAAGCAAGCTCCAAGAGCATGGTATGAGACCCTAGCTAGCTTTCTTTTAGAGCATAAATTTACAAGAGGAACCATAGATAAAACCCTTTTCACTAGACATCATAAGGACCAAATCTTATTGGTACAAATATATGTGGATGACATTATTTTTGGGTCTACTGATCCCAAATTGTGCCAGAGGATTGCTGACCTCATGCATTCCAAATTTGAGATGAGTAGCATGGGTAAGCTTTCCTACTTCCTTGGTCTCCAAGTGAAGCAGCTCCCTGATGGTATCTTCCTCTCCCAATCTAAGTATGCCAAAGAGCTTATTAAAAAGTTTGGGATGGGTGATGCTTCAGGAATGAAAACACCTATGGCTACAAATGCTGTTGTGGATTCTGATGCAGTAGGGAAACCTGTAGATCAGAAATATTATAGGGCAATTGTTGGATCCCTATTATACTTAACAGCTAGCAGGCCTGACATAATGTTTGCCACATGTCTTTGTGCTAGATTCCAAGTGAATCCTAAAGAATCTCATCTTATTTTTCAAAAAAGGATTTTGAGATATATAAAGAGTTGTCCTAGTTTAGGACTCTGGTATCCTGCAGAGTCAGAATTTGAGTTAACTGGATACTCAGATGCTGACTATGCTGGATGCAGGGTGGACAGGAAAAGTACCTCTGGAACTTGCCAGTTCCTGGGTATGAGACTTGTCTCTTGGTTTTGCAAAAAGCAGACATCTGTGTCTACATCAACTGCTGAGGCAGAGTACATGGCTGCTGGAAGCTGCTGCTCACATATGCTATGGATACAAAACCAACTCCTAGATTATGGTATCAACTTAAATAATTCAACCTTATTTTGTGATAATACTAGTGTTATTGCTATAGCACAGAATCCAGTTCATCATTCTAGGACTAAACATATTGAAATAAGACATCATTTCATTAGAGATAATGTGGACAAAAAGAAAATTAACTTGATCCACATTCCTACTGATCTACAGAGAGCAGATATCTTCACCAAGCACTTGGATGAGAAAACCCATCTGTTCCTTATAAATCAACTGGGAATGATTGATGGAGAAGAGTTAAATTAATTTCTGTCTGCATTCGACGAATTTTCCAGAGTTCGTCGAACGGAGTTCGACGAATTAGGGAAAGTTTGAGAGATTCTCGTCGAACGGAGATCGACTAATTCTCTGTGTGGAAACAATTTTCGTCGACTGGAGATCGACGAACCTTGTTTCAGAAACCATTTCGTCGAACTGGGTTCGACAAACTGTTTTCAATTCTTCTGAATGGATTCGACGAACTACTCTCCTATACCTTATTTCGTCGATCTCAGTTCGAAGATTTGTCTCTTTTTCGTGGAACGGAGCTTGTCGATTCATATTCTGAAAATCTTATATCTAGGTTTTCTTCGACCTCCGTCCCGCGCTTTCAGTTCCTTTGCTCTTGATCGCCGTTTTCTCTGTAATTTTCTTTGCAGGTCATCAATGGAAATTCCTCCAGGAGTACTTGCAGCAATGAAGTTTGATGCAGCATTCTTAATGGACTTTGAGTCCTTCCAGCACTCCGATCCCATTTTTCTGTATATCCTTGAATTACTGGAAGAACTGCATCTCAAGGACTTCATGACACGCAACATCAAGCTACACTCAACCGAGCTCAGAGAATGGGTGTACTCTGCCGCAATTTCTGAAGATGGAAATCTGACAGGAACAATTGGAAACACTGCCGTTTCTCTGACCCCGGCAGTAATCTCTGAAATATTTGGTCTGATAACTGGAGAAGACAACTTGGAAATGGACGCTGAGGAATATGCTGATATGCTGAAAGTCATGGGTTTCTCTGGCAACAACCCTAATAAGCTTTTGAAGAAACAATTGTCCGCCGCTTATCAGTTTTTGGCTGACATTGTCGGGAAAATTCTAATGGGCAAGCACTCGGCGCACGACTACATCACTCGCCATCAATTCCTGATCATGTGCGCAGTGCTCAACAAGCGTCAGGTTGATTGGGGCATGGTTTTCTTTGACCTTATCAAGAAAAGGATTAGCAAGAAGGAATTCTGCTAAGGCAGAATCCTGGGGATTTTCCTCCAGGAAAAGGCCAGTGAATGTCTGGTCTCCCCGACCACATTCATCAATGCCAGCAAGCGCCTCACCTGCGCCTTGTTTGGCAGATGGGAGAGGACAATCTCCAAACCCTCCAAGGGTTCCTCCTCCTCCATCAATGCTTCTGAGAGCACCAGGACCGTCAAGGTCACTCCCCACCCTGACTCTGAAGAGGTCATTCCCCCTACCAAATCTCTTCCCACTCCTCCTGCACCTCAATTGACTCCACCTCAACATCAATCTCCACCGCCTGATCTTACACATATGCCTACACCTCCAGTTTCCCCCACTGAAACGAATATTCCCTTTCCTCCTCTACTATTCTTTCTCCACCTATGGATTCTTCCACCATCCCCACCATCATCTCTCTTCTGACTCCTCTTATTAAATCACTCATCACAGAGGCCATTACACCTCTGGTGAATTCCATTGATTCCTTATCTGCCAAAATCTCAGCTCTCTCTGTTGCCCCCTCTTCAATCAGGGGCCTGGCTCCAGGTTCTCCTGAACCCAGGCAGGGGGAGATGCTCCATGATGAAGCTGGTGCAGCAGCTGCAGAAGTGGATATAGTTGATACAGATACAGATACTGCAGATACAATTTTTGACACTACAGATACAGTTATTTCAGTGCTTGATAATACAGATACAGTTACAGATACAACAATAGATTGTCTTCAATTCATGGAGACTGACAGTAGCTTTGATGAGTCAGTAGATTCAATAACAACTGCTGGTGATTTCCTTATAAATCCCACAGTTAATTTATCTGAGATTCTTCAGATTTTTGATCCTGTATATATGAAGCTTCCTTCAGTAGAAATTGCTAAGCCATATTTGGCTATTGTCCAGTATACCTCTCCAGCAAGTCCAGCAGTTGCCAGGCAACTTTGTGCATCCTTTGCTGCTCCCTCTACTGTTCCAACTCTTGTGTCTATCCCAGAAATCTGCCCTGTCCCAGATTTTGTCATGGATGATTCTCCCATGCCTGATCTGGATGAGCTCATTCTGGCAGACATTGAGGAAGAGAACAAGGCAGCAGCTGCAAGTTCTGTCTCTACTGCTGTTGTACCTTCACCCTCTGAACCTTCTATTCCCCCTCAAGACAAACCTCTTACCATTCCTAATGCCACTCTGAGGAAGCTGAATGCTTTGTATGATAACCCTCAGAGTTTAAATTCTGATGATGATGATGATGATGAATCAGATGAGGAGGCTGCTAAGAAGAGAAAGAAGTTGCTCTCTAAGAAAAGGAAGGCCCCTCCTCCTCCTGCTCCCAAGCCTAATCACACTGCAGACACTCCATATTATATTCTGCATAATGTTGCTCCTTACAAAGGGATGCCTGCATGGATGTGGTTATCTAAGAACCAGCAAAAAGAGAGGAAGAGGAGTAGGAGATACTCTCCTCCCCCAGTTCATAGGTACAGAAAGGATCCCCCTCCTCCTCCTCCAGCTGCAGGTGCCTCTGGCTCAAGCTCCCAAAGATCTACTCCTATTCAAACCTATCAGAGACAAACAGGGAGATCCTCTGGTAGTAGTCAGCCAAGGCCACCATCCTCAGGCAGTCAACACCATCAACAACAACAGCAGCAGCCCCAGGAATCTAAGAAACAGGAAGCTGAAAGGCCCTATTCTCCTCCTGAAGATCCAGAAACAGCCAATACAGCCAGAATGGCAAGATTCCAAGAAATCATTGGCTTATCTCTTATCAACAAAGCTAAAGCTGAAGGCAAGGACACAACAGGCTTAACCACTATGTCTCAGTACAGGAGAGATGAACTGAAAAGATTTGGGAAAGCAAACAAGCTACTAAATGTTGATGAATACATGAATCTTCACCCAGAAGCAGTTGTCCCCAGAGCCACTTCACTGAACATTATAGGGGCAGCTGACTTGACTATGACCAAGGCTGAAGCTTCAGATCCCAATAGGGAAATCATTTTCAAGAAGCCAGGAGAAAAAGCATCTGAAGTCAAGTCAAAACAGAAGAAATCAGAGAAGTAATTTTGTGTTTTCTTTTCATTTCTGCTTCTGTTTCAGTCTATACTTTTGCATTAAAACAAAGCCAGTATGTATATATATATTTGTTGCATGTGTTGTAAATTCTCTGCCAGATATATCTCTTTATTTTGCTTTGTTTTTCTGTTTGTTCTTTGCTTGGAGTTTCTATTAGTGACCTCACCCAAATAGGGGGAGATTATTGGATCCCTAGTTGATTTGGGCTAGGTTCACTGACTTAGGTTGTGACCCATCATGTATAGTCTGGGTCAAGTTTGTGTCTTAGAGTCTAGGACAGTCCTTTATCTCAACTTCAGATGGACCTGCCTTCTTCAAGACCTTCAGGAACTCCAGATCTATCAGGGTTTCAGACTAAGTGAAATAAGTTCGACGTTCGTCGAACTCAGCTCGACGAAGGAAGTTGTGCGCTCGACGATCGTGAGACAATTCGCAGTACTGAGCTCGATGAATTTTGTTCTTTACTCGACGAATACCAGATCCACTTCAAGCATTCTCAAGACTACTTCAAAATTTCTCTAAGTCCAGCTTCATGCTTCGGTCGACGAATTATTGTCTGAGCTCGACGAACTTGGACCTCAAGTTCACAGCCTCTCAGGTCGATGAATGCTAAATCTGTACTCGACGATTTTTGTGCTCAGAGAATCTGTGTCGACACTTAGGGCTTGTGTCGACACCAGGCGATTTGTGTCGACACCCAGGATTTCAGTCGACACCAGCTTGTGTCGACACCAGAGGTTTTGTGTCGACACCTAGACCAATCTGTCGACACCAGGGGAGTTGTGTCGACACCAAGACCAATCTGTCGACACCATTATGTGTCGACACAGCTTTTCAGCAGATGCAGAGTATTTCGTCCAAGTCCAGAACTTTTCTCAGGTCGACGAAGTTTATTCTCAGCTCGACGAATTTGGTTCTCTGCTCGACGAATGATGTTTGTCTGATATTGAAGATTGTCTATTCAACGAATGAAGACTGTCAGCTCGACGAACTCAGCTCAGCTCGACGAACTCAGCGCAGCTCGACGAACTCAGCTCAGCTCGACGAACTCGGCGCAGCTCGACGAATTCAAGACTCTGTTCGACGAATTTTGTTCTTCGGTCGACGATTCCAGACTAGGTCTTCTTCCGTTCCCGTCTCATTCCATGGCACTGATTCCTGGACAATTAATGACAGTTTTTCACATATACTATCGTTAGGATGCGCAGTTAATTCTGGATTATTTCATGTCGTTTTCCCATGGAAACAGTTGGGGAAATAATTAATTGTTGTTTCCTTTCCAGGCCGTCTGTCATTACTGCTCGACATTCAAAAATTGGAATGCTCTCCATGACAGATAGAGACATACAGAAACTAGAAGAAATTGAACAAGGACACAACACCAGAACAACTAGAACAGCATAGACAGTAATTCAGACAACACAAGAAAAGGATTTCATTCTTGGCCCAGAGAGAATTTGATCTAGAAGAAGAAGAAGAACATTACATCAATATCAAGAGTCTTCTTCATCTGCTTCTACTTAGGAGAACTTCAAAACAATACATTCATATCAGTTGCAAGAAGTTCCTGAAGAGTTTCTCTGGACCTGGAAGTCTAGGTATTTGAAGACCTATCACCCTGAAGCAGTGCTCCAGTTTTCTTCCTGAACCATTCCACATCTCAGGGGGAGCAAAGCTGCTAAACAACATTCCACAAGTCTTCTCAGTTGACTTGAGAAAGAGAAGACCTCTTCACCCTCTCACTCCACCTCTGTACAAGTTTTAATTCCCTTCAAAATTATTCTGGTTGCAAGTCTCCCACCAAAAGATTTGAGGGTTTGGTTTTTGGGAACCTGATCAAAACCCCATTGGTGTCAGGACACCTGATCAAACCCTTCCTGCAGTGGATTCCTACCAGGGTGGTAGAAGAGTGGACTACCCAGATTTGGGGAACCACTATAAAATTCTTGTGTCGTCTGGTTGCTTTCTTTTCCTTTTTGTTTTCTGGCCTTGCTCTGTGATTGTGCTGTGATTAGTACTTTGCTGCTTTTTGATTTATTGTATTTGCTGCACACACACACACACCTAAAATACAACAGCAGTTGTAAAAGTTTTAAAATCACCATATACTCTATTCACCCCCCCCCCCCCCTCTAGAGTATATCAGATCTAACTGCACTTTCATTCTTGTGTTGTCTGGTTGCCCTTTTTTCCTTTTTGTTCTTGCTATGTCTGTGTTAGTTAGATTAATTTTTGTTATACATGTGGTAGATTAGTGTATCTTATGATTTCACTTTTATTTACAGCAAATTAGTATAATATAGCTGCCCTACTCAGAAGTGTTTTTATTTACAATAAAAAGTCTTAAAGATTTCAAAGATACTCTATTCACCCCCTCTAGAGTATTTCAGGTCTAACCCTCACTTTTAGATATAGATTCAATGCTTTCTGAATCAACTGGCCTCCTTATGGGTGACACAATCCTCTCCTTGCTCTTCTTAGAACTCTCGGCCTTAAAGGCCACTGTCCACTCCTTAGCATGAGTCCTGTTGGTGGTTTCCTCCTCCTTCCTGGCAGTTAACTGCATTTTATATGAAAGCAGCTTTCCAAACGAGGTATGCAGAGGATTTTCAGCAAGCTTGGCCACTTCTTTAATTGCACAGATCTTTGTGTCCCAGTCTCTGGTTAGAGATCTTAGGAACTTATCATTCAGCTCATAATTACTGAAGACCCTCCCATAGGTCCTCAACTCATTAACCACTCTGAAAAATTTCTTATAGCAATTAGCTATATTGTCTCTGCTGCTTTGCGTGAAAGCTTCATATTCTTAATTGAGTAGATATTTCCTATAATCCCTGACTTCTTTAGTCCCTCCATGTAGACAATCAGGGTATCTCACAATTTATTGGATGTCTTGCAGTGGACACGATTCTGCAATTTGGAATCATCAATGACACTCATAATGATGTTCTGTGCCCTCTTTTCCATATTTATCAGGATGACCTCATCTTTGGTCATCTCAGTGTACTTATTTGGGGTTTGGACATTGACATCTAGGACAGAAATCTTTATGGGGATGAAGAGCCCTTCCTGAACAGTAATGAAGATCCTTGGATCAAAAATCTCCATGAATAATCTATCTCTCTATTTAAAATACCAAAAGTCTCCTTTCTACAGATTGGAAGCTTCATTGAGCCCAAATCCTTATGGTTCTCTCCTGAACCCATAAGGATAATCCTTAGCTACCGTTGGAGATCTATTCAGACTGTTAAGTCCTTTTTGAACAAACTCCCTCTGATACTAGTTCATAGTCTTTTGTTTCAAAAGTAGCTAAATACCTAGAGGGGGGTGAATATGTTATTGTGTCTTTTTAAACTTTCTTCTTACTTTGGTGTGTTGTGACATAGTGTT
Organism: Platanthera guangdongensis; assembly: GCA_039583875.1. NCBI lineage: Eukaryota > Viridiplantae > Streptophyta > Magnoliopsida > Asparagales > Orchidaceae > Platanthera > Platanthera guangdongensis. Next base: position 70,244 of record JBBWWR010000154.1, on the reverse strand, counting down.
ATGTTAGCTTTTAAGAATATACAATCAATACACAAGTATTTATAGTGGTTCCTCAAGATTTGGGCACATCCATTATCCCACACACCTTTCTAATAGTTTGTAAGACAAGACAAACTTCTCCAAACTCATCTCCAAGAGCTTACAACACAGATCCCTCAAGATCTCTCAGACTCCTTCAAGTCCTACCTCAGGCCTAAGACCCTACCACTCAGAGCAAATTATGCTCCTGCAACTCAGAGATTCACAGATCACCTACCTCAGAGAATAATTCTCCTACAACTCAGGCACACATGCCCTACCTCAGATCCACAGAAGGATACTACACTCAGATCCACAGAAGGATCCTACTGCTCGACCTTTATAGTTTAGGCTTACAACTCAGATCAGTTAAGATCCTACGGAGAGAATAAGTATGTTGGTGTTGAATGACTTCAGAGAAATTATCTCTAAGTCAGCTTCTTCCTGAACTGAGAAGACTCAGTCCTATCCTCTTCACAACACCAAGAAAAGATCTTCAATGTTGATTCTGCTTGTGCTGAGAAGTAACTGTAGAGATTGCATCTTCTTTCTCAGAAAGAAATCTTCCTGATCTTGTTGTTGAGAGATGATTTGATCTTTAAAAAAGTTCCTTCAATAACAAACTTTGTTTGTGATTCACATATAACTTTTTAGCAAGCTCTTTGAATACTTCAACTCAGTCAGGAGGAAGAAGACAACTGCTTTTCTCCCGTTAGGATATCTTCTAATTTCACGGAACTATGCTATTGTATCCCACCGCTTAACGATTCAATGCACAGTATGGGCTGGTCGGAAATGAAAATTATGAAAGTGAGCTGTTAGATCAGGAATACTCTAGAGGGGGGGTGAATAGAGTATTCAGGGTTTATAAAATTTTCTTCTAATTTAATCTAGTGCAGGAACAAAATAAAACAGCAATCCTAACAAACAGCCACAATACAAAAACAAAAAAAAAAGAGCAATGCAGACAACACAAGAATTTATAGTGGTTCCCCTAAACTTGGGTACATCCACTCTTCTACCACCCTGGTAGGAATCCACTCAGATTTTTGATCAGGTGCCTGACACCAATGAGCTTTTGATCAGGTGCTCAAAAACCAACCCAAGTCTTTTAGAATGAGACTTGTGAACCAGAATAATTTTGAAGGGAATTAAGACCCTGTACAGAGGTGGGGATGAGAGAGTGGTGAAAGTCTTCTTTTCTCAATCACAATGAGAAGACTATGTGGATTCAGTGATGTTGTCAAAGCTCCTCCTGAGATGTAAAAGGGTTCAGGCTGTGAAGCTTTGCACAGGGTGAGTAGGCCTTCAATCTGCAGCCTTGACTAGAGAAATCTCCAGGAACTTCTTTGACAAATGGATTTCTTGTTGTCCTTTGAAGTGTCCTGCAGAGATGAAGAAGGAAGACTCTTGATATTTGATTGGTTGTTCTTCTTCTTCAGGAAGCAGATGTTCTTATGGTCTTGGGCTTGTTTTCTGAAATCAGAGTTCTTTATAAGAAGGAGCAGAGATAGAGAGATCCTTATCTTTCAGACTGATTGTATTTTTGTGTGTCTGTCTCTCTTGTTCTTCTGTATTCTATAACTCTTAGTAAGTTTCTGTGTACCTGTATGTTGTCTGTATAAAAAAAAGATCTCTTTTATATTTCCTGGGGAAATTGGTCTTTCGAAATTTGAATCTTCTGTAATCAATGCTGACGGCATAGAGAATAAACAACATTGAATTATTTCCCCAACTGTCCCATGAAAAAACTACAGGTAATAATCCTGGAGAATACCATAATCAATGCACTTCTAACGGTTATATTCAAAGAATATTAGAGCACTAATTACTCAGGAATTATTGCAGTAGAATGGGGACAGAAGGATGGAAAAATGACTAAGTCTAGATTCGTCGAACTAATAGCAGAAATCGTCGAGCTGAGTCCACAGTTCGTCGAGCTGAGTTGCTGAGTTCGTCGACCAGATGACTTCTGTTCGTCGAGCTGAGTTCCAAGATCGTCGAGCTAAAGCAGAAAAATGCATTATCCAGACTTGCTTATTCTGTGTCTCAAGTTCGTCGAGCTGAGATTGTAACTTCGTCGACTGGAGATGATTCTGGACTTGGAATAATTTCAGATGCTTCTGGATGAAAGTGTTAAACTGAAGTATCCAGAATTCGTCGACCTAAGAATTTGTTCCGTCGAGTTGAGGACCACTTAACTGCTGCTGGATAACTCTAGCTATTGTGGTCACAGTTCGTCGAGCGGAGAATCAAGTTCGTCGACCAAAGTCTGACTCTGGACTTAGAATAAAGAGATGTTTTCTGATCTTGAAGTGTTGAAGTATAGTGTCCAAAGTTCGTCGACCTGAGTACCAAGTTTGTTGAGCTCAGCTCAGAGAATTTACTCGGAGATCATCGAGCTGAGCACGACTATCGTCGACCTGAGTTCGACGAATGTCGAACTCATTTTACTTGGTCTCTGGAAAAACTCTAAGTCTTGAGTCTCTGGCAGTCTGATGATGGCTGGTCCATGTGATGTTGCTACTGAGGACTTGGCCTAGACTCTAGGACACAACCATGACCCTGGCTATACATTGTGGGTCATTTGATCCTAAGTTAGTGAACCTAGCCCAAATCTTATTAGGGATCCAACAATCTCCCCCTATTTGGGTGAGGTCACTAATTACAGACTCAAATCAAAATTGAAAATAAACAAAGCAGAAAAAGCATATATCTGGCAGAGATCAATAACACATGTAGCAGATATAAATACATAAGCTTTGTTCAGAATATAGAGTAGTTATAGATAATTGTAGAAAATAAAAGAGTTCAAAATTTACTTCTTCTGTTTCTTTTCCTTTGGCATTTCTTGTATGCTCTTCTCTCCAGGCTTTGTAAACACACTCTCTCTGTTGGGATCTGAAGCTTACACTTTTGTCATGGTCATATCAGCAGCCCCTATAATCTTCAAAGATGTGGCTCTATGGACAACTGCTTATGGGTGCAACTTCATGTAGTCATCAACATTGAAAAACTTGTTTGCTTTCTCAAACCTCTTAAGTTCCTCTTTCCTGTACTTTGACATTGTTGGATATTCAGAAGGATCCTTTCCTTCAACTTTGGCTTTGTTAATCATAGAAAGACCTACTAGTTCCTGGAACCTGGCCATTCTAGGAGTAGTAGCTATTTCTGGATCTTCAAAAGGAACAAGAGGAGAATTTGGTATTTTAGGACTTTCAGCTTTCTGATCTGCAGGGGATGATAGCTGTTGTTGATGCTGCTGCTGTGGTTGATGCTGCTTGCCTGAAGAGTAATGCCTATGCTAACTGCTTTCAGAATATGATCTGCCATGGTGTCTCTGATATGTTTAAACAGGGGCAGGTCTTTGAGAAGTTGTGCCTAAAGTACCAGCAACTGGAGGAGGTGGATTTTTTCTGAATCTTTGAACTGGAGGAGGAGAGTACTTTCTTCTTCTCTTCCTCTCCTTATGCTGATTTTTGGATAACCACATCCAAGATGGCATCCCTTTGTATGGAGTTATCGTTTTGAGAATATAATAGGGAGTGTCATTGTTTGGATTTGGCTTTGGAGCAGGAGGAGGAGAAGCTTTTCTTTTCTTGGAAACTGGCTTCCTCTTAGGCTCATCATCAGAATCATCATCCTCATCCTCATCATCATCATCAGATCTCTGAGGGTTATCATATAAATAATTTAAAGCTTTAAGAGCCTCAGCAGAAATGATAGGCTTTTCTGGTAGAGAGGGAGCTGGAGGAGAAGCCATATGAGAAGCTGGAGAACTAATTCTGACAGTGCTTTCAGCAGCTGCCTTTTCGTCTTCTTCAATATCAGCCAAGATCAAGTCATCTAGATCTGGCATTGGAGAGTCATCCATGACAAAACTAGGTGCAGAAGAAATTGCTGGAGAAGATGGAATGACTATTGGTTCTGGAACAACAAAGCTGTCACTGAGTTACTTAGCAACTTTTGGACTAATAGGAGAAGTATAGGGGACAATAGCCAAGGATGGCTTAGTATACTCTGCTGTAGGACATCTCAACAATGCAATATCAAAATTTTTTAACAAATTATCTAAATTTACTGTGGGATTAATGATGAAATCACCACCAGTAATAATTTCCTCTGGTACTGACTCTTCTAAGTCCATGTCAGTATCAATGAATTGAATTAAATAAATTAAATCTATATCAGTATAATATGTATCAACTACTGCTTCTGTTACTACCTCTGTCACTAATGGAGCTGGAGCTGCTGCTTGAACTGTTGTTGCTGCTGGAGCTACTGTTGCTTCTTCATCAAGCATCTCCCCCTACCTGGTTTAGTAATAACTGGAGCCAGGCCCCTGAATGAAGAGGGGGCAGCAGTGAAGGCAGAGAGTTGAGCAGAAAGAGTGGAGATAGAAGTAGCAAGAGGTGTAATGGTCTCTGCTATAAGAGATTTGAGTAGAGGAGTGATGAGAGTAGTTACAGAGGAGATGGTGGAGGGATCCAGAGGTGGAGTGGTAGATGGTTCAGTAGAATATTGGGTGGAGACATTTGGAGGGATGGTAGATGTTGGAGATGATGGAGGGATGACATCTAGCATGTGTGAAGCTGGAGGGGAGGGAGAGTTGAGGGGGGGAGTCAGAATATCAAAAGTTGGAACGGAGTATAGGTGAGGTGGAAGAGGAGATGATGGAGGAGTTGGTGAAGCATGTGGAGATTATGGTGGAGTAGGAAGATGAGTGGTGGTTGGAGAGGTATGGATAGGAGATGAAGGAGGACTTGGAGTGTGAATGATGGTTTGGATTGTTGGTGGAATTTGAGTTTGGACTGTTGGAAGAGATGGTGAGAGGGGAATGATCTCTTCAACAGGGAGGGGAGTGGCTCTTACAGCCCTGATTCCTTCAGAAACTGGGGTGGAAGAGGTTGAAGCTTTGGATGGCTTAGTTATGGTCCTCTCCCACCTGCCGAACAAGGCACAGGTGAGCCTTTTGCTGGTATTTATGAATATGGTCAGTGAGACCAGGGATTCAGCAGCCTTCTCCTTCAGGAAGATCCCCAGGATCCTTCCAAAGCAAACTTCTTTCTTATTATTCTTTTTTCCTTATCAGATCAAAAATGATCTATGCCCAATTCACTTTCTTCTTATTGACCACTGCACACATGACCAGGAATTGATGCATGGTGATGTAGTCATGGGCAGTATGCCTGCCCAACAAGACTTTTCCCACTATATCTGCCAGAATTTGTATTCTGCAGATAAATGTTTCTTCAACAACTTATTGGGGTTATCTCCAGCATAACCCATTAAACTCAACATCATATCATATTCTTCAGAATCTATATCCAGTTCTTCTTCTCCATTTATCAAATCAAAAATTTCAGTTAAAACTGCGGGAGTCAAAGAAACGGCATTACCCGCGATTGTTCCTGTCATGGTGTTTTCCTCTGATGTAGATGAAGTATAGACCCATTCTCTAATTTCTGTTCCAGCCAGCTTTACTCTTGTGTTCATCAGGTTTTTCAAATTCTGTTCTTCCAGTAGAGTCAGAATGTTCAGAAAAATTGGATCAGAGTGTTGAAATGAGTCAAAGTCGACATCAAATCCTGTGTCAAACTTCATAGCGGCTAGGGATCCTGCTTGAATCGCCATGAAATCACCTGCAAAAGAGAGAGAAACGGCGATCAAGTGCAATGGGAACAGAAAGCGCGGGACGGAGGTCGAAAAAAACCTAGTTATAAGATTTTCTGGAATATGAATCGACAAACTCCGTACCACGAAAAATAAGAAATTCTTCGACCTGAGATCGACAAAATAATTGATAGTGAAATAATTCGTCGAGCTCAGCTGGAAGAGTTGAAGACATTTCGTCGAGCTCCGTTCGAAGAAAGTTTTCTGAAGTGAATTCGTCGATCTCCATTTGACGAAAACAGCTTCACTCACAGAGAGTTCGTCGACCTTTGTTCGATGGATATCTCCAGAACTTTCCCTAGTTTGTCGAGCTCCGTTCAACGAAATCTGGAAAATTCATCGAGTGCAGACAGAAACTAAACCAAATCTTCTCCATTAATCATTCCAAGCTGATTTATAAAGAATATGTGATTTCTCTCATCCAGAGGTTTGGTGAATATATCAGCTCTTTGTAAATTAGTGTAGATATAGACAAGATTAATTTTATTTTTGTCTACACACTCTCTAATGAAATGATGTCAAATGTCTATATGCTTTGTCCTACTGTGATGGACTGGATTTTATGCTATTGCTATAGCACTTGTGTTATCACAAAATAGAGTTGAATTATTTAAGTTGAGACCATAGTCTAGTAATTGATTTTGAATCCACACCATCTGGGAATAACAGCTGCCAGCTGCAATATACTCAGCCTCAGCAGTTGAGGTAGACACAGATGACTGTTTCTTACAAAACCAGGATACCAACCTCATACCAAGGAACTGACAAGTCCCTGAGGTGCTTTTCATATCAACCCTACATCCAGCAAAGTCACTGAGTTATAGGAACCTTGTTTGGGTTCTGAGCTGTAAGATCTGAGGATCTGAGTAGAAGGAAAGAAGTTAGGACGAATCTAGCACACTGCTAGATAGGCGAAGGGGGAAAGTGGATGTACCCAGACCTTGGGGGACCACTATAAATCAGTGTGCAATCTGTGATTGTGTGTGGTATTATTAATTCTGTGCTGTGATAGCTGTAGAACTATCTGTTTTTGTTAATTAACTGTATTAAAAGTTCTGCCTTAGAAGAAAAAGGAATTACACCAATTCACCCCCCCCCCCTCTAGGTGTTTTAGGAACTAATTCTTTCAAGTGGTATCAGAGGGAGGTTACTCAAAGAAAGACATAATTGTCTGAGTAAGATCTGTGAGGCAGAAATAAGTTAAAGAAGATGGGTTTAGGAGAAAACCATAAAGAACTTGGTTCAATGAAGTTGCCTATCTACAGGAAGGAAATTTTTAGAATATTGAAGGAGAGGGTCAGATTATTTATGGAGGCATCTGATCCTAGAATTTATATAACAGTTAAGGAAGGACCATATATTCCAATGAAGGTTTCTGTTCTTGATGCTAATCAAAGGACTCCTAAGGATTTTTCAGAAATGACTAAGGATGAGATCATCTTGGCTACAATGCATAAAAGAGCACAGAATATTATAGTAAGTGTCATAGATGACTCAACTTTCCAGAATCTGATTCACTACAAAACCTCCAAGGAGATGTGGGACACATTGGTTGTCTATATGGAGGGTTCTGAAGAGGTTAGGCAAGATAGAAAGTGTATGCTTAATCAAGAGTATGAGAGTTTCAGGCAAACCAAGTCTGATAGTATAACTGAATGTTATAAGAAGTTTTACAGAATTGTAAATGAACTAATGTCCTATGGAAGAATATTCAGTACTTATGAGCTGAATGACAAATTCCTTAGGTCATTGACTAAGGATTGGGATACAAAGATCTGTTCCATAAGGTAAGTGGCCAGACTGGCAGAGATTTCACCTCCAACACTGTTTGGTAAATTGCTGTCATATGAGATGCAGCTGTTGGCCAGAAAGGAGGAAGAAAAAATTACAAAGGTTGACCATAGAGAAAATTCTGTGGCCTTCAAGGTAGAAGCCACAAGAAAGAATAGGAGAATGTCTCCATCTTCTCCTAAGAAAGATGCAGAAGTGAACTCAGAAAATTCTGATAATCACAGTTCAGACAGCAGTAATTCAGATGAAGACTTTGCTGCTTTCACTATGCAGTTTTAGAGATTCTTAAAGAAGAAGCAGTGGAAATCTAAGCCATCCTCATCTCAGTCCAAGGATGACTATTATCAGAATAGAAAATCATCCAGGAAGGACAGGAGTGGGACAAAGCCTAGCAAGTCAACTACATCAAAGATCATTTGCTACTGCTGCAACAGACCTGGACATGTTGTGGCTGACTGTCCAGACAAAAGGAAGAAGTCTACTGATAAAAAGAAGTCTCAGCACAAGAGCAAGAAGGAGAAATCCTTGGTAGCTAAGAAAGAGAAAAGTTGGACAGATCAATCAACTTCAGAGTCTGAATCTGAGGCTGAGGCCTATATTGGTTTGTTCGCAACTGAAGAATAGGATGAGTTCTTGAGATTACTGGACTCTATCTATGAGCAAGAAGACCATCAGTGCAAAGGATTGATGGTTATGTCTGAAGAAGAATAGTGTCAGGATCAACCTGGCCCCAGTAAGGTAAAAAGTTCATCTGTAGATTCTGATTACTTCATTGGGTCAGAATCAGCTGCATCTGCATCAATAGATGTGGATGGGTCTGAATCTGAATGAGATATTCATCAGCTTATAGATGAATATGGGGATTTGTTGCAGGCACTCAAGAGAAGCAAAAACCTGGCCAAAATTCTAGCTAAGGAAATTACAGCTATTAAGTTGGCTGCATCTGATTCAGAGAAGCTACTGGATCAGAAGATGAATGAGATTGACAGACTGAAAAATATAACTGTTATTCAGATGGGCACAATCACATTCAAAAATGATCAGATCAAACGTTTGGAAGACAGACTTCAGAAAGAGAAGGAGATAGTGGCTAGTTTCTCTAAAATAAAATCTGTACTACCCTTAATTGATGACTTTGTGTTTCAAAAGGGTAAAACAGGATTAGGCTTTAAGAGAACTGCATGGGCTGCACAGTCCAATAAGAAAGGCAAAGCCCCAACACAAAACAAGAGATCTGCTGCTAACAATACAGCTAAGATTGTACCTAAAAAGAGGTATAATAAGTATGAGTAATCGTGATGTGGCAAGATAGGCCATTATGCCTTAGACTGTTGGCACAATATTAGTGTCAGAGAGAATAGCAATCTACCTGTTAGAAAAGCTGCAGGCAGATTTGTCAAGTTTCAGGCTAACTTGAACCAAGGACCCAAAAGTTATTTGGGTTCTAAGGTTAAGTAATCTTTGTTACAGGTGAGTCCAAGTTACCATGTCCCTATATGGTACTTGGACAGTGGATGTTCCAGGCACATGACTGGAACAAGGGGATTGATGAAGGACTACTCACCAATACTGAATGGGCCTAAAGTAATTTTTGGTGGTTCTGAAAAAGGAGTCATCAAAGGGTTTGGTAACATCTCTAACAACTCAATCACTATCACTCAAGTGGCATATGTGAAGGGTTTGAAACACAACCTAATAAGCATTAGCCAGCTGAGTGATCTTGGATATGACATTTCATTTGTCAAGAATGTGTGTCATATCAAGAGGTCAAGTGATCAAAAAGTCATATTGACTGGCTATAGAAATAGAAATGTGTAGTAGTCACATGACCAGGAATTGATGCATGGTGATGTAGTCATGGGCAGTATGCCTGCCCAACAAGACTTTTCCCACTATATCTGCCAGAATTTGTATTCTACAGATAAATGTTTCTTCAACAACTTATTGGGGTTATCTCCAGCATAACCCATTAAACTCAACATCATATCATATTCTTCAGAATCTATATCCAGTTCTTCTTCTCCATTTATCAAATCAAAAATTTCAGTTAAAACTGCGGGAGTCAAAGAAACGGCATTACCCGCGATTGTTCCTGTCATGGTGTTTTCCTCTGATGTAGATGAAGTATAGACCCATTCTCTAATTTCTGTTCCAGCCAGCTTTACTCTTGTGGTCATCAGGTTTTTCAAATTCTGTTCTTCCAGTAGAGTCAGAATGTTCAGAAAAATTGGATCAGAGTGTTGAAATGAGTCAAAGTCGACATCAAATCCTGTGTCAAACTTCATAGCGGCTAGGGATCCTGCTTGAATCGCCATGAAATCACCTGCAAAAGAGAGAGAAACGGCGATCAAGTGCAATGGGAACAGAAAGCGCGGGACGGAGGTCGAAAAAAACCTAGTTATAAGATTTTCTGGAATATGAATCGACAAACTCCGTACCACGAAAAATAAGAAATTCTTCGACCTGAGATCGACAAAATAATTGATAGTGAAATAATTCGTCGAGCTCAGCTGGAAGAGTTGAAGACATTTCGTCGAGCTCCGTTCGAAGAAAGTTTTCTGAAGTGAATTCGTCGATCTCCATTTGACGAAAACAGCTTCACTCACAGAGAGTTCGTCGACCTTTGTTCGATGGATATCTCCAGAACTTTCCCTAGTTTGTCGAGCTCCGTTCAACGAAATCTGGAAAATTCATCGAGTGCAGACAGAAACTAAACCAAATCTTCTCCATTAATCATTCCAAGCTGATTTATAAAGAATATGTGATTTCTCTCATCCAGAGGTTTGGTGAATATATCAGCTCTTTGTAAATTAGTGTAGATATAGACAAGATTAATTTTATTTTTGTCTACACACTCTCTAATGAAATGATGTCAAATGTCTATATGCTTTGTCCTACTGTGATGGACTGGATTTTATGCTATTGCTATAGCACTTGTGTTATCACAAAATAGAGTTGAATTATTTAAGTTGAGACCATAGTCTAGTAATTGATTTTGAATCCACACCATCTGGGAACAACAGCTGCCAGCTGCAATATACTCAGCCTCAGCAGTTGAGGTAGACACAGATGACTGTTTCTTACAAAACCAGGATACCAACCTCATACCAAGGAACTGACAAGTCCCTGAGGTGCTTTTCATATCAACCCTACATCCAGCAAAGTCAGCATCTGAAAATCCAGTTAAATCAAATACTGACTCAGCTGGATACTATAGGCCTAGACTAGGACAACTCTTTAAATATCTCAAAATCCTTTTAAAGAAAATTAGATGAGTTTCTTTTGGGTTCACTTGGAACCTAGCACAAAGGCATATGACAAACATAATATCAGGTTTGCTTGCTGTAAGATATAGTAGGGACCCAACAATGCCCCTATATAATTTCAGATCCACAAGTTTCTCATGTGCATCAGAGTCTACTACAGCATTTGTAGCCATGGGTGTTTTCTTTGCTAAAGCATCAGCCATCCCAAATTTTTGATAAGCTCTTTTACATATTTGGATTGGGAGATGAAGATACCATCAGAAAGCTGCTTCACTTGGAGACCAAGGAAGTAGGAAAGCTCACCCATTATTGGGTACATTGGAAAATGTGTACCAGATTTGAAGAAGCCTCACCTTACTCAATGATATGCATCAAGGTGTATTTGATATTGTTTTGAGTTTATATGTGCAGGTTAAGAAAATGCAAGAATTCAGGAAAAAGTTTCTAAGTCCATGAGTCGACACCAGAAGAAGCTGTGTCGACACTTATGAAGGCTTGTGTCGATACTGGAGAAAAGCTGTGTCGACACCTAGAGTCAGCTGTGTCGACACTTGGAAAGGCTGTGTCAACACCAGAAGAAACTGTGTCGACACACAGAGTCAGTGTCGACACACAGAGAAGTTTAGTTGACATCAACTGTGTCGACACACAAAGGCAGTGTCGACACACAGAAAAGATTAGTCGACATCAACTGTGTCGACACACAGAGGCAGTGTCGACACACAGAAGACTTTGTCGACATCAACTGTGCCGACACACAGGATTTGTGTCGACACATAGCAGAGTTTCAACAAAGTTATTCTTGTGAAGAAATGAAGTGAATATGTCGACACAACAGAACTAGTGTTGACACATTCTACAGAAGCTGTGTCGAGAAGCAGTGTCAACACCAAGAGAGCTGTGTCGACACCACCAAGGCATGTGTCGACACTTAGTCTACTTGTGTCGACACAAGATGAAGTTCAGTCTCGACACTTTACTGACAGAGACAGAGTTTCATGAAGTGACTGGAAGACTTGACAGCTGCCATATCCAACCGGTCTACTGTAACTGTCAGAGCTGTCAGAAGTTTGTTAGAAACCGGATCAGCCGGTTACCATGGAGAAAGTCTATATAAAGACATTCTCTATCAACAGATGAGATATGATACTAATATACAATAACATATAGAAGAAGATTTTCAACAGAAGATCTAAGAAGACATTCTCAAGTGGCGATCTACTCAGAGTTTGTCAAGAGAATTCAAAGAAGAATTCAGAAGAATCTTCAGAAGAATTTGGAGAGAGAGCTCCATCTATTCAAGTGAAGAAAGGGACTTACATCAACTAGTCTCTCAAGTGCAGAGTTTGAACCAGTCTACCAAGAAGGATTCAGGTTGATTTCTGAATTTCAAGAAAGAAGCTGATTGAGGATCAACTTCAAAGGAGATCAACCCTACTATGTTCAGATTCAAGAAGCTTTGAAGAAATCTAAGTCAGGTCGATCTCTAACGTCAGATTCTTTCAAGAACTGATCAAGAAACTGTCCATCCTTTCTCTCTCAACCAGGGTGGTGGTTAAAGTGTAGATTTATATCTATTTTCTGTAGGATCTTTTAAGATCTGAGTTGTAAGCCTGATTTATAAAGGCTGAGTTGTAGGAGATAAGTTCTCTGAGTGGTAGGCCTTGTTGAATGATGATGTAGGGCTGTGAGCCTGAGTTGTAGGAGATTGTCATCTATGAGTTGTAGGCCTTGTTGAAGGCTGAGGTAGGGCAGATTCCCTGAGCTGTAGGAGTGTGGACTCACTCTGAGTTATAGGAACCTTGTTTGGGTTCTGAGCTGTAAGATCTGAGGATCTGAGTAGAAGGAAAGAAGTTAGGACGAATCTAGCACACTGCTAGATAGGCGAAGGGGGAAAGTGGATGTACCCAGACCTTGGGGGACCACTATAAATCAGTGTGCAATCTGTGATTGTGTGTGGTATTATTAATTCTGTGCTGTGATAGCTGTAGAACTATCTGTTTTTGTTAATTAACTGTATTAAAAGTTCTGCCTTAGAAGAAAAAGGAATTACACCAATTCACCCCCCCCCCCCCCTCTAGGTGTTTTAGGAACTAATTCTTTCAAGTGGTATCAGAGGGAGGTTACTCAAAGAAAGACATAATTGTCTGAGTAAGATCTGTGAGGCAGAAATAAGTTAAAGAAGATGGGTTTAGGAGAAAACCATAAAGAACTTGGTTCAATGAAGTTGCCTATCTACAGGAAGGAAATTTTTAGAATATTGAAGGAGAGGGTCAGATTATTTATGGAGGCATCTGATCCTAGAATTTATATAACAGTTAAGGAAGGACCATATATTCCAATGAAGGTTTCTGTTCTTGATGCTAATCAAAGGACTCCTAAGGATTTTTCAGAAATGACTAAGGATGAGATCATCTTGGCTACAATGGATAAAAGAGCACAGAATATTATAGTAAGTGTCATAGATGACTCAACTTTCCAGAATCTGATTCACTATAAAACCTCCAAGGAGATGTGGGACACATTGGTTGTCTATATGGAGGGTTCTGAAGAGGTTAGGCAAGATAGAAAGTGTATGCTTAATCAAGAGTATGAGAGTTTCAGGCAAACCAAGTCTGATAGTATAACTGAATGTTATAAGAAGTTTTACAGAATTGTAAATGAACTAATGTCCTATGGAAGAATATTCAGTACTTATGAGCTGAATGACAAATTCCTTAGGTCATTGACTAAGGATTGGGATACAAAGATCTGTTCCATAAGGTAAGTGGCCAGACTGGCAGAGATTTCACCTCCAACACTGTTTGGTAAATTGCTGTCATATGAGATGCAGCTGTTGGCCAGAAAGGAGGAAGAAAAAATTACAAAGGTTGACCATAGAGAAAATTCTGTGGCCTTCAAGGTAGAAGCCACAAGAAAGAATAGGAGAATGTCTCCATCTTCTCCTAAGAAAGATGCAGAAGTGAACTCAGAAAATTCTGATAATCACAGTTCAGACAGCAGTAATTCAGATGAAGACTTTGCTGCTTTCACTATGCAGTTTTAGAGATTCTTAAAGAAGAAGCAGTGGAAATCTAAGCCATCCTCATCTCAGTCCAAGGATGACTATTATCAGAATAGAAAATCATCCAGGAAGGACAGGAGTGGGACAAAGCCTAGCAAGTCAACTACATCAAAGATCATTTGCTACTGCTGCAACAGACCTGGACATGTTGTGGCTGACTGTCCAGACAAAAGGAAGAAGTCTACTGATAAAAAGAAGTCTCAGCACAAGAGCAAGAAGGAGAAATCCTTGGTAGCTAAGAAAGAGAAAAGTTGGACAGATCAATCAACTTCAGAGTCTGAATCTGAGGCTGAGGCCTATATTGGTTTGTTCGCAACTGAAGAATAGGATGAGTTCTTGAGATTACTGGACTCTATCTATGAGCAAGAAGACCATCAGTGCAAAGGATTGATGGTTATGTCTGAAGAAGAATAGTGTCAGGATCAACCTGGCCCCAGTAAGGTAAAAAGTTCATCTGTAGATTCTGATTACTTCATTGGGTCAGAATCAGCTGCATCTGCATCAATAGATGTGGATGGGTCTGAATCTGAATGAGATATTCATCAGCTTATAGATGAATATGGGGATTTGTTGCAGGCACTCAAGAGAAGCAAAAACCTGGCCAAAATTCTAGCTAAGGAAATTACAGCTATTAAGTTGGCTGCATCTGATTCAGAGAAGCTACTGGATCAGAAGATGAATGAGATTGACAGACTGAAAAATATAACTGTTATTCAGATGGGCACAATCACATTCAAAAATGATCAGATCAAACGTTTGGAAGACAGACTTCAGAAAGAGAAGGAGATAGTGGCTAGTTTCTCTAAAATAAAATCTGTACTACCCTTAATTGATGACTTTGTGTTTCAAAAGGGTAAAACAGGATTAGGCTTTAAGAGAACTGCATGGGCTGCACAGTCCAATAAGAAAGGCAAAGCCCCAACACAAAACAAGAGATCTGCTGCTAACAATACAGCTAAGATTGTACCTAAAAAGAGGTATAATAAGTATGAGTAATCGTGATGTGGCAAGATAGGCCATTATGCCTTAGACTGTTGGCACAATATTAGTGTCAGAGAGAATAGCAATCTACCTGTTAGAAAAGCTGCAGGCAGATTTGTCAAGTTTCAGGCTAACTTGAACCAAGGACCCAAAAGTTATTTGGGTTCTAAGGTTAAGTAATCTTTGTTACAGGTGAGTCCAAGTTACCATGTCCCTATATGGTACTTGGACAGTGGATGTTCCAGGCACATGACTGGAACAAGGGGATTGATGAAGGACTACTCACCAATACTGAATGGGCCTAAAGTAATTTTTGGTGGTTCTGAAAAAGGAGTCATCAAAGGGTTTGGTAACATCTCTAACAACTCAATCACTATCACTCAAGTGGCATATGTGAAGGGTTTGAAACACAACCTAATAAGCATTAGCCAGCTGAGTGATCTTGGATATGACATTTCATTTGTCAAGAATGTGTGTCATATCAAGAGGTCAAGTGATCAAAAAGTCATATTGACTGGCTATAGAAATAGAAATGTGTATTCCAAAATTTTGAGTGTGAGAATAAAACTTCTCTTATCTGTCTTGTGGCTGATGAGAAAGTCTCTCATTGTGTCAAATGGCACAAGAGGCTAACTCATCTTAATTACAAGACTATTGGCCAACTCTTTAGTAAAGAGTTAGTGAGTAATGGTCCTCAAGTTAAGTGCTATAAGGATGGGATATGCTCAGCTTGTCAAAAAGGCAAGCAGACCAGATCCTTCTTTCATAGCCTTGAAACCAAAGATTCAATGAGGTGCTTGTACCTCTTGCATATGGATTTATTTAATCCTATGTCAGTTCATCGTCTAGGTAGGAAGGTCTACACTTTTGTGGTAGTAGATGACTATTCTAGATTTTCATGGGTATTCTTTCTGAGGCAGAAATCTAAAACCCCAAATGTCTTCTATAATTTTATCAAACAAATTCAGAATGAATTTGATAGTTCAGTGGTCAAAATCAGAAGTGACCATGGAACTGAATTCCAATCTGAAAGTATGACAAGTTGTGTGAAGAATTTGGGATTCATCAGGAATTCTCCTCACCTAGAACACCTCAGCATAATGGCATTGCTGAAAGAAAGAATAGGACATTGATTGAGGCTGGAAGAACACTATTGAGTGACACTACTCTCCCAGAATATTTCTGGGCTGAGGCAGTAAACACTGCATGTCATGTGCTTAATATGGCTTCCATCACCAAAAGCCACAAAAAGACACCCTATGAGGTTATGAAGGGCAGAAAACCAAACTTATCCTATTTTAGGATCTTTGGTTGCAAGTGTTATGTACTTAACAATGGCAAGTCTCACCTAACTAAGTTTGCTGCCAAATCCCAAGATGGGATGTTTGTTGGGTACAACAACAATAGTAAGGCTTATAGGGTCTACAATTTAGCTACTCAAGTTGTAGAAGAGTCTGTTCATGTCATCTTTGATGAATCTAGACTTATTAACATTGAGTTGCCAAGTATTTCTTGTAGCTCCACAGGTATACAACAGACGATGGACCAGCTTACTAATAGAGTAGATCCAACTGCAAAGCAGGATGAGGAAAATGGTAGTTGCTGTCCAGGGGGAGTACAAGACACTCAAGAGGAAAATGAAACCATGAGGTGTAGCATAATGAAGAGATTGAAGAAGGTCAAACTGTTGATAGATTACCTCCAGCAGTTTGACAGTTAAAGGATCATCCTGCACACCAGATCATTGGTGATCCAAGATATGGAATACAAACAAGGAGCAGGAACTTAAATAAAGTTCTTTGCTCAAGCTTCTTATCTCAGCTGGAACCCAAGAGATTTGAAGAAGCTATTCAAGACCCACACTGGATTGATGCTATGCAGGAGGAGTTAAATCAATTCAGAAGGTGCAAGGTTTGGGATTTGGTATCAAAACCAAAGGGCCACAATGTCATAGGGACATAGTGGATTTATAGAAACAAGCTTGATGAGAGTGGGATCATAGTGAAGAACAAGACAAGACTAGTTGCCAAAGGATACAGATAGGAAGAGGGCATTGACTTTGATCAGACTTTTGCTCCAGTGGCAAGGTTGGAAGCAATCGGGCTATTCCTTGCCTATGATGCATGTCAAGGCTTCAAAGTGTTCCAAATGGATGTTAAGTCAGCATTCTTAAACAGAGATTTAAAAGAGGAGGTCTATGTAGAGCAGCCCTTAGGTTTTGTTGATCCACTCAAACATAATTATGTTTATAGACTTAGGAAAGCTTTGTATGGGTTAAAACAAACTCCAAGGGCTTGGTATGAAACCCTGTCTAATTTTCTCATTGAGAACAAATTCTCAAGGGGGAAAATAGACAAGACTCTATTCCTTAGAGAATCCAAAGGAAAGATTATCATAGTCCAAATATATGTTGATGACATAATATTTGGTTCTACTGAAAATAACCTTTGTAGAAAGTTTACAAAATTTATGCAAGGGAAATTTGAAATGAATAGTATGGGAGAACTTAAGTTCTTCTTGGGCCTCCAAGTATGATAGACTGATGATGGCTTGTTCATATCCCAGTCTAAGTTCACCGTGGAGTTAATTAAGAAGTATGGTATGGAGTCATCCACTACCATGAGAACTCCAATGGGGACAAGTATGTCTCTAAGCAAAGATGATGCAGGGAAACATGTAGATGAGTCTTTGTATAGAGGGATAGTTGGCTCCCTCCTATATCTGACTGCTAGTAGACCAGATATCATGTATGCTACATGTGTCTGTGCTAGGTACCAATTCTGCCCTAAAGAATCTCATTATACTGCTGTCAAAAGGATTTTGAGATATCTTAAGAGCACACCTAATCTAGGCCTTTGGTATCCTAGGAATAGAGATTTTCTACTAATGGGCTATTCAGATGCAGACTTTGCAGGTTGCAAAGTAGATAGGAAAAGCACAACAGGCACCTGTCAATTTCTAGGAGGAAGACTGGTGTCATGGAGCTGTAAGAAGCAAACTAGTGTGGCAATTTTCACAGCTGAGTCTGAGTATGTTGCTGCAGGAAGTTGTTGTGCACAGCTGTTGTGGATACAGCATCAGTTAGAAGATTATGGTATTAAGGTAAGTAGAACTCCATTATTATATGATTCTACTAGTGCTATTTCTATTGCTCATAATCCTGTTTCTCATAGTAGAACAAAACATATAGAAATAAGATATCATTTTTTTAGAGATCATGTAGAGAAAGAAGATATTTCTTTAGTATTTGTTAACACTGATTTACAAATTGTTGACATGTTCACAAAGCCTTTAGATGAAACTAAATTCAATAATTTCAAAATTGAATTAGGAATGTTGAACATAAATTAGTTTAACAAATCTGGCTAAGTAGAATTGTGTCGGCACAACAAGTTGTCTGTGTCGACACATAGTAGTTGGTGTCAATACTCCAGAAAAGTGATGTCGACACATCCAGAAAATTGGTGTCGACACTTCAGAGAAGTAGTGTCGACACAATCAGAAGTGGTGTCGACACTTAGAATCAATACACAGATTTCGTCGAGCGCATAATCGACACATATCGTCGAGCGCAGATTCGTCGATCTCAGATCGTTGACTTCACGAGCTCTTCATCGAACACGACCAAGACAAATAGAATTGTGTCGACATATAGAATTCAACACTTCTGTCGAGACATTAGTAGTCTGTGTCGACACATTTAAACTGTGTCGACACATTAAGAGAATATTGACGCGACTTTTGACCTTCATTATTTTGAAGGGTATAAATAGGTCAACAACATATTCTGTCGACACACTCTCCATATTTTCCAGACCAAAACCCTGTGTCGACAACTTCTCTCTTCTCAATCCAAGATTTCTCTCAACCCCAATGGCGCCAAAGCTTGAAGATAATATCAACGAAGTCTATGAGCTGGTTCACAATGCTTTTGATAATGTGGAACCTGAGATTAAAGCAGTAGTAACCCTAATTGTAGAAAATGGGTTGGAATTTCTGGTATCTGAACCTACAAAGATATGGAAGAAAGAAATACTGGAATTCTATGGCGCAGCTACATTAGATTCTACTGGACTTAAGATCAAATCTACAGTTTAGGGAGCTAAAGTTAAACTTACCTTGAAGAGCTTATGGAAAAATCTTCAACTCCCCAGAACTCAAGAAGAAGAAGAAGTTCCCTCTACCAAGACTAGGGAAGCACTTTAGTGGTGTAGATTGGATTCCACCATGAAGATTGGATCTGCAATGAACAGGAAAGGGATGAATCCGCAAGGAAAATTCCTTTCTGAAGTGGTTGGAAAGGTCATACTCTGTAAGCCAGGGGGACATGATAGAGTTTCAGCCTATATGTTCAGCCTGATGACCAGGATTATCTTCAGACTAAACACAGATTGGTCTGCAGTAATCTTTGAAAAGATTAAGGAAAGTATCAAGAAGCCAAATCTGGGAAGAATCATGAGTCTATACTTGGCTGGAACAATTCCAGAAGTAATGGAACAGACAGCTAGATCCAAGATTAATCATACGAGGAGAATGGATATCAGGATAATCTCCAGATGGGATAGGGTCCTCACAAAGGACATGCCTGATGAAGAGAGGCAAGAGATTGCTGAAAAATCTCCTGCACAAGACATTACAGATGGTGCTCAGGTGCAGGGGGAGCCTCATCTTGAGGAAGAGCCAACACAATTAGAAAGTGAAATGGATACACAAACTATTCTTGAGGTAATCCAGGAAGTAATTCAATCAATTTTCAATAATGAGGATGAAATATTAACTATGCCCTTGGTTGATGTTGACCAGACAACTCACCTCAACACTCAAGCACAAGATGTTATCATGGAGGATACATCTACAGCTACAGATGCTCCTGAGTTGGTGGTGCCTCAAGTCTCAACTCAACAAGAGTTTACCCTAGAAGAGTTGTTCACTGATATGGAGCAAGAGACTCAGGGGGAGAAAGCAGTAACTGAGGGGGAGCAAGCTAACATTGAGGGGGAGCAACCTAGGACAGAAAAGGAACAGTCTCCTAGTACTAAGGAAGGAGTTGATATAGCCAGTACATCAGCTTCTGAAGATGAAGCAGAACTTCAAGCCAAAAAGAGAAAGCTGATGGTTTTCAAAAGAAGAAGCTAAAGCTATAAAAGGGCATTGCAAACTGCTCCACAACCTACCCCAGCTCAATATTATAGCTCTTTGTTGGTATCCTTGCAAGTAAAGTTGGATGAACAAAGGATAGCCATGAAGAAGTATATAGATGAAACTCATAAAGATCTGCAATTCTCTTTCGCACAAGATATCAAATCCATTAGATTTGAAGTAAATCAGAACAATATGGAAATGACAGATTGCTTCCACAAAGGTGGCAATGTTGTAGTCTATTTTGCAAAACAACAAGTAGACATAAAGACTCAAGTTGATGATATAGCTGCCAAGCAAGGCTATGTCCTTGAAAATCAACTAAGGATGAATGACAATCTGACTGAATCACATAATGTGATTGTTATAGATTTAAAGAATACTGCTGCTGCCCAGACTGAGGCAAGTGTTAAAGCCAAGTCAGATTTTGACAAACAATTACAGGAAGAATTAGCTGCTGTACAAACAGCTATTAAGTCACAGAAGATCATTTCTGATCAGCTACTGAAAGTAAGGTCATTTTATAAAGATGGTGTTAATTATCTAGATGAACAAGTGAGATTTCTGAAAGATGACCTAAGAGATCATATTGAAAGAGAAGTTATAAAGGGGGAGAGACTATTAGTCAAAGCAGGCTCAGATCATGCTAAATGGATATCTAATAGCATCAGAGCCACCCTTGGATATCCACCCCTCTGTGATGATGATAATGTAGCTGAGTTAGGTGTGCAACCTACTTATTTAGAAGGTGATCAACCTGAAGTTGCTCAGGTTATTTACCCTCCAGCAGATTTTGATATGATTCAGCAAGAAGTACAGTGTATGTACAACCCTCCAGAGGGTACTAAAAATGTTATCCTTGAAAAGGTAGAAATGTCAGAGGTAGCTGTGAATAAGGAGCAAGAAGCTCAACTGTCAAAGAAGAGATTCAGAGAACAGGCTGAGTTGAAGCCTGATTTTGAGCAGTGGAGTCTACTTCAAGGAATATTATATTGACTGTCTGGAAGGCTGTGAAGGACAAGACCTATGACAGGGGCAAATGATACACTGAGCAAGAATGGCAAAAGCATGAAGCTAGACATGAAGCCATTTTGTAGTATAGAAGAAAGGCAAAAGATGGGAAGCTATCTCCTAATGCTCAGGAGCCTATCAAGTATTTCCCAAAGCCCTTTCACTATTTTAAAAGGCAAAGAATAAGGGCTGAAGAACAAAAGAAGAAAGATCTAAAGGGCAAGAAGCCAGCTGAAGATACCGATGCTCCAGTACAAGCCAAGATCCAATCAGGCAAAGGAATAGTCATCAAGGAGCCTGAGTAGCCTTAGGATAGATTTACTAGATTTTACAACATTGTAATCTTTAGTGTTAAAAATCTATGTAAACTATTGTTTAGAAACTTTTGAAAGTTTAAACAAAACAATGATTAATGCTCATTATGTTTGGATCATTATTCTATGATGTCATTTTATACATGTTTTGTTCATTAGTTACCCTGTCATATAATGCTTTTATACATCATAATGTGTGTTTGTTAAGAATGGTGTATATCATTGACTAAGGGTTATGACTTCTCCAAATAGGGGGAGATTGTTGGGTACATTGGAAAATGTGTACCAGATTTGAAGAAGCCTCACCTTACTCAACGATATGCATCAAGGTGTATTTGATGTTGTTTTGAGTTTATATGTGCAGGTTAAGAAAATGCAAGAATGCAGGAAAAAGTTTCTAAGTCCATGAGTCGACACCAGAAGAAGCTGTGTCGACACTTGAGAGGGTTGTGTCGACACTGGAGAAAAGTTGTGTCGACACCTGGAGTTAGCTGTGTCGACACTTGGAAAGGCTGTGTCGACACCAGAAGAAACTGTGTCGACACACAGAGGCAGTGTCGACGCATAGAGAAGTTTAGTCGACATCAACTGTGTCGACATATAGAGACAGTGTCGACATACAGAAAAGAATAGTCAACATCAACTGTGTCGACACACAAAGGCAGTGTCGACATACAGAAGACTTTGTAGACATCAACTGTGTCAACACATAGGATTTGTGTCGACACATAGCAGAGTTTCAACAAAGTTATTCTTGTGAAGAAAAGAAGTGACTGTATCGACACAACAGAACTAGTGTCGACACATTCTACAGAAGCTGTGTCGAGAAGCTGTGTCAACAGCAAGAGAGATGTGTCGACACCACCAAGGCATGTGTCGACACTTAGTCTACTTATGTCGACACAAGATGAAGTTCAGTCTCGACACTTTGCTGACAGAGATAGAGTTTCAAGAAGTCACTGGAAGACTTGACAGCTGTCATATCCAACCGGTCTACTACAACTGTCAGAGCTGTCAGAAGTTTGTTAGAAACCGAAACAGCCGGTTACCATGGAGAAAGTCTATATAAAGACATTCTCTATCAACAGATGAGATATGATACTAATACACAATAACATATACAAGAAGATTTTCAACAGAAGATCTAAGAAGACATTCTCAAGTGGTGATCTAGTCAGAGTTTGTCAAGAGAATTCAAAGAAGAATTCAGAAGAATCTTCAGAAGAATTTGGAGAGAGAGAGCTCCATCTATTCAAGTGAAGAAAGAGACTTACATCAATAAGTCTCTCAAGTGTAGAGTTTGAACCAGTCTGCTAAGAAGGATTCAGATTGATTTGTGAATTTCAAGAAAGAAGCTGATTGAGGATCAACTTCAAAGGAGATCAACCCTACTGTGTTCAGATTCAAGAAGCTTTGAAGAAAGCTAAGTGAGGTCGATCTCTAACGTCAGATTCTTTCAATAACTGATCAAGAAACTGTCCATCCTTTCTCTCTCAACCAGGGTGATTGTTAAAGTGTCGATTTACATCTATTTTCTGTAGCATCTTTTAAGATTTGAGTTGTAAGCCTTATTTATAAATGCTGAGTTGTAGGAGATAAGGTCTCTAAGTGGTAGGCCTTGTTGAAGGCTGAGGTAGGGCTGTAAGCCTGAGTTGTAGGAGATTGTCATCTCTGAGTTGTATGCCTTGTTGAAGGCTGAGGTAGGGCAGATTGCCTGAGCTGAAGGAGTGTGGACTCACTCTGAGTTGTAGGAACCTTGTTTGGGTTCTGAGCTATAAGATCTGAGGATCTGAGTAGAAGGAAAGAAGTTAGGCCGAATCTAGCACACTGCTAGATAGGCGAAGGGGGAAAGTGGATGTACCCAGACCTTGGGGAACCACTATAAATCAGTGTGCAATCTGTGATTGTGTGTGGTATTATTAATTTTGTGCTGTGATAGCAGTAGAACTATCTGTTTTTATTAATTAACTATATTAAAAGTTCTGCCTTAGAAGAAAAAGGAATTACACTTATTCACCCCCCCCCCCTCTAGGTGTTTTAGGAACCAATTCTTTCACCCATGCTACTCATTTCAAATTTTGAATGCATGAGGTCAGAGAACCTCTTGCATAATTTGCAATCAGTAGACCCAAATATGATGTCAACCACATATATTTGCACTAATAATATTTGATCATTATGATGTCTAGTGAAAAGTATTCTATCTACAATGCCTCTAATGAATTTATGCTCTATCAAAAAGCTAGCTAGGGTCTCATACCAAGCTCTTGAAGCTTGCTTGAGACTAGAAAGAGCTTTATGCAATTTGAAAACATGATAAGGGTGAGTTGGAGAGACAAAACCTGGAGGTTGTTCAACATAAACCTTTTCTTTAAGTACTACATTAAGAAATACACTCTTCACATCCATCTGATACACCTTGAATTTTTTATATGCTGCATAGGCTAGAAAAATTTTGATGGCCTCCAACCTTGCAACTGGTGCAAATGTTTGGTCATAGTCAATCCCTTCCTCTTACCTATAACCTTGAGCAACAAGCCTAGCTTTGTTCCTCAAATCACTCCTTGGGCATCCAGTTTATTTCTGTATACCCATTTGGTTCCAATGACTTGATAGTATTGGGGTCTTGGAACCAAATCCCAAACTCTACATCTCTCAAATTAGTTTAATTCCTCCTGCATTGTAATGATATAGTGGGGATCTTTCTCTGCATCATGGATGGATAGAGGTTCAACCTGAGAGTGAAAACGGGCATGCATCACATCTTGATTGAGTTGATGCCTTGTTTGTACACCTACTGATATGTATCCAATCACTTGAGATCTGGGGTGATCCATAAGTGTGACTAAATCAGTGGGTGGAGTTGGTTGTGCAACACCATCTTGGATTAATTCCTCTTGTGGAATTGTGTTTGCTGTTGGAGGAAGTTCAATTCCTTCAATGCTTTCATCTTCACTCTCTTCATTAACTTGTGGAGAAGGATGTGTTGGAATCTTTTGGGTAAGGTTTAGTTCATCCAATCTCTCACACAAGTGAGGTACTTGTAAAGGGCTATTGGTAGAAATCTCTTTCTCCTTGCAAGACATGTTAGTTTCATCAAAAGAAACATGAATGGACTCTTTAATTTTTAATGAAGATTTATTAAAAACTCTATAGGCTTTGCTTACTTGGGAATATCCTAGAAAAATTTCCTCTTCAGCCTTATCCTCAAACTTTCTAATGTATCTTTTGTTGTTATTGTGAATATAACATATACATCCAAATTCTTCAAAATAGTTGATTTTAGGTTTCTTCCCTTTAAGTAATTCATAGGGAGTCCTATTCTTTAGTTTATGAATTAAACTCCTGTTCAAGACATAATTTGCTATGCTCACAGTCTCTGCCCAAAAGGTTAGGGGCATGTAAGCATCTGCAAGCAATGTACCTGCAGATTCAATGAGTGTCCTATTTTTCCTTTCAGCTACCCCATTTTGTTGAGGAGTTCTAGGAGCTGAGAAGCAATGCCTAATACCTTACTTCTCACAGAACTCATGTCTAAGAAGAGACTCAAACTCTGTGCCATGATCACTTCTGATCAATGCAACATGAGTAGATAACTCAATCTGTATGGTCTTGAGAAAATCTGTAAGAACCTTGAAGGTATCTGACTTAGATCTCAGAAAGGATACCCAAGTGAATCTGAAGAAGTCATCCACAATAACTAAGGTGTAGGATTTCCCTCCTAGGATTTGTACAGCAATGGGTACAAAGAGATCCATATGTAGCAAATACAAAATCCTAGGTGAATCACTTTTATTTACTGATTTAAAACTAGATTTAGTTTGCTTGCCTAGTTGGCAAGCCCTGCAGAGGCCTTCCTTCATATAGGGACCAGAAGGTAGACCTCTAACAAGGTTGTCTTTAGATAGCCTAACAATGTTTTTCATATTAACATGCCCTAGTCTTTTATGTCATAAATCATTCTGGTTACTAATTAAGTTAAGTAAGCAGATATCAGAATTGGTAGATAGAAAATCAACTAAATATATGTTGTCTTGTCTATTTCCAATTAAAACTGTTTTATTTTCCTTATTAGTAATAATACAAGAAGATGAGTTAAAGTGTACCTGATAACCTTCATCACATAACTGACTTATGGAGATGAGGTTATGCTTGAGTCCTCTGAAATAAGTTACTTTCTTGAAAGTAACAGCTCCAATCTTCACTTCTCCAAAAACCTTCTGACTGGCCATATTTGGAATCCCCAAAGATAACCTTTATCCTCAGCTTGGACTTGTATTTATGTAAGATGTCCTTGCTGTCAGTCATGTGTTTGGAGCACCCACTGTATAGGTACCATGTTTGATTATTTGCTGGACAGCTCTTCACCTGCAATGAAAACAGTTAAATGTTTTTGACCTAGGTTACCTTGGGTCCTTTGCTTTCCTGGTATGAAAAGCTGGAAATAACAGAATATTCTGGTTGGGATTTATATCCTAGAGGGTGATATCTCCAAGGTGGTATGACCCAATCAGCTACTGGATTAAATGCTTTCCTTGAATTATTTGAGTTGCTGTTATAGTTAAAATTTTGGTTAATTCTTTCTGGGTTCGACGAATTTCCATGAGTTCATTGACAAGAGTTTGACGAATTAGGTTGAGATCGTCGATCTCTGCCCAGAGAATGAACATATTCATTTTCTGTGCCCCACGTTCTTCGACCTCTGGTCGACGAAACATATAGAGTTCGTTAATCGCAGTTGGATGAATAATTATAACTATAGTTTTCGTACCGAGTTCGTCGATCTGGGTTTGACGAACTGGCTGCATTTCGTCGATCTAGCTTTGACAAATTCTGCTGAACCTTGTTTTTTACTTAAGGTTTTCTGATTTTTAGTTTTTTGACTTATTGATATGGGAATATTTTCCATTGTTTGTTTATTATTTAATTTTTCTTTCCCCTTAGTAGAGACAAATTTTATTGGGGTTGTCAAAATATTTTTCTTGAGTATGGGGGGAAAACTTGATGAAGCACCCAAGCCTAGCTTGCCATTGAGTCTGGCATATACAGTGCTTGTGATGTCCATCAGCTTGAGTCTTCTTCCATTAAGAGTTTCCTCAAGTTGTTTAGCCTCACAAAGCTCAGTCTTTAATATTATTATTTGTTCATTAGCTAAACACAGTTCATCTTTTAATCTATTATTTTCAGAGTTTATATTTTCTAAAATTCCTAGTTTCTCCCTAAGAGTTTTAATCTCCTTTTCTGAATTAATCAAATCTATACACATTGTTTTAAATTCAAATTTAAAAGAATCAGAACTGTAATCAAAACAAGACAATACCTTGTCAACTTCAGAATCAGAAACTGCTTCATTGTCTTAGTCCTATTCTTCTGAATGGCTCCTGAAAGCATCAATTGCCATGCGGCAAACCTCCTTGGCCCTTGCTTCTTCCTCATCTTCACTGGAGCTAGAAGATGTTGATTCTTCTTCAGTCTCACTCCAGGTTTCAGCCACAAAACCCTTCTCCTTTTTCTTATATTTGCTAGAGGAAGGTCTGCTGTTGTGCTGTTTCCTAGTATCTTTCTCTCTTCTCTTGTCTTTCTTCTGATTCTCTGGAAACTCAGAGATGAAGTGCCCAGGCTTCCTGCATCCAAAACAAACAACTTCTTTGGTTGGTGTCTTATAATATCTTGGTTTGTCATCCTGTTTGGATGACTTCCTCCTGAAATCTTTTCTTGCCAACTTGTAGAATCTTTTGGCAAAAAGACTCATGAGTTCTTCTTTTGTTGAGGGAGTCTCTGTCTATTCAGCTGCCTTGAAAGCAATACTATGCTCTTTTCTTGCTGGAGGGGGTGTTCTTTGCTCAGCTGCCTCCCTAGATTTAATCAGCTGTTCATAGGACTTTAGTTTGCCTAATAGAGATTCAGTGGATATCTCATTTAGGCTTCTGGACTCCTTGATGGGCCAGATCCTTGAATCACATGAGCTTGGGAAGCACATAAGGATCTTGTCATTTACTTCAGTCAAGGTGATTTCTTTATCTAAGGTCCTTAGCTCACTGATGATGGAGCTAATCCAGTTATACATCACTTCAACTATTTCTGCTTCATCCTTTTTGAAGTTTTCATATTGTGTGATGAGGTTTGATCTTCTATCTTTCCTCTCAGCTGCTGAGCCAGCAACCATTTGGTTGAGTGAATCCCAGATTGCTTTTGTAGAGGTGCACTCAGCCACCTTTTGAAAGATGTCATCAGACATTGTTTGTGTCAGTATGTTCATTGCCTTGGCATCAACAATCTTTGCTTTCTTCTGGGCCTCAGTCCACTCAGGTGGTGGAACTGCAGTTGTGATATTTGTCATTAAACTGTGTTATCTATTAAACAAAGATGTGTGTATATATATATCTGTTGCATGTGTTATAATTCTCTGCTACATATATCTCTTTTCTTGCTTTATTTTTCTGTCTTGAGTCTATGTTAGTGACCTCACCCAAATAGGGGGAGATTGTTGGATACCTAGTTGATTTAGGCTAGGTTCACTGACTTAGTATGTGACCCATCATGTATAGCCAGGGTCAATTTGTGTCCTAGAGTCTAGGTTAAGTCCTTAGGCTCAACTCCAGGTGGACCATCTTTCAACAAGACACTCAGAGACTCCAGACTCACAAGTTTTCAAGACTAAGTAAAGTGAGTTCGACGTTCGTTGAACTCTGCTCGACGAAAGGAGTTCTGTGCTCGACGATCTTGAGACATTTCTTAGTGCTGAGCTAGATGATCTGGGTTCTCTGTTCGACGAAAACGCAGGCTCTACATCAAGCCAAAATCAGGAGAACTTCAAATTTTTCTAAGTCCAGCTTCATGCTTCGGTGGACGAATTATATTCTGAGCTCGACGAACTTGGACATCAAGTTCACAGCTTCTCAGGTCGACGAAGTCAGCTTCTCGGGTCGATGAATGATAATCTCTACTCGATGATTTCTGGACTCAGAGATTTTGTGTCAACACTTAGGGTTTGTGTCGACACCAGCCAACTTGTGTCGACACCAGGATTTCAGTCGACACCGGCTTATGTCGACACCAAAGGATTTGTGTCGACACCAAGATCAATCTGTCGACACCAATTTATGTCGACACAGTATTTCAACAGATGCAGAGTATTTTATCTAAGTCCAGAACTATTCTCTGCTCGACGAATTTGATTCTCAGCTCGACGAATGAAGAATGTCTGTTAGATGAATGAAGACTGTCTGGTCGACGAACTCTATCAAGCTCAGCTCGACGAACTCAAGCTCAGCTCGACGAACACAAGTTCAGCTCGACGAATTGTGTTCTTCATTCGATGAATCCAAATTAGGTTTTCTTCAAGGTTCCCGTCCCATTTCTTGGCGCTGATTCCTGAACATTTAATGCCAGATCTTCTCAGAATGTTACCGTTAGAACGCGTATTGACTATGGACGATTACATGCCGTTTTTCCTTGGGACAATTAGGAAAGTCATTGATTGCTGATTCTTTCCAAGGTCGACTGTAATTACTGCTCGACATTCAAAAGTTTGAATATTCCTCAGTCAGAGAGACACAGACAGACAAAACAAAAAAGAGAACAGTATGAAGCAGTGATAGAGTTCAAGAATTACAGTACAGAAAATACTATGAAGTTGCAGAAGAACAAACATTTTCAAAAATCTAAAGTTCTTGACTGCAATCAGCCTTGACCAGAAAACTCTCTCAAGAAGAAGAAGAAGAATAACTAAATTCAATCAAGAGTCTTCTTCTTTCTATTCTCAGGACAACTTCAAAGGACAACAGAACTTTATCATTCAAAAGAAGTTCCTGAAGCAGTTCTGGTCCAGGCATTCTAGGTCATTGAAGGCCTATCACCCTAAAGCAGTGCTCCAGCATTACTGACCAATTCAAGATCTCAGGAGGAGCAAGAGCTGCTACATCAATCCACAAGTCTTCTCTTTGACTGTTGACAGAGAAGACATTATCACCCTCTCTCCAATTCCTGTAGAGGGTTTTAAATCCCTTCAAAATTATTCTGCTTCCAAGTCTTCTTCCAAAAGACTTGAGGGTTTGGTTTTTGGGGACATGATCAAAACCCATTGGTGCCCAGGACACTTGATCAACTCATCCTGCAGTGGATTCCTACCTAGGGTGGTAGAAGAGTGGATGTACCCAGATTGATTGGGGAACCACTATAGCTCATTGTGTCTTCTGGTTGCTTATTCTCTTTTGTTTTCTGGCTGTGGTCTGTGATTGCTCTGTGTTTAGTTAGTTGTTGTGTTTAATTTATGTTATTTGCTTCCCTGTTCACTTAGGTATACAACAACAGTTGTAGAAAGTTTTTAGTAAGCACCATACTCTATTCACCCCCCCCCCCCTCTAGAGTATATCAGATCTAACCTGCACTTTCAGAATGTTTCTTGCAGGTGCAGCCGAGCCAAGCGGGATTTAACGGGCTGAAGCACAGGATTGCTAAGTTGGCCCATGAAGGCCAAAGAGAATTACCTGCTTATTTCAATGCTCATGTGTGGCTGACATGCGTGTCGATGTATGCAAGACATTTAATTTTGAGTTGAACAATGTAAGGCCTTAAGGCCAAGACTATTTGTGTATTTGTGTATTCATTCCTACTTTTTATGTTAGTGCACATTCAGTTGGATGTGTTGATTTTAACTTTTAAATTACTTCTGCTAGAATGCACTCTTTGTTAGGATACATGTACGTAGCTTATGATTTCAATTAGTAACTCCTTCGACTGTTCGTAGTATGTGGCATCGGGCCCCGGCCGGACCTTCTGTTATATGATATGTGATGGATATGGATGTTACAAAGTTGATATCAGACTCTGGTGTCAGTCTTCCTTATTTGAATTCGTGGGCGGTTAGTGCTGGATTGGGGGAAATTGACATGCTCCATATCAAGTATATGTATTTCCTTAGTTTATGATGCTTTAAAAAAAACCTAGAGCAAGAGCTCTACTCCAATCTAAATCAATAACAAATCTATAGCTAAATTAGGAAGAAGCACTCATGGGAGCCTGATGCGTTCAGAGAAAGAGGATAGGCTGGTTTACTACCTAATACTAATCACAAAGAGATAACCCAAAGCTGAAGCAACTAGAACAAAAAGAATTTATACACAGCGCATTATACAACCTGTAAGAATCACAAATTTCAAAGTGAAATTATGGTCTAATTCCTTGGGCAAATCGGAATCAACTTTCCGCTCAATTTCTGTCGTCAACAAGCCTCGATCAATCCTGGGCGGGATGATAAAGGTTTTGTTTGGGGGGACTTATTTTCATCGGTCAAGCGGTTACGACGGCCTGAACCAGACCTTAACGCATGAGGTCTGGTTCATGCGTTAAAGTCCAGTTCATGCGGTCGTAACCGCTTGACCGGTGAAAATAAGTCCCCCCCCCCCCCCCCCCCGCCAAAGAAAAAAAATTTTCTTTGTTTCCCATTCCTAGAGGAAAGAGTGCGGGTAGCACAGGAGCCATCTGATGGGATTTAAAGAACGGGTTCTCTTTGTGTTTTTTTTTATTTTTTTATTATTGTAAATTACAATCTTTGGATTTAATACTGGACAGCTTGGATCTCACCCGCTCCCAGAGGAGAGAACGCTATTCGTACGGAACAATTACTACCGCCAAAGAGAGCCAAAGTTAAAAGCACGTTTGGGGTTATCCTATTCCAGATCGCCATCTTCGGGGGAAACCAGCTTGGATGCTCTCTGGATGAGCTCGTCGAGCATCTTAAATCACCTATCGAGGTCAATCACATGCAAGACCTCGCGGCGCTTCTTATGGGACAGGAATTGTATGGTGTTGCATCTGACCTCTTGCATAACGAAGAAGAGCTCATCGGGAATATCGGCGGGGTTCTGCTGCCGGACTAACTCTCTATTTTGAACTCTTCATTGATGTCTGAGGTCATTATCACTGCCAACGTTGCCTCCCTTTCCTCGATGCTCGGACGAGGAGGCAAAGACCTATAAATTTTCCTGATTTCCTCCACCGCCTCGGCCACAGCCGGCAAGCATAAGCACATTTTCGAACGCGCCATGGACGGAGATATTCCAGGTTGGAGGAGGAGGCTGCAGTATTGGGAAAAAAACAAGTTGGTGCTAAAGCAATACGATGGAAGAGCTAACAAGAAGACAAAAATAAATGGAAAAGAAAGCTCTGTGGAGGTGCCTTCCCCTCTATTCACTATTGAATATTTATAGTAAGAATTACAACTTTACAAGTTACAATAAACGGTAATTACTAGCTAACAAATCAATTACAAACGTTTTGAAACGACTGAAATTAATAGGTTGTTATATTGCTGTAATTAGTGTTGTCGCTAATTGTATGAAACAGTTGAGTAGTTATTGAGGTCATCAAGGAAATGGTCGGTCATTAATTGAAGCCACCAAGGATTAATTCCAACATACACCCCCTTAAACCGGTTGTGACCCAAGGTTGCGAACGCCTAACAGGTGCCACATTGTTGCTAGTTTTACTATCGGCAACGTCTTCGTCAGTAAATCTGCTCGTTGCTCATCTGTGCGAACAAACTCCACAATGATCTGCCCTCTCTTGATGTATTCACATATGAAGTGAAACCTCATGTCGATATGCTTGCTACGTCCATGGAATACGAGATTCTTCATTAATGCGATTGCGGACTTGTTATCAACAAATAGCTTTACCGCATCAGTCTCCTTCCCGGTCAGCTCGCCCAACACGCTCTTGAGCCACAGCGCGTGGCATGCCGCTGTGTTGCTGTCATGAACTCATCTTCACATGATGACAGGGAAACTTTTTTCTGCTTCTGTGAATTCCATGACACTAAGCATTCATTGATATAGAATGACATGCCTCTGGTACTCTTCCTATCATCGTTGTCGCCTTCCAGATCACTATTCGTGTACCCTGTGATCACCTCAGCATCTCCTCCCCTGGTATATACTAGGCCATAACCCATAGTCCCTTTTATATACCTGAGGATCTGCTTGACCGCCTTATGATGCATCACCGTGGGCCTTTCCATGAACCTGCTCAGTACACCGACAACAAAAGAGAGATCTGGTCGTATGTGAAGTAGGTACCTGAGGCAACCAATGGCACGACGATACTCTGTAGCATCTACTGGTTGTCCATCGAGGTCCTTCTATAGCTGTGATCTTGGTTCCATAGGGAACTTGGTAGGGTTGCAATCTTCCATCCTGTGTTGAGTCAACACCTTCTTGGCATAAGCTTCCTGCTTGATTGAGATCCCATCTTCGCCTTGCTTCATCTCTATTCCAAGATAGTAGTTCAGCAATCCAAGATAACTCATATCAAATTCATACATCATCTGTCGTTTGAACTCCGCGATCGCACTTATGTCTCCTCCTGTCACAATGAGGTCATCGACGTATACACCGACAATGACCCTTGCTCGTCCTGCTCCTCTTGTGTACACAGCCTGTTCCTGAGCACACTTCACAAGACCGAGCTCCTCTAAGCTTCTATCGAGTCGCATGTTCCAGGCCCGTGGCGCCTGCCGGAGCCCGTAGAGTGCCTTGCTCAATTTGAGCACCAAGTGCTCCTTGTCCTTTATGTGAATCCCTCCGGCTGGGAAACGTAAACTACTTCCTTGAGCTCCTCATTCAGGAAAGCAGACTTGACATCGAGGTGGTGAACTTGCCAGCCGCGATTGGCAGCAATGGCGAGAATGACGCTCACGGTGTCAAGTCTGGCCACCAGTGCAAACACCTCCTCGAAATCAATTCCTTGTCGTTGTACATACCCCTTCGCGATGAGCCTTGCTTTGTGCTTGACAACATCTCCATCTGAGTTCTTCTTCAATTTGTAGATCCATTTGAGTCCTATTGGCTTGTGTCTAGGCGGTAGCTCCGTGAGGGACCAAGTCCCATTCTTCTCAATGGACTCTATCTCCATGTCCATGGCATCCTCCCAGAATTGTTGCCTAGCAGCCTCATGGTAGCAGGACGGCTCCCCCGTCTCCACGAGCATGGTATGATCTTCTTCCATGTCCTCCTCGTCAAGTTGCACTCTTCGAGCATCTCTCTGGATGTCGTCGATATGCCTGTAACGAACATGTCCGTCGTCAGTGTCGTTGCTCCCTCCTATCAGCGGTGTGTCTACACCTGAATCAGTTGTAGCAAGATCATCTGCCAGCGATCCAATGGGTGTTGTCACAGTCGGGGAAGATGTACGCGCCCTGGGTGCTGGTCCTCCCGACGACACCTCACCGGCTAGTGGATTTGATGACGGGGCTTGGTGAACATGTGGCGTGGGCACTGAACCACTTGCCAGACCACCCATGGGCGGCGCAAAATCGCCCTCTATTGATTTAGTGTTGTATTCCTCCTCGACGACAAAGTCAGGGGGATCCCCACCGCCTGCACCTGTACTCCAGCACCACTCCACTTTTTCTTGAAATTTTACATCATGACTTACATGAATTTTCCACGTCGTGGATCAAACAGGCGATGCGCTATGCAGCTGTCCTCAACGCCAAGGTACACCATCAACTGGCTTCGGTCATCGAGTTTCTTCAGGTGTGGCATTGTCACCTTTACGTGTGTTGTGCATCCAAACACACGAAGATGCGACAGATGTGGCTTTCTTCTGTTTCATGCCTCGAACGGAGTTCGTTCGCCCAACGCCTTTGTTGGTAAGCGGTTTAGCGAGTACACCGCATGCCACACCGCCTCCCCCCAAAGTCTTCCTAGCACATTCATGCTCTTGAGAAGGGACATCGCCATCGCCATCGCCATCACAGTCCTGTTCCTCCATTCCACCATGCCGTTTTGCTATGGTTTGTATGGCATGGTGATGTGTCATTTGATCCCGGCCTCTTCGCAGAGCTGGTTGAAATCAGCGGAGAAGAACTCCCCATCGCGATCAGTCCTTAGCGTCTTGATGCGCCATTTGCTCGTGTTCTCGACCTGCAACTTGAATTTTTGGAACACAGAGCAAGCTTGATCCTTTGTCTTGATCACGTACAACCACATCCACCTGGAGTAATCATCAACGATTAACATGAAGTAACTATTACCAGCGAGGCTCGAAGGTGTGATCGGACCGCAGAGGTCAGCATGTAATAACTCGAGCGGTTTCTCTGCCTTGTAATTTATCGTCACGGGGAACGGCTCCCTCGCCTGCTTCGCCACCAAACATCCTTGACACAACTGGTTCGGGTATGTGATCGACGGTATGCCCACCGCTATTTATTTGTCATCAAGGACCTTCAAAGCGTGGAAGTTGACATGGCCGAGCCTGGCATGTCATAGCCACGCTGGATCTTCAAGGTTCACAAGGAGACATACCGCCTCCCCTTGATGCAACTCTATTTTGTAAAGACGATTTACGATGAGCCTCACATTCATGAGCAGCCTTGTATGACATTTGTCTAGCAACTCCAGGATATCCTCATCCATGATCACTTTGTGGTCGGTCTCGGTAAGTTGTTTGAGGCTCAGGATATTGCTTCGGAGCTTCGGGATATAATATACCTCCTGGAGCAGCCACTGATCTCCATTACTGCAGTTAAATATGATTGAACCCTTACCCATGATTTGCACTGTTGAGCCATCACCGAACTTTACTTTTCTGATGACATTTCGGTCCAGCTCGAGGAACTTCGCCTTGTTGTCGGTCATATGGTTGCTAGCCCCGTTGTCAAGGTACCAGACATGACATGGGTTCGCCTTGCCCTCTGGCCTTGCCTTTTCTTAGCTCAGAAGGACGGAACCATGCCCTTCTTGTTGTTTTGCCGCCATTTCCTCCGACACAGCGAGCACTAGGGCCGGCTCGGTGTCGTCCGGAAGTGTGAGTTGTGCCTCCTCCTTGTTTGGGGTCCTGCATTCAGATGCATAATGTCCCATCTTGTTACACTTAAAACAACGAATATGGTTGTTGTCACGGCCACCGCCGCCGGAACCATTTATACCGTCTTTATTTGGCACCCCGCCGTGACCGCCCTTGCCACGCCCTCTGCCACAACCACGCCCACTCCGGCCGCGGTTGCTACTGTTTGCAAAGGCATAGGATTTTCCATCCTTCTTCTTCCACGTATGCCACTCCTCCTGAGTGAGCAAGAGCTGACCATCGCCCCTGCTGTTTTCACAAGATATGCGTGGGCGAGTTCGTTCTTCATAATCCTTAAGCTGCCCCCATGACTTCCTCAAATGGTATGGTGTTGAGATCGTAGAATTGTTCGATCCCAGCGATCACATTCATGAAACGATCTGGCACTGGATCAAAAATCTTTTTGATCAATGCGACATCGTCGAGTGTTGCCCCGAGATTTGCATACCTGGCGGACATGGCGTTGAGTTTTCCTGTGTACTGGTCCAGGGTCTCTCCATCATGTATGTGCATGACGTCGAAGTCATTCTTCAACTTCTGTAGCCATGCATTCTTGACGCGGTCCGCACCAATGAACCTTGTCTTGAGACAATCTCAAACAACTTTCGCCGTTCTTTTTCTTGCCACTTGCATCAAGAGGTCCTCCAGGAGACTTTGGAGAAGATGCGACCTCGCCTTCTTGTCCTTTCTCGTGTCGACGGCCACTCCGTCCTCCGACTCGATTTCTTCCCAGATGCATTGATCCTCCATCATCGTTTGGACCCGAATCACCCAACTCGTGTAGTTTGTTGCTGTCAGTTGCGGGTAGTGGAACGTCTCACCGCCTATCTCCCGCACCACCTCGACTTGAGGAACGACGACTTGAGTAACGATCGACATCCCCGCCTCTGATACCAGATATTGGGAAAAAAACAAGTTGGTGCTAAAGCAATACGATGGAAGAGATAACAAGAAGACGGAACTAAATGGAAAAGAAAGCTCTGTGGAGGTGTCTTACCCTCTATTCACTATTGAATATTTATAGTAAGAATTACAACTTTACATGTTACAAAAAACGGTAATTACTAGATAACAAATCAATTACAAACGTTTTGAAATGGCTGAAATTAATGGGCTGTTATATTGCTGTAATTAGTGTTGTCACTAATTATATGAAATGGCTGAGTAGTTATTGAGGTCATCAAGGAAACGGCTGGTCATTAATTGAGGCCACCAAGGATTATTTCCAACAAGCAGATCAAGATCCATTACAGCTCCAGGTGAAGGTGAATACATCGGGGAAAACTCCTCTGCTCTTCATCTCCTTCATCAGATCAAGAGCCATTACAGGTTTCTCATTCTGGTTATAGGTAGCAATCAAAATGTTCCAGGTGATTAAACATGGTTTGATCTTTTCGCTTTGCATTCGATCAAACAACTTCACAACTTCATAGTTTTTTCCGCAGCAGAAATGCGCGGAGATGATCGAATTCTAGGTTACTTTATCCCTTACATGGAGAAAATGGAAGAATTTGCTTGCCATGGCCAGCTCTCCACACTTGGCATACAAGTTGAGTATAAAATTACCGACATTGCTCTCCTCCAGAAACCTAATCGGATGGTGAGAGAATGTAGCAACATACCCGTGGCTAGATCTTCACTGTTGGCGCAAGCCTATAGGATTTTGGGAAGCAAGAAGACGTCGGGATTGATGCCTTCAGCAATCATTCGATGGAAGAGATGCTCAACTTCTTCCCACTGGTTCTCCCGGCCATAGCCATCGATCATGGCGGACCAGGTGAACAGATTTCTTTATGGCATTACGTCAAACACGTTGCGGGCGTCTTTGAGCTGGTCAGCGTACATGCTGACGAGCTTGGTGTGGACGAACGGGCTGGCGTTTTTCACGGATGGGAGGAATGGATGAGGCGGCCGTCTTCCAGTGAGTTGGAGTCTATGCTGGCTTGGAGGAGCAGGAGGTATGTTCGGGTGGTGATGGGGCTGCCAGATTTTAGGGCGGAAATGGCTTTGTGGAGGGTGGAAATTGCCCAAAATTCGATTTTCATCCCATTCCCAAATCCTTCTCCTCCAAATTACTTTGTGGTTATGAACTATAATATTATCGCATTACAAAGGGAAAATTCACAACAACAAAAGAAGAGAAAGAAAAATGCTACACAAAACTTATTTCAATGTGAGAGAAGTGACAAATAAGGGCTTGTTCGTTTGCTAAGAATTCGGCCAGCGAAATTGGAATTGGGTATTACAATTTCAATTCTTTTGTTCATTTCGTCAAAAATGAGGGCAGAATTGAAATTCCTCTAAAACCCATAGATTTTACCAAATATAAAAAATGTCTATCGCTCAAAACCCTCCCTACCCGGTCGGTTTTTCCGAGTTTTGGGAAAGAAAAAAAATCTTGTGGCCCTGTTCTTCTTCTCTCTGTGCGATCGGCGATCGGCGAAACCTGCTCTGGCAATCTCCAGCGGCCCGCCTCTCCTTCCTCCGGTATGCCTTCTCTCCCCAGAAAATGTTCTTCCTGTAGTCCTTCTCCGGCCCTAATAAACCTTCCTTCCCAACTGCAGCTGTGACCTAGGTAAGGCGGAGCACTGTACATCTTCCTCCTCTCCGGCAACCAAGTGCTGGAAAACGTTTCTCCCGTCTATGTATAATACTTTCTTCTAATGTAGTTTTTTGTCCTCTCCGGGTAGGTATTTCTAGGGTTAGATCGTTACACATTACTTGATCTATTAACATGAGATAGAAACGAGATTTTCCTCCTCTCTGGTTAGGTATTTCTAGGTTTAGATCGTTACACATTTGTTGATCTCTTAACATGGGATAGAAATGAGATTTTCCTCCTCTCCGGATAGGTATTGCTAGGTTTAGATCATTACACATTTTAGGTTAATGGAAAGTTGACGCTACGAAAATAAATAATAGTATAGATGATTGTTAATATTCTCTCATAGGATATTATTTATTTTGTTTCATAGATGGGTACCCTTATCGAGATTCATAAAAAAAGATGGATGGATATGAGAAAGAGAGCTATGGTAGCTGCTTTATCTTTTGTTGTAGTTGTTCTTCTGTTAAAAAATAACTTAATTAATTATCCAAGCAATAGGGAAAAACACGGTGTTATAAGATTTACGCTTTTAAATATGTTATATAACGGCACAGATCTGAACTGCCATAACCACTTGCGTATGAACAAGAATGCTTTTCGTAGTTTGTGTAAGATATTAGTGGATCGAGGCCTTTTGAGCGAGACACAATATATAATGGTTCAGGAATCTGTAGTGTTGTTCTTACATGTCCTAGCACATAACACCAAATTTTGGGTTGTTGGCAGTACATACTTACGATCCATCGATACCATAAGCTGACATTTCAACCTTGTGTTGAGGGCAATCTTGCAGCTGAGCTCAACGTATATCAAACGTCCAGAATCATCACAAACACATAGGTGATGGTGTTTTAAAGATTGTGTTGGTGCTATTGATGGGACACACATTGACGTCACTGTACCACTAAGTGACCGAGGAAGATATCATAATAGAAAACAAGCTATTACAACCAATGTCCTCGGAGTATGCGACACTGACGTGAAATTTATATACATTTTACCTGATTGGGAGGACTCTGCATCAGATTCAAGGGTTCTCCGTAATGCATTGAAGAGGGAGGATTCTTTTGAAGTTTCATTAGGTAAGATTGTGCCGAACCATCCACTAATCAGACAACAAGAGTTATTCGGCACATGTAACATATAATTTAACATTGTAGGCAAGTACTATCTCGTCGATGCAGGCTATACAAATGGACTAGGATACCTAGCTACTTATCATTCGACACGTTATCATCTTCAGGAATGAGCAACTCAAGGAAACAATCCTACTACCTATAAGGAGTTATTTAATCTTTGTCATTCATAGAAAAGAAATGTTATCGAAAGAACATTCAGGTTTCTTAAAAAAAGATGGGCTATCTTACGCCAACTATCTTTCTTTAATATCAAGCAACAAGTATGAAAATTAAAGAGGAGAAAATATAGTTCCTTTATTATGAACTCTCATATATTCTAATTGTGCTAGCTTGTTAAACAGGTTCAAATTATTAATGCTTGTTGTATTCTCCACAATTTCCTAATAGACAAGAGGCTAATGACTGATGCCAGATTGTTGGCGGAGGTTGATGTAGAGATATTGACACAACATAATAGTGGTGATAGTTTTGAGTATGCTGATACAAGTGAACCCATTCAGGCCTCAAATGAGTGGATTGCATTCAGAGATCACTTAGCGATAACAATGTTCAATGAGTATCAAACTCGAATGAACAATATGAATGCACTATAATATTATAGTATCTATCATTTTGGGTATCTGTCAATGTGTATCTCTCTATCATAGTATTGTAGTAGATATCAATTTTGTGATGCTTTAAATATTTATTTCTTACATTTTGTAGCGCAATCATCTTTTATTTATAAAATGTTCATGATATTAAATTTTACATTGTTGGAATGGAAAAGACTAAAAATCAGTGATCAAAGGAGAATAAGTCATACCTTCATTGGACAAATGACATGGATTACGCTTTATCTATTTCTATATTAGAGCAGCTAAGTCTTGGTAACAAGGGTACATATGGGTGAAAAGGAGTAGCATTTACCGTTGTTATTACTTCGCTGTGGAATGAATGTCGAGTTTGTGTTAGCAATGAAAATATTGCGGCACACATGAAAACTTGGAATAAATACTACCAGGAAATATCTGCTATGCTAAATACTACAAGTGGATTTGGGTGGGATTGGGAATGACATGTGGTACAAGTTGATAGCAAGCAAGTCCGGGTTGATTATGTTAAGGTACCTATTGTTATTTTGTTTATATTGCTAGTGTCACTTACTTTATTTTGTTTATATATGTACTTTTGTTTACTGACTTTATTTCATTAATGCAGGCACATCCGTCTTTGAAACACTACAAAGACAAATTGATCGTAAATTGGGGTGATTTGGGAACTTTATGTGGGACTGATATAGAAAATGGTGCTTATGCGGCAACAGGAGTGGAATCGGCCAATGAATTTGTCGTGGAAGAGAATCATGAAGAGGATGTTGTGGCAGAGCCAAGTGGTCCTATGAAGAAGAAATTCAAAACCACATCAGCTATTGATATGATTGCAACTGCTGTCACTCATATTGCAAATAACATGGATAATCCAGTTGAAATTTCCCCGATCGGAGCACCTTCGAGGTCGAGGATTGAAGCTATGTGTCACAACCCGCATTTCCTCAACGAGTACCTCGTATCAGAGCAAGAGGAACTACGGGTTATGATGTCACGTCGTGCAGGGGATAACTGCACACGCTCAGGCAACCGTTGACGCTTACTTTATGTATTTCAACAGTTAAATGTAAGAAAACCTTTGGATTTAATGGACGTATCCCTCGGCCTTAAGTATCAAAAACTGTATTTGTACGCGGTGGAAATACTTTGTTTATTTATGACGTTCTCCTATATGCAGTCTATAGTGATACTACTATAAGAAATCATCTTTGTTTACGTCATTTGGAAAATACGTGTTTGGTGACCAAAACATGTTATGCATGTATACAATAATAGGTTTGGTTTAGCTTCAAAATACCTAATGCAACCTACCATAAATTCTTCCCAAGAGCAAGAAGACATCATCCAAATGAGTCACATTAGCAGTCTATTATTCATACATCACAAGTAAAGTAAGCCACCAATGGGCGCCAACAAGCTGACACGAACCCATTGGGGCACATGTATGTCTGTACAACAAAGAAAAGAACTATCTCGCTAAGTAAGCTCGGCTAGCTCCCAAGAAACGCCTCCAACAAACCTAGCCGCTCAACCGGCTACAACATGCACCTGAGGCATTCAAGAAAGAATACCTCAGCAATCCTCGAAGATACAATAAAAAGAAGAGCAGCATGTTTATACAATATCATGAAGGGGCTTACCGACCCCATAGCAATGTTTCATATAAGTAAAACGAGTGAATAAAACAAGTGGAAAACGCACCAAAACACATGCCAAACGCACCAAGTGCGTCCAAGTTTCATCAAGTCCTGCTCAACCCGCAGGAGCAAAAGGCAGAACACATGTCCATTCCATCATCCTTAGTACAAGAAACAACTAAACGAGTGAAACATAAGCAGTGGTTACATGCGATTCAGCAAGGGTCTTTTGGTGGCAGCCCTAAAGTGGAACGCACCAATAAAAACCAGCCCAAATCGGGGCAAAATGGTGCTCTACACTACAAATCCAAACCCGGTGGCCACAAAGGCATAACCCACACCACCCCTTACCACATCCGCACACACACGCTTCTACCATGGTTCACATTTCGCCTCGCAAAACTCACCATAAACGCACCTCACCGTAACCCCACAATCAAATCTCACCATAACTCATGTACCACTTTCCCTTCCTTTATCCTCACACATGACGACAAATTGCCAACGTAGAGTTTGATGCACTTTATCACATGAAAGAGTTTGATTAAGCTAAGTACATAAATCACATGTTTGGAACAAGAATCACATGCTTTTGATCAAAGAAGAATCACATGATATAGTTTGATTCACTTAAGTACATGAATCACATGTTTGGAACAAGAAAGAATCACATGTTGTTGATTAATTAGAAACGCTACATGAACATGAATCAATTAGCTACATGAATCACATGAACAAGAGAACTACATGAATTAACCTAGCATAGACTTGATAACTAAACAAAACTAAGCATGGAAGATCAAAGTCATTCAGCATAGGGAAATTTAAGAGCATAATAAGACTAGTGAGGAAGAACCCAAAACAAGAAGAACAAGCTAGGAAACTTGTAAGAAAAACTAGCTATTTTGCACAATCAAAGACAAGAAAGAAGATTGGAAAGGGTGAAGAACACCGCTTGCCTGACCCGAGACGATGCCGCGACGGCTGCTCCTCTCTTTCCTTGCCTTGCTTGAGCCTTTCTCCCTTGCTTTCTCTTTGACAATGAAGAAGAAGATGAAGAGAAGGTGAAGTGAGGAGGAGAACCTCTGTTTCGGCCTTATTTCCTCCAGAACAGAGCTGGACCGTTAGATGCAGAATCAAGGAAATGAACGGCACAAAAAAACTGGAAAAAGTCGATTTTCGGGCCGGTCACGCCCTGTGTCACGCCCGTGACGAAGGGCGTGTACCTTAAGCGGCGCAGAAAGTCGGCAAATTCAAGTTTATCCCCACGGTACACGACCGGGTACACGCCCGTGACGGGTCGGTCACGCCCGTGACCTAGGGCGTGTAGCCCGTGTCTCGACACCTTGTCGACACAAAGTGTCGACACTCGACACTCGACACAGCGGGACACGGCCCGTGACACGCCCGTGTCATGGGGCGTGTACCCCATTCGTCGAGCTCAACTCGACACAGGAAAATCGTCGAGTCAAGAAGGTCACGCCCAGGTCACGCCCTGGGTCACGCCCCGACACGCCCGTGTCGGGGGGCGTGTCACGCACAAAAAAAGCCTATTTTTCCCTATTGTGAAAAATGTTTCTGTGTCGTCCTAGACCATTTTTGCCTTAAGAACTTTTTACCCTTTTTTGTTTCCTGTACCAGCAACTCCTTTTGAGCAACCTTCCCCGGGTGCAAAAAAGTGCAAGCATTCCCTAAGAGGCCTCACCGAGTCCCCATCTGGACTCCGGTTTGCTGGGAAATCGTGCAACTCGGCTACCAAAACAGCCACTCGCAAGCCCGCGGGAAAAACCATGCTCGAACAACAGTCAAAGCCAACGTAACGCCCATCAAGCGTACGCAATCAAAAATCCGGGGTGTTACAATCACTCCCCCTAACAAAAAGTTTCGCCTCGAAACTTTTCAATCATTTTGATCACAAACCAAAAACAACAATGCAACACAAACACCAATTCACATACCAGCTTACTACGGGAACAAATGAGGGTGAGCCGCCCTCATCGTTGACTCGAGCTCCCACGTCGCGCTTTCCACATTCTAATTTTTCCATAGCACCTTGACCATAGGAATCTTCTTTTTCCGCAACACGCGATCTTGGGAGTCCAATATCCGGATGGGCATCTCCACATAAGAAATGATTGGCGCCAATTGCGGCACCACATCCAACACTTGCTGATCATTCCGTACACATTTGCGAAGTTGGCTAACATGAAACACGTCGTGAACACCAGGAAAGTTCACGGGTAATTCTACTTTGTACGCGGATGCACCAACTCGCACAAGAATCTTGAAGGGACCCATAAATCTTGGGTCTAATTTGCGCTCTTTTCCAAACCTTTTAATCCCAACCATTGGGGAGACTTTCAAGAAAACAGAATCCCCCACCGCAAACTCTAAGTCCGACCTTTGTCGGTTGGCGTACTTTTCATATCGCTCTTGGGCGATTCGGAGTTTCTCCCGAATAAGTCGTACGGCAACTTCCATGTCCTCGAGCGCCTCTGGGCCCAACAAAGGCCGCTCGCCAACCTCAGTCCAAAAGAGAGGAGTCCGACATCGATGCCCATATAAAGCTTCGAACGGAGCCATTTGCAAGCTTTCTTGATAGCTGTTATTATATGCGAATTCCATAAGCCGCAAACGTTCATCCCATGCTCCGCCATACTCAAGAATATAGCATCGAATCATATCTTCCACAATTTGATTTACTCGTTCTGTTTGGTCATTCGTCTGAGGGTGGTAAGCAGTGGAATACCGCAAATCCGTCCACAAACCCTCTTGTAGACTCTTCCAGAAACGAGAAGTAAAGCGGGAATCCCTGTCTGATATGATATTGACTGGCACACCATGCAGTCGGATGATCTCGTTCAAATAGAGTTACGTTATTGTCTTATTCGGGTAGTTGACCTTAAATGGTATGAAATGAGCACACTTGGTCAATCTATCCACGATCACCCACACGGAGTCATGTCCTCGTGGAGATCTTGGTAGGCCTGTAATAAAATCCATTGAGATGCTTTCCCACTTCCATGTTGGAATCTCCAATGGTGTCAACTTGCCACCAGGCCTCCCATGATCAGCTTTCACCCGCTTGGAGGTATGACATTCCGATACAAATCGCGCTATATCTCGTTTCATATAAGTAAAACGAGTGAATAAAACAAGTGGAAAACGCACCAAAACACATGCCAAACGCACCAAGTGCGTACAAGTTTCATCAAGTCCTGCTCAACTCGCAGGAGCAAAAGGCAGAACACATGTCCATTCCATCATCCTTAGTACAAGAAACAATTAAACGAGTGAAACATAAGCAGCGGTTACATGCGATTCAGCTAGGGTCTTTTGGTGGCAGCCCTAAAGTGGAACGCACCAATAAAAACCAGCCCAAATCGGGG
The DNA here is from genome assembly GCA_039583875.1 of Platanthera guangdongensis. NCBI lineage: Eukaryota > Viridiplantae > Streptophyta > Magnoliopsida > Asparagales > Orchidaceae > Platanthera > Platanthera guangdongensis. The sequence continues at coordinate 25,776 of JBBWWR010000154.1, read as the reverse complement.
CAAAATGGTGCTCTACACCACAAATCCAAACCCGGTGGCCACAAAGGCATAACCCACACCACCCCTTACCACATCCGCACACACACGCTTCTACCATGGTTCACATTTCGCCTCGCAAAACTCACCATAAACGCACCTCACCGTAACCCCACAATCAAATCTCACCATAACCCAAGTACCACTTTCCCTTCCTTTATCCTCACACATGACGACAAATTGCCAACGTAGAGTTTGATGCACTTTATCACATGAAAGAGTTTGATTAAGCTAAGTACATAAATCACATGTTTGGAACAAGAATCACATGCTTTTGATCAAAGAAGAATCACATGATATAGTTTGATTCACTTAAGTACATGAATCACATGTTTGGAACAAGAAAGAATCACATGTTGATTAATTAGAAAGGCTGCATGAACATGAATCAATTAGCTACATGAATCACATGAACAAGAGAACTACATGAATTAACCTAGCATAGACTTGATAACTAAACAAAACTAAGCATGGAAGATCAAAGTCATTCAGCATAGGGAAATTTAAGACATAATAAGACTAGTGAGGAAGAACCCAAAACAAGAAGAACAAGCTAGGAAACTTGAAAGAAAAACTAGCTATTTTGCACAATCAAAGACAAGAAAGAAGATTGGCAAGGGTGAAGAACACCGCTTGCCTGACCCGAGACGATGCCGCGACGGCTGCTCCTCTCTTTCCTTGCCTTGCTTGAGACTTTCTCCCTTGCTTTCTCTTTGAGAATGAAGAAGAAGATGAAGAGAAGGTGAAGTGAGAAGGAGAACCTCTGTTTCGGCCTTATTTCCTCCAGAACAGAGCTGGACCGTTAGATGCAGAATCAAGGAAATGAACGACACAAAAAAACTGGAAAAAGTCGATTTTCGGGCCGGTCACGCCCTGTGTCACGCCCGTGACGAAGGGCGTGTACCTTAAGCGGCGCAGAAAGTCGGCAAATCCAAGTTTATCCCCACGGTACACGGCCGGGTACACGCCCGTGACGGGTCGGTCACGCCCGTGACCTAGGGCGTGTAGCCCGTGTCTCGACACCTTGTCGACACAAAGTGTCGACACTCGACACTCGACACTCGACACAGCGGGACACGGCCCGTGACACGCCCGTGTCATGGGGCGTGTACCCCATTCGTCGAGCTCAACTCGACACAGGCAAATCGTCGAGTCAAGGAGGTCACGCCCAGGTCACGCCCTGGGTCACGCCCCGACACGCCCGTGTCGGGGGGCGTGTCACGCACAAAAAAAGCCTATTTTTCCCTGTTGTGAAAAATGTTTCTGTGTCGTCCTAGACCATTTTTGCCTTAAGAACTTTTTACCCTTTTTTGTTTCCTGTACCAGCAACTCGTTTTGAGCAACCTTCCCCGGGCGCGAAAAAGTGCAAGCATTCCCTAAGAGGCCTCACCGAGTCCCCATCTGGACTCCGGTTTGCTGGGGAATCGTGCAACTCGGCTACCAAAACAGCCACTCGCAAGCCCGCGGGAAAAACCATGCTCGAACAACGGTCAAAGTCAACGTAACGCCCATCAAGCGTACGCAATCAAAAATCCGGGGTGTTACACTATGTATCAGGTATTATCTGTTATGACGGACCTTTCAGAGGATGATCTTATAAAGGCCATCGATTTGCTCAGCATTGACGCGATAAAGTGAGAGATCTTCTTGGTCTTTCCAGAGATTGCTAGGTGGAGGTGGTTGCACATTCATATATTCGAATAGTGTGGAGCTGTGATGAACGCCTTTTGTTGTAGTTTCTTATTTTGCAGTAGTCGTACAATCTTATTTTGCTGAAATGGACTCTTACCTTAGCGGTGTTGTATTATTATGCATTTTTTTTATTTTCTGACTTGGATGGTTGTGTTGATTATATTACTATGCGTATTGTTATGTTTTATTTTTATGTCATATTTTTGTATATTGATTGTTGATTAATCATTAATTGTTGTCAATAATGTTGTTGATTCATCAATAATGTTCATCTAAGATTGTCTGAATATGCCAAAAAATCTGATTAGAATGATTGGAATAAACATTCCTATCAATTCTTGTCTCTGAATTCCATCCTGCAACCGAATAAAAATGTTGACAATTTCTGTGACTGAAAGCCTTCCTGCAATCGAACACAAGAACTGGTTTTGACCCAATTCCAAAACCTCTACGCCATAGGTTTTTGGCCAAAACCAATTCCTGTCTCTGAAAACCTGCAAAACGAACGCAGCCTAAGTGTAATTTGGAAAATAGAGCATAACCTTGATCAGAAAATGTACCTTGAACGGCGTGGCTCGCTGTAAATCCTTCCTATGGCTTATCAATGGAGGGTTGTTTTGTTGGAAGGGGGTGAGGTTGTCCTGCGAGACGGACGAGCACTCGAGTGAGTGGGGCTGCCGAGATGACCTCCTGCGAGGTAGCTCTGGCGAGACGCACGGGCGAGATGGAGCCTTCCTGGTGAGGCGAGACGGGACCGGCGAGATGATCCCGTAGAGCTCCTTCCTTGCCCAGCGAGGTCTACCTGCGAGGTACCCGCAAGACGCCTTCGGGCGAGACTGCTTCTACGGGACAACCCGGACGAGACTCAAAATAAAACCGTACAAGTTCGAAAAACTTCCAGCGCTGCAGCGCTTCACAATGGAAGGAGGCAAACTTTTACTTTCATCAATATCAAATGAACTATATACATGTCTATTTATAGGCAACCAAAATCAACCACCTTCTCTCTCTCCTATTTAATATACACTCTCTCATATTAATTGCTCATACATAAAATAATATTAAAATTCAAAAGTTGACTGGTCAACAAAACAAAAGTCCAACACACTCCCCCTCAAACTTGGCAGGCCATGCCGAGTTTGCCTTTGAGCTTCTCGAATGTCTCCACCTTCAACGCCTTAGTGAATATGTCCATGATCTGCTCTCCGGTTGGGCAGTACACCACCTCAACCGTCTTCATCTCCACTTCCTCACGGAGGAAGTGGTACCTTGTCTCTATGTGTTTGCTCCGCCCATGCAGCACCGGGTTCTTCGCGAGTTGGATGGCCGACATGTTATCAACATACATTGTCATAGGCCCATCCTGCGGATGATGTAGCTCCTCCATGATATTCCTCAGCCAGATCGCCTGGCAGGTACAGGCCGCTGCTGCTATGTACTCCGCTTCGCATGAAGACAAGGAAATCGTCGCCTGTTTCTTCGAACTCCATGAGAACACTCTCGTTCCCACATGAAAGGCATACCCGAAAGTGCTCTTCCGGTCATTCACATCACCTCCATAATCACTGTCTGAATACCCGACTAGCTTCAGCTCTTCTCCAGTAGAGTACTTCAGGCCGTAGTCTCGAGTCCCATTCACATACCTCAGGATCCTCTTCGCTGCTGTGAAGTGGTCCTGCTTGGGCTCCTCCATGTGCCTGCTTACTACCCTGACAGCATACATGATGTCCGACCTAGTGAAAGTCAAGTACCTTAGACTTCCGACTAGGCTCTTGAACATAGTTGGGTCCACCGCTCCTTCCTTCGAGTCCTTGCTCAACTTCAGTCCTGGGTCGGCAGGAGTAGAAATAGGCTTGCTGTTCTCCATCCTGAACTTCTTCAGGATCTCCTCTACGTACTTCTTTTGTGAGATGAAGATCCCATCTTCACTCTGCTTTACCTCCACTCCCAGAAAATAGTTGAGCTCTCCCAGGTCCGTCATCTCGAACTCCTTCTTCATGGTTCTCTTGAATTCTTCAAACATTACGGGGCTGTTGCCGGTGAAGATCATGTCGTCTACATATAGGCATATGATCATCATGTCTCCACCCTTCTCCACCTTGGTGTACAAAGCATACTCATAGGGGCACTTCTTGTAACCGTGCTTCTGGAGGTAGGCATCAATCCTCCCATTCCAGGCGCGAGCCCCCTGCTTCAAACCATATAGGGCCTTATCCAGCTTGCACACTTTCTTCTCCTGTCCCTTCACGACGTATCCTGGGGGTTGTTCGATGTACACATCCTCTTCTAGGTAACCATTCAAGTAGGCAGAGACCACGTCCATCTGCATGATCTTCCACCCATGATGGGATTCCAGTGCGATGATCATCCTGATAGTATCGATCCTCGCCACTGGGGCAAAGACCTCATCATAGTTCACACCCTGGACTTGCTGGTAGCCCTTTACAACTAGCCTCACCTTATGCTTCTCCACGCCTCCATCTTTATTTTTCTTCACCTTGTAGACCCACTTCACCCCGAGGGGTTTGTGCCCAGCTGGAGGGTGTACAAGCTTTCAGGTGTCATTCTTCTTGATGGAGGCTATCTCCACATCCATCGCCTTTCTCCAAGTCTTCTCTTGGGCAGCCTCTTCGTAGGAGCACGGCTCAACATCTGCAAACAAACAGTATAAGGAAAAATTGTTATGATTTGGGGTCGTCTCTTCATAGATCTCCTCCAAACTCCTTGTCCGAGGTTGAGGACGATCATCCTTGGTTCCGCTGGTGCTTGCTTCACCAGATCTTCCTCTGATCGTACTTGCTCCACTTGAGTAAGGGGTGAGAGCTCCCCCTGACTCCCTGCTTGGTGGTGATGGTGGCTCAGCTCCACCCATCTCAGCTTCATCTCCCTGACCACCTTCTTCTTCATCATCATCAAAGAACATCCCCTTGATGCTCCTCACCTCTTCATCCCAGTTCCAGCAGCTGTCTTCTTCAAACACCACATCCCTTGAGATGATGGCCTTCTCCGTCACCGGGTTATACAGCTTGTATGCATTGCTCGCAGGAGCGTAGCCTACGAAGATGCACTTCTCGCTCCGGTCATCCAGCTTCCTTCTCCTCTGGTCCGGAACATGGGCATAAGCCACACACCCGAAGACCCTTAGGTGCTTCACGCTTGGCTTCCACCCACACCATGCTTCAAACGGTGTCTTGAACTTTACACTCTTCGTTGGGCAACGGTTCAGTAATTATACTGCCACCTGTACTTCCTCCGCCCAATACTTCTTAGGCAACCCCTTGCCTTTTACCATACTCCTTGCCATATTCATGATGGTCAAGTTCTTTCTCTCTATCACTCCATTCTGCTGAGGTGAGTACGCCGCCGTCAGCTGATGAGAGATCCCCCACTCTCTACAGAAGTCATCAAACAGCCTAGAGGTGTACTCCCCACCTCTATCTGTCCTAAGCACCTTCAGTGGCTGCCCACTCTCCTTCTCAGCCATTGCCTTAAACTCCCTGAATTTGTCAAGTGCCTCGGCCTTCTCTCTCAGGATGTATACCCAACACTTCCTGCTATAGTCATCCGTGAAGGTAATGTAGTATCGGCTGCCCCCAACTGAGGTCGTCTCAAACGGACCTGCTATGTCTGAATGAACTAGCTCCAGCTGCCTTGTCGCCCTCCGGGACTTTCCACCTTCGAACGTTTCTCTCTTCTGCTTTCCTTTGGTACATGCCTCACATACCCTCTGAGGAGGCGAGATCATAGGCAACCCTTCTACCATCTTGGAGTGGGATAATAACTTCAGGCATGTGAACACCAGATGGCCCATCCGGTGGTGCCACAGCCAAGCTTCCTCTTCTTCTCCTGTCTTCGCAAGACATGTCGTCTCCTTGGCATCCATACTTAGAGGGAAGAGACGATTTGTCGCCATATTCACTCTCACCATCTCTCTTCCTTGACTATCCTTCATCGCTAAGGTATTATCCCTCAACAGGACACGATAGCCCTTTTCTACCAGCTGCCCAAGACTTAGGATGTTACTCCTCAAGTCTGGCACATAAAAGACATCGTTGATATGCACCTCCTTCCCATTCATCGTGACCGCTATCACTCCTCTTCCTTCCACAGATATCTTCGAGGCGTCGCCAAAACTGACTTCACCACCATTTTCTTCAAGCCTGGTGAACAGCTCCTTATCTCCACACATGTGGTTACTTGCGTCAGTGTCCAAATACCACACTCCGTTCCTCCCTCCTGCAGGACCTTGGATGGTAAGGAACATCATCGGGTCGCCACCCGTGTTGCTTGCTTCCACATAGTAGTTGGCATCTCCTCCCTTCCTTGGAGCCCAACAATTGTAGCTCATATGCCCGAACTTGTTACAGTTGTAACATTGAATTTGGGACATATCTCCTCTTCCTCTTCCTTGACCTCTTCCTTGACCTCTTCCCTGGTCCCTTCCTTTTCCTCTGCCTTGGCCTCTCCCTTGGCCTCTTCCTCTTCCTCCTCCATCGTGTCTCCAACACTGAGGTTGTTCTACCTCCTTCTGGTTGTACTGGTTTCTTCCGAAGTCTCTTCCACCTCTTCCTCCTCTACCTCTTCCTTGGTAGCCTTGGCCACGCTGACCTCCTCCTCTTCCGGAGCTTTCTCCAAAGTTAAATTGAGTCTGGAGTGCTTGTCCCAAGCCACTCGACTCATCATCATCCTGCAGCATGCGGTACTCATGGGCATGTAGTGAGCCAATAAGTTCATCCACTGTCATCAGGGTGAGATCTTTTGACTCCTCAATCGCCACCACCACATGTCTGTACTTCTTAAACATAGATCGCAGGAGCTTCTCCATGAAACTTACTGTAACGTCCTGAATCGCTCTAGGCCCCTAGTGTGTGTGTTTTTGAGTCAGGAGGGTTGACTCAAGTCCTGAGAAGTGCAGGGAATTGGACTGCACTTGTGGAGAAGTGGAGAAATCAGTGTAAAAAAGACACGGGAAGTGACACGGGTAGTGACACGGCCGTGTCCCTACCCGTGTGCGTCGAGTTGAGCTCGACGAGCCGTGTCGAGATCGTCGAGAATCGTCGAGTGGGGAACACGGGTAGTGACACGGGCGTGTCCCTACCCGTGTGCGTCGAGTTGAGCTCGACGAGCCGTGTCGAGATCGTCGAGAATCGTCGAGATGCGTCGAGCGGGGAACACGGGTAGTGACACGGGCGTGTCCCTACCCGTGTGCGTCGAGTTGAGCTCGACGAGAAGTGTCGAGATGCAACCCGAGAAGTACACGGCCAATGACACGGCCAGGCACACGGCCGTGTCATGTGAACACGGGTCGGGACACGGGCGTGTCCCTACCCGTGTCAAACATTGAACCGACATGGAAACCGCCACGGCCGTTTCACGGAAGCGGGACACGGGTACGGACACGGCCGTGTCCCTACCCGTGTCACATTTTGTATATATGGGGGCAGAGAAAACCCTAGCCGTTTTCATCCCCATTTCTTCCCCTAAGTCCTGTGAGAACTCCTGGTGAGAGGAAAACTGCAGGAGCAAGTCCTACCGAAGGAGATCCGCCATCGCCGTGAGAGAGAAGATGCCGCCAAGGAGAACTACGCGATTCATGGCCGGAAATGGTGGTACCGCTGGAGCCAAAGTGAGTTTCCTACCCTCTCCCTTGGTGCTAGATCCTAGATATTTAGGAGAGACATCGGTTCAAGAGAGCTTGATGGAGAGGAGAAGATTTCTAGGTTTGGCCATGCTAGGATTTGAATCCTAGATTTTTAGATCTCTTCAACCCTTCCCCTTTTCTTCAATATGACGATGGGTGGATGGTCTCGTGAGGAGTTTATGGCCTTTGAGGTTGAATAAGGGAGGAGAATATTTCTGGAAAATTTAGGAACGATCGCCTTGAGGAGGAAGACGAACCGATGCCGTTCATTTTCCTTTAAGATGCGCGCAGAATCTGTATTCTGCGCGCAGCGATCTTGTAGGCCATTTTCATGTAGGATATGGGCAGATCTGGGCTTTTGGCTAAACACGAAAGTTGTAGCCCTTGGAAATACCTTTCCAACGAGTGGTTGCACGACTTCAGGTGATGTCTGCGGCCCCGGGAAAACCTAATCGAGTATGCTGTCCGGCAGTTCCTGTACACAGAAACTGTGTTCTGTACGCAGCAGACTTCAAGTCCGATTTCAGATAGGATAACGTCAAATCTGGGTTGAGGTCTGAATACGAGAGTTGTAGACGTCGGAAATACCTTTCCATCGAGGGGTTACACGACGTCACCGGATTCCTGTAGCCTCGGGAATCTCCGGTTGAAGTTGCTGTCCAGTACTAATCTTGCACTTAAAAATCTGGGTTTTATAACATTTGGATTTGGATTCGGAGAAACTAATATCACAGGTAACCCTGAGGCTTGGATAAACTTTTATGAATAATTAATTCAGTTGCATAAGTGATGAAGATTATTAATCGGACTCCATGTGATCGAATCGTAAGATAGTATACTTGAATGATTTGACTTGTTAAAAGCTAGTAGATTTTTATACATATGCATCTTGATATATTGTGTTGAAATCACCTGATATGACGTATAGAAGGATAACTCATGGCCATGTGAATGTTGAATAGTGGATTGAACTTGGTAGTCCAATACTTAGAGCGTCGCCTTCCTATGGGTAGCATTGTGTAAGGATGTAAGTGCGGTGTTGACCGTCACTTGTTTTGGTTGTGTTGAGATAAGGTGTGGATGGATGGTTGGGCTGTGTCCTCGTGTTTACTTTCGAGGCCCCTTCCATGATATGTTGATGTGGTATTTGCATGTGGTGTGAGTCGACACGCGGTGTCGTAATCCTGGGTTAAGGATAGTGTGGCAGGTCTACGGGCTCGCCAGTCGTCACACCGACGGGAGTTGGCAGTTAGACTTGGTCGGTTTGGGCTGTGTCCTCGGTGTTCACGTCCCGAGGCCCCTCCGACCATGTGAACGGTTGGGTTGTGTCCTCGTGCTTTCTTCCGAGGCCCCTTCCGGGTCACGCAAAGCCAGTTCGGGCTGTGTTCTTGGTGCACATCTACCCAAGACCCCGCTGGGCCATAGTACGCATGGGCTCCGCTGTTGTGTTCTTAGCGTTGAGGCGTACGGAGGCCTAGGTGAAGTAGTGTGATACCCGCCTAGTAGTAGAAGTGCCCGTTCTACTATCACCGCCTGGCCACGGCGGCTGATGCCTGAGAGGTTAGCTACCTGCTCGAAAAGTGGGAACTATAGTCTGTGTCGACATAGCAATTGCATGGGTGTGCATGGGTGAGTCATTGCATAGCATTCATAGCATTTCATATCATTGCACCACAAGATCCTCATCGTATAAGTTTGTATGGGCACTCTTATACGATGAGTTACTTTTACGTAACCCGATCCTTAACTTATAAGTTTGTATGGGCATTCTTATAAGTTAAGTTACTTTCCTGCTGTTACTTATACTTGCTAGTTTAGTGTAGCTTTTACATAAATGCTGATTATGATGCTGTTACTCTTACACTACTGTCACCTGCTTGTACTTCCTTTACTTGCTTACTTGTTATATACTATACTCTTGTTCCTTTTCTCCGCCCGGTGCCGAGGAGTCGCCGGGGGAGCGGATGTGAAACCACTTAGTCGTTTCGACTAACGGTTGCTACGTCTTCCTTTTTAGGAGGTCACGCCGCAGGTAGAGCAGCCGCAGGCTACGCAGCAGGACAGCCAGGCCAGGACGACAGGGCCTGATGTGACGGTGCCGTCGATACCGTCCGTTACAGATGTTAGTGTTTTGATTACTCTGATGTAGCCCGTTTGGGCAATGTTTATGTTGGGTACATTGGTCAAATGTACCTGATTTGAAGAAGCCTCACCTAACTCAATGATATACATCATAATGTATTTGATGTTTGTTTGAGTTACTTGTGCAGGTTAAGAATACACTGGATTGAAGCTAAAAGTTTCTAAGTCCATGTGTCGACACCCAGAGGGAAAGTGTCGACACTTGGGAAAGCTTGTGTCGACACCCAGACAAGCAGTGTCGACACTTGGAGTCATTGTGTCGACACCTGGGAAGAAGAGTCGACACCAGTCAGAAAGTGTCGACACTTGGAGCTGTGTCGACACTCAGTGTAGTAGAATGCAGAAAAGCTGTGTCGACACTTAGCAGAAGTGTCGACACCTAGAAGAGCTGAATCAACACCAGAAAGTGTCGACACTTGGAGCTGTGTCGACACTCAGCAAAAGTCTGCAGAATCTAAGTACAAGTGTCGACACTCAACACAATGTGTCGACACTATGCAGAAGAGTCAGCACTTGAAGTAAGTGTCGACACCCAGCACAATGTGTCGACACTTAGCTAAAGACTCAGTATTTGAAGTAAGTGTCGACACTCAGCACAATGTGTCGACACACAACCAGAGGAGTCAACACTTGAAGAAAGTGTCGACACTCAGCACAATGTGTCGACACTCAGTTGAAGACTCTACACTTGAAGAAAGTGTCGACACAAGGAGCTGTGTCGACACTTAGCAAAGAACAGAAAAGTTACAAAATATTCTAAGTACAAGTGTCGACACTAAAAGAATGTGTCGACACTCAGCTGATGAAACAAGATTGAAGACTTGTGTCGACACCAAGAAGCAGTGTCGACACTTGACAGTTACTACACATGAAGATGTGTTGACACAAAGGAGATGTGTCGACACTTGGAAGAATACAGTTGCAGAATGAAGTACAAGTACTTGTGTCGACACTCAATTTCAGTGTCGACACATGCAGAAGAATCTGTGTCGAGACATACAAAGAATTGTGTCGACACCTTGTAGACTTGTGTCGACACTTACACAACATGTGTCGACACTTGGCCTATAAGTGTCGACACTTAAGAACAGAAAGTCTCGACACTATCTGACAGTTAGAGAATTTCAAGAAGTGACTGGTTGACAAGACAGCTGCCGCTCCAGCCGGTCTACATCAACTGTCAGAGATTTCAGAAGTCTGTTATGAACCGGCCAGCCGGTTACCATAAAGGAAGCCTATATATAGGCACCCATAGTTTACAGAAAAAGGTGTTCAAGAGAAACGGATTGTTGTTGTTACAACTTGTGAGAATATTCAAAGTGGTTGATCAGATTAAATCAAGAAGTAATACACAGAGGATCAACACAAGAAGATCTGTCAGTCCAACTGCTGATCTAAGAAGTTGGAGAGAGAGAGCTCCAACCAAGTATTCAGTCTTTGGAACTAAGGCTGAGAAGAAGAATTCAGAGTCATCTGGATTTCAAGAAGCAGAGGTCAAGGAACAACTGCAGAAGATTCAGACTAATTCAGTTCTAATCAAGAAGCTTTGAAGGAAGCTAAGTCAGTTTGGATCTAACTGAGTTCTTCCAAGAACTCTTCAAGAATCTCTCAACTCCTCTCTTATTTTCTGAGTTGTAGCGTTATCTATTGTACTTTCCATTTTAACTTGTAGGATCCATTGGATCTGAGAGAATTGTAAGCCTATTTTATAAAGGCTGAGGGTAGGGCTTGGTTGCCTGAGTATAGGAGTTGAAGAACTCTGAGTGTAGGCCTTAATTGGCTGAGTGTAGGCCTGGGTGGCTGAGTGTAGGCCTTTTGGCTGAGTGTAAGGCTTTGGGCCTGAGGTAGGAACCTAGTTTGGTTCTGAGTTAGTGGAGAAGTTTGGCCGAATCTAGTACACTGCTAGATAGGCGAAGGGGGAAAGTGGATGTACCCAAAGATTGGGGAACCACTATAAATTAGTGTGTCTGCTGTGGTGTGCTGTGCTGTGCTGTGGATTAATTGTTTGATTTCTGTAATTGCTGTTAGCTATAGTAATCTGTGAAATAAATGTTGTGCTGCCAACAAAGTTTTAAAAAAAAGGTTTAGGTCACCTATTCACCCCCCCCCCCCTCTAGGTGTTTAGGTACCATATCTTTCAAGTGGTATCAGAGCCAGGTTCCTCAAAAAGGACTAACTGTCTGAGGAGATCCAGTTTGGCAGATTCAGTATAAGTCAGGAAACAGTTTCAAGAAAATCAAGAAACATGGGGTCTTCAGAGAATCACAAGGAATTGGGTTCAATGAAACTGCCCATATGCAGAAAGGAGATTTTTGGAATCTGGAAAGAAAGGGTAAGGTTGTTCATGGAGGCCTCTGACCCTAGGATCTACATCACAGTCAAGGAAGGGCCTTATGTGCCCATGAAGATTTCAGTCTTGGATGCTACACAGAGAACTCCAAAGGATTTTTCTGAGATGACCAAGGATGAGATTGTCCTAGCTACAATGGACAAAAGAGCACAGAACATCATAGTTAGTGCAATTGATGATGCCACCTTCCAGAACCTTATTCACTGTAAAACAGCAAAAGAAATGTGGGATACCCTCATTGTCTACATGGAAGGTTCTGAAGAAGTAAGGCAAGATAGGAAGTCCTTGCTTAATCAAGAATATGAGAGCTTTAGGCAAGGAAGAGGAGATAGCATCACTGAATGCTACAAGAAGTTTTACAGAATTGTTAATGAACTCATGTCCTATGGAAGAGAGTTCACAAACTATGAATTAAATGATAAGTTCTTGAGGTCCCTAACCAAAGATTGGGACACTAAGATCTGTGCCATCAGAGAAATGGCAAAGTTGGGAGAAATTCCTCCTCCCACACTGTTTGGCAAGTTGTTATCTTATGAGATGCAATTGTCAGTAAGAAAAGAGGAGGAAAAGTCAACAAGGACTGAACACAGGGAAAGGACTGTTGCCTTTAAGTCAGAAGTACCTAGAAAGAACAGGACTGAGTCATCAACTCCTCCTCCAGAGGTAGTTGAATCAGAATCTGATGAGTCTGTTAGCACTAAATCTACAAGCAGTGAAAGTGATGAAGATTTTGCTGCATTCACCAGACATTTTCAGAAATTTCTTAAGAAGAAACAGTGGAGGTCCAGACCTTCATATTCCAAAGGGAAAGAAATCGAGTATCAGGAGAAGAAGCCTTCAAAGAAGGATAAGAAAAAGACAAAGACTGGTAAGGCAACAGGGTCTAAGATTGTGTGTTACTGCTGCAATAGACAGGGTCATGTTATTGCTGATTGTCTTGAAAGAAGGAAAGAATCCAGTGACAAAAAGAAGACTCACTTCAAAGGAAAGAAGGAGAAGTCCTTTGTTGCAAAAAATGAGAAGACTCTTTCAGACATATCTTCTTCAGACACTGAGACAGATGCTGAAGCCTATATAGGGCTATTTGCTGAAGAAGAAGAAGAGTTTATGCAGATCATGGAATCAATCTATGAACAAGAAGAGGTTCAGTGCCAAGGACTAATGGCATTGACTGAAAGTACCAAAATCCTGGAGCAGCCAGGACCTAGTCAGGTACAAAGTCCAACTCCAAGTTCAGATTCCAGTTCTAGTTCAGGGTCAGAATCATCTTCATCAAGTGATGAAAGTGTTTCTGAATCTGAGGGAGATATTCATCAGCTCTTAGATGAATACCAAGTACTGTTGCAAGCCTATAAGAAAAGCAAGATCCTAGCCAAAAGTCAGGCAAAGGAGATTGCTGATCTCAAGGCAGCTACAACAGATTTTGAGAAGCAGTATGATCAGAAACTGAATGAAGTAGCCAGGCTGAAACACATTACTGTGATTCAGATGGGTACTATTACATTTAAGAATGATCAAATTAAAAGATTGGAGACAAATCTCCAAAAGGAAAAAGAGCTAGTTGCTAGGTTTTCAAAACCTAAATCAGTGCTACCCTTGATTGATGAATTTGTTCATCATAAAGGAAAGGCTAGATTGGGTTTTGTTAAGCCTGTGAGGACTGTTCAGGATCAGTCCAAGTCCAAGGGCAAAGCCCCAACATTCAACAAGGCTGCTGTGGTCAAAACAGCAAAGGTTGTACCTAAGCAAAGGTACAACAAGTTTGAATGCTGGTGTTGTGGCAAGGTTGGCCACTTTGCCTTGGATTGTTGGCATAATGCCAGTGCCAAGTTGGGTAGCAAGTTACCTGTTGGAAAGCCAGCAGGTAGCTATGTCAAATTGCAAACTAACAATCACCAAGGACCCAAGTTTACTTTGGGTTCTAAGGTTCATTAATTTGTTTTGCAGGAAAATCCAAGTGGCCATACCCCAACATGGTACCTGGATAGTAGATGTTCCAGACACATGACTGGAACTAGGGGACTACTGAAGGACTACATCCCAATCAAAAATGGTCCAAAGGTGACCTTTGGTGGTTCTGAAAAAGGAATCATCAAAGGGTTTGGTAACATTTCTTCTAACCTTGTTACCATTACTCAAGTGGCTTATGTTAAAGGTTTGAAACACAACCTCATTAGTATAAGTCAATTAAGTGATGTAGGGTATGACATCTCATTTGTTAAAAATGGTTGTCATATCAAGAGGTCAAGTGATCAAGAGATCATTTTGACAGGTTATAGGAAGAGAAATGTCTATTGTTTAGACATTATGGTTGAGAACAATAGTTCTTCAGTTTGTCTTGTAGCTGATGAGACAGTCTCTCAATGTGTCAAGTGGTACAAGAGGCTTGCCCATCTTAATTACAAGACTATTGGCAAACTCTTTAGTAAAGAGTTAGTGAGGAATGGTCCTCAAGTTAAGTGTGTCAAAGATGGCATTTGCTCAGCTTGTCAAAAGGGCAAGCAGACTAAATCCACCTTTAGAAGCTTAGACAACAAAGATGCTGTGAGGTGTCTATACCTCTTGCATATGGATCTATTTGGTCCAATGCCAGTTCACAGCTTAGGTAGGAAGGTCTACACCTTTGTAGTTGTTGATGACTACTCAAGGTTTTCCTGGGTATTCTTCTTAAAGCAGAAATCTGAGACACCTAGTGTCTTCTATAGTTTTGTTAAGCAAATTCAGAATGAATTGAACTGTACAGTGGTCAAAATTAGAAGTGACCATGGTACAGAGTTTCAGTCTGAAAGCATGACAAAGCTGTGTGAAGACTATGGGATATTTCAAGAATTCTCTTCACCTAGAACACCTCAGCAAAATGGCATTGCTGAAAGGAAAAATAGGACCTTGATAGAGGCTGGTAGAACCTTATTAAGTGATTCATCACTTCCAGAATATTTCTGGGCTGAAGCAGTTAACACTGCATGCCATGTGATAAATAGGGCTACCATCACTAAAAGGTTAAACAAGACCCCCTATGAAGTAGTGAAAGGCAGGAAACCAAATCTGTCCTATTTTAGGATCTTTGGTTGTAAATGTTTCATACTTAACAATGGGAAGACTTACTTAACTAAGTTTGCTGCCAAGTCCCAAGAGGGAGTGTTTGTTGGGTACAGCAATAATAGTAAGGCTTATAGAGTCTACAACTTGACTACACAAGTTGTAGAGGAGTCTGTGCATATAGTGTTTGATGAGACACAACTAATTAACAATGAGTTGTCTAGTAGTGTGTGCAGCCCCACAGGTCTTACTAAGAAAATGGACAAGCTAGCCATAGAAGATGTACCTGCTGCAAGACAGCAAGTAGAAGAAGATGGCTTATGTCCAGGGGGAGAACTACATGTACCAGGAGCTGAAGAAGTACAAGGAACTCAGCATGATGAAGATGCTGTAGAAGTACAACCAGAAGTAAGGATGCCTCCAGCCAACAGGCATCTAAGAGATCATCCAGTAGAGCTAATTATTGGAGATCCAAGACAAGGTGTTCAGACAAGGAGCAGAAATCAGAATGCTGAAGTTTATTCAAGTTTTCTGTCTCAAATAGAACCAAAGAAATTTGAAGAAGCAATACAAGATCCACAGTGGACTGAAGCAATGCAGGAAGAGCTCAATCAGTTCAAAAGGTGCAAGGTTTGGGAGCTGGTTCCAAAGCCTAAAGACCACAATGTAATAGGAGTCAAGTGGATCTACAGAAATAAGTTAGATGAACAAGGGGTCATCATAAAGAATAAAGCAAGACTAGTTGCAAAAGGATATAGGCAAGAAGAAGGTATTGATTTTGATCAAACCTTTGCCCCAGTAGCCAGACTGGAGGCCATAAGAATGTTCTTGGCCTATGCAACTTATCAAGGATTCAAGGTATACCAAATGGATGCGAAGTCAGCATTCCTAAATGGTAATTTGAAAGAAGAAGTATATGTGGAGCAGCCTCCAGGTTTTGTTGATCCTACTTTTCCACATTATGTCTTTAGACTTAGGAAAGCATTATATGGGTTAAAGCAAGCTCCTAGAGCTTGGTATGAAACCCTATCTAGTTTCCTCATTGAGAACAAGTTCACAAGGGGGAAAATAGATAAGACTCTATTCCTTAGGGAATCAAGAGGCAAAGTAATACTTGTCCAAATATATGTAGATGACATTATATTTGGGTCTACTGAAAGTAGCCTTTGCAAAAAGTTTGCAAAGCTTATGCAAAGTCAATTTGAGATGAGTAGTATGGGAGAACTGAAGTTTTTCTTGGGTCTCCAAGTTAAACAGACTGTAAGTGGTCTATCCATATGTCAGTCCAAGTTCACCCTAGAACTCATAAGGAAATATGGTATGGATTCCTCCAGTACCATGAAGACTCCTATGGGGTCAAGTATGTCTCTAAGCAAGGATGATGCAGGGAAACCTGTAGATGAAACCTTGTATAGAGGGATAGTTGGCTCCCTACTATACTTGACTGCAAGTAGGCCTGACATTATGTATGCTACATGTGTTTGTGCCAGGTATCAAGCCTGCCCCAAAGAATCTCACTTGACTGCAGTCAAGAGAATCTTGAGATATCTAAAGGGCACACTCTATCTAGGCCTCTGGTACCCTAGGAATGGAGATTTTGATCTAACAGGCTATTCAGATGCAGACTTTGCAGGATGCAAAGAAGATAAAAGAGCACAACTGGATCCTGTCAATTCCTAGGTGGAAGACTCATTTCATGGAGTAGTAAGAAGCAAACCAGTGTGGCCATCTCCACAGCTGAGTCAGAATATGTAGCTGCAGGAAGTTGCTGTGCTCAACTTCTGTGGATTCAACATCAGCTAGAAGACTATGGATGTCAGGTAAGTAGAACTCCACTTTATTGTGATTCTACAAGTGCTATTTCCATAGCTAATAACCCTGTATCACATAGTAGAACTAAACATATTGAGATTAAATATCACTTTCTTAGGGAGCATGTAGAAAGAAATGATATTGCACTTGAATATGTTAGAACTGATAATCAGATAGCTGATATGTTCACTAAGCCCTTAGATGAAGCTAAGTTTAATAGGTTCAAAATTGAACTAGGTATGATAAACTTAGACTAAGTTTACAGAACTAAAAATTGGCTAAGTAAAAAGGTGTCGACACATAGACAAGTCTATGTCGACACAGAATAGTAAGTGTCGACACTTCAGGAAAATGGTGTCGACACATCTAGGAAGTTAGTGTCGACACTTCAGAATATTAGTGTCGACACATGTCGAGTAGGTGTCGACACATCACATAAGGTGTCGACACTTAAGTTTTACTCAGAATTTTCTAAGTAAAGTCTCGACTACATGTCGAGTATAGAGGTGTCGACACTTAGCCAAGTGTCGACACATAAAATCTGTTGACTAAATTTGTGTCGACACATGAGTGTCGAGACATTATAAGTCAGTGTCGACACTTATAGACAGTGTCGACACATCTTTAGAAATTCATCCCGCCTGTTCATCTTCAAAACTCAACAGGTATAAATAGACTTCTGTTTGTGTTTGTCGACACGCTTTCAGAGTTTCGAGACTAAACCCCTGTGTCGACATTTCTCTTCTCTAAAGACTAATTCTCAAAACCCTAATGGCTCCCAAGCTGGAAGAGAACGTAAACGAAGGCTATGAGCTCGTGCGAGGCGCATTCGACGACGGAGATCGTGAAATCAAATCAGTGATAACCCTAATCAGCAATTCAGGATTGGTGTTCTTGGTTTCAGAACCAACCAAGATATGGAAGAAAGAAGTGCTTGAATTTCTTACTGGAGCATCTGTAGATGACTCAGGATACAGAATTAAGTCAAGGGTGCATGGCACCAAGGTCAAGGTTTCTCCCAAGTCCTTGAGAAAGGTACTTCAGCTACCTAAGGTTCAAGCAGAAGAGGAAGTCACAACATCTAAGACCAAAGAAGCTTTGGTCTGGTGCGGTCTAGACTCTAAGATGAGAATAGGTTCTGTCTTCAACAGAAAAGGCATGAACACTCAAGGCAAATTCCTGTCTGAAGTAGTAGGCAAGGTTATTCTAAGCAAACCAGGAGGGCATGACAGGGTGTCAGCCTCTATGTTCAGTATCATGACCAGAATCATCTTCAACCTTAAGACAGACTGGTCTATGATTATATTTGATAAAGTGAAGGAAAGTCTGAAGAAGCCCAATCTGGGCAGGATAATAAGTCTCTACCTGGCTGGATCAATTCCAGAGGTAATGAGCTCTGCTGCAGGAACAAAAATCAATCACATGAGGAGAATGGACTCAAGGATATTCTCTAGATGGGAAAGGGTGCTGTCAAAGGAATTGACCACCCCTGAGAAACAAGCTTCTAAGAAAGACTCTCCTTCCAGGAAGAAGAGGAAGACTGCTGTTGTGCCTCAAGAATCCTCCAGCAGCTCAGGCAGTGAAGAACATGTGGTTTTCACTCCTGATAGTCCAATGGATAAGGCTGCAGAAAAGTCACCTGCTCCTCAGGAGCCAGCTGACATCCAGGGGGAGCTTCCAGGTGTAGCAGAACCATCTACACTGGAGAGTGAGCAAGCCACCCTCCTCATTCAAGAGGTACTTGTTGACCTTAATACTTTGAATTTTTCTATAATAAATTCTGATTTGTCTGATGACCATCAACAAAATCAGCCAGCAACTCAAGAATCAGATGTTGTTCTTCCAGACACATCTGTTGTGATACCTGATAAAGTGGTTGAAGAACCAAGTACATCTCCTGCACAGTCACCCCCAGAATATACAATGGAAGATCTATTTTTGAATTTAGATCAGGATGATTTTGATATGGAAAAGAATGCTGCTGATGCAGTGAAGGATGCTGCTGCTGAGGGGGAGAATTTGGATATTCAAGAAGAGCCTATAAGGCTAGATACTGAGAAGGCACAAGATGTGCACACTGAAAAACCATCCAGCCCTAAGGATAGGGTGGATATAGCCAGTACATCAGAATCTGAAGATGATGAAGCTGAGCAAGATAAGAAGAAGAAGTTCTTTGTTTTCAAAAGAAGGAGTCAGAGCTATAAGAAAGCTCTACAAACTGTTGCCCAACACTCCTTAGTTCAACAAGCTCCATCAACTGATTACAGTGCTCTACTGCTTGCCATGCAAATCAAGATGGATGAACAAAGGAAGGCTTTAGAAACTTATGTTGATGAAGGGCACAAGGCACTACAATCTGATCTGGGACAGGAAATCAAGTCAATAAGGTTTGAAATGAACCTTAATAAAAAGGTGATGACTGATTGTTTTACAAAGGGTGCTCATGCAGTGGTCTATCTGGCCAAACATCAAGAGACAATAAAAACTCAAGTGGATGATATAGCCATCAAGGGAAGTCAATGGGTCACCAAGGATCCATAGGGGTGAACCCTAATGGTCATGTTGACCCAAGTCAACTCTAGCCCTAAAATGGTCAAAGTGACCTTACCAAGGGGCATGTGACCCCCAAGATGCCCAACCAACCCTACTCAAGTCTTCCTAGACCTTAAGGGAGTCCAATGGGTCACCAAGGACCCATTGGGGTCAACTCAAATGGTCTTGTTGACCAAGGTCAACTCTATTCTAGTGTTAGGTCAACTTAGCCCAAAAAGGGCTAACCCAAGCTCAAGCCACTTCTCCCTTAGGCTAAACCCATTCTCATGACCATCATAATCCAGTGGGCTGCCTTTAGCTTGTGAGGGTGACTAGTCAACCAGAGGTGACTAGGAGAGAGAAAAGAGCTCCTCTCCATGATAATGGAGGAGAGAGAAAATGGGGAAGAGGAAAGGGAAGAGAGAAGCCGGCCAAGGAAGGCCAACAGCCACCAGTTATGGCTGTAATCAACTCCTCTAGGGGAGAGGAGTTGATTCCAGCCGTTTCCCGGCCACCAAGGGGTGGGTTCAGCCCCCTCCACACAACCCGAGCCACACCTTTAATGGTGTTAATGGCTATTGAAGAACCAGCCTCTCCCTCCCCCATTTGCCATTTAAGCACCTTTAGGGAGCCGAGGGGATCATTTTAGAGCATTCACCTGGAGGAGACGGGCCATTCCACTGTGCAGTTGCAGAAGCCGAGCGCCGCCGCCGTTGTCAATGGCATCCCGCCGCTCCTCTCGCATCCAGGCCGCCAGGAAGGTCCTCCTCCTCTCCTTAACTCGCGGGTAGATCCTAGGAATCATTAGGCTTGAGTTTCGGGCTCAATTGAGCCCGATTCGATCCGGGATTTCTCCTGGTTTCGGCAAGAAAATCTCTTGCTTAATCCGCCGGAAAACACCTCTCCGGCGGCGGAGCCGCCGCCTGACGATAGCCACCACCTCAACGGAGGTGTTGGTGGCGGTGGCCGGCCGGGGAAGGGGCTGGATCGCCGGCGGCAGGGCTTGGAAATCGCTCCAGGCGGGACGAATCTCAGCCGTTGGCTCAGTGGGGACGATGACCAGATGCCGTCGATCTGCGCCAAGATTCGCGCGGCATCAAATCAAATACTATAGGATTTAAATAAAAATCATTTCATTTCTGTCACACTGGATGTATTTAATGTATTTAATTTTTAAAATACTTAGGTACTCTGAATGGAAATCTGCCCAACATGAAAATTGTAGCTTAGGGTGTCTAGTTTGTAGCAAAAATTGCTTGACCCTTTTGGGCCACTGGTTAGACCAGGGTACCCTTTTTGGTAGGACCTATACCTAGGCCTAAACAGAAATTATTTTGGGTGCCCACACTTCATTCCTTGTCCAAACAAGTTGACATTTGGGCAGTGAGAAAGTCTTAGCCATATCTAGAACCTGTCCAAAATTTAGAATTTTTGGAGAATATTTTTTTATAGTTTTTAGAAAAATTTAATAAATCATGATTAATTAATTATGTGACCCAATTAATTAAAACTCCCCCAAATTTTGGTGGGTGGTCTTAGATGTCATGATAGGTATAGGGTTAAAACTTTAGCTCATTTGGAGATGTTTAGGATAGGTAATCTACCCACCCTATATATGACCTTATAAGGGTATTTTGGTCAAAAGCCACTATATGATGGTTGAGTGGCCAAATTCCCTCATCAGAGGCTGACATTTTGGCCACTGATATAATTTGACTTTTTACACTCATTTATGAAGTTTGGAGTGGTTTGGACTAGGGTAGCCTAGAATTTTAGGGTAGGCCCTTTAGGGTAAATTTCTAGGGTTTGAAGAATTTGGGTCAAAAGACCTTGGATGGACTTGAAACTTGGGAATGAGGTCCATAGGGTTACTATGGTCCTGTGGTTAAAATTTTAGGGCATTTGGAAGAATTTAAACCCCTTAAATCTATAACCCTAGTTTAGGGCACTAGCCTTGAAATCATAAGCTCTAATACCAAAACTTTCTGAAAAGGGCTGAGTTTTTGAATGGGTAGTTGTTTAGGGTATATATATCTCTGGAAAGTTTATAATAAATTTTGGATGAATATTTTTGATACTTTATTCACAAAGTCATGTTTTACAAGTTTCACTTAGGAATTTTTGGAGAAATATATACTTGATTAAATCTGATGAAACCTAGCAAAGGGGCTTGTAATCATGGTACCCATCTCTGTAAAGTTTTATGAAATTTTGGAAGAATGATATTTAGTAGTTGCTTCTTTAATTATTTAATTCTATGGAACTTTGGTAAATTTAATAATGGCATTTAAATTGTCTGAAAAATTTTAATTTCTTCATCATCATGTTTCTAGTTCCTTATGAAGCCCTAGTAATTTTTACATAATTATTGGAGTCATATTTGTGGCACTTCCTTCATTGTATTTGATCTTAGGAATTATTTTTAATAAATCTTTTAGAGGTCAAGAACTATCTGGAAAATTATGAAAATTGGCAACCAATAATATTTCTCTGTTATTTAGTGAATAAAAATTTTAGGAGGCCTTTACCTGAGAAAATCTTATGGTTCATGTTCAAATTGACTATGGCCTAGCTTTTGAGGAAAATTCAATAAATAGTAGATTAATTGGGAAAAATATGATTTTCTGAATTTAGACTATATTTATCATAATAGACCTCTGGTAAAATTTGTAGAGTTATTGGAGGAGAATTTAGAGTATCACCTATTGAGTACATCATATTAGCTTAGGGTGGTCTGCAATTAGTAAAAACAGTAGAAATCAAATTAAAGTGCACAATGAGTTTAGGAAGTTGGAATAATGGGGCATTAGTCTGGTAGGTGAATTAGGTTTGTCATCAGAAGTGTAGATGAGTAGTGGAGGTTGGTTAGAGTTGTGTGGGGTTCGGGATCGACAAAGGATCACTCATCCTCGTCGAAAAGAAGGAGTCATATACACTTGGGTTAGAATTCAATTATAACCCTAAGGGATTGAGAGATTTGTGTAGTAACCAATAATAATAAGTGCCTTGCGAAAGGGAGCTTTGGGCGTAATCCCATCATAGTTCCTAGTGCCTTCGAGAGCCCCTCACGGGGAATACCTTGGGCAGTCCTGGGCTAACGTAACTCATAGGAATAATGAAACTTCAAGAGTAACTAGAATAATTAGGGTTTCACTCTCACACACCCCGAGGTTACGGGTAGTAGTTTCGGCTAGATGATCAAGCAGTAGGCTCGGTCGTTGTGGTAAGAAGGCAGGATTGCCGGTAAGCTTCGTCTCGGTGTTGGTACGTAAATTTGCATGTGCATAAAAGGGAATGAATTAAGGTGGTGGGTCTTCGGTATTGGAGGATCTTAGCACAGACACCAATACGTTGACTCGGCAAGTGTTGTGACAGCACTTCGCCAACAGAAGTCCGGTGCGCCAGCCGACAAGAGTACGCAGGAGTCCGCTTAGTGCACCAGCGTTGAGGCGTACGATAGGTCTGACCAGTAGTGCTATACTGGTTTTAGAGGTGGGCGAGGCCCAACCCAACGCTTCCGTCTGCCACTACGGAGGTATCCTGGGAGGTGAGGCTCCAGAAAGGGGGAACTAAAGGTCTGTGTGCACAGAGTCGGGTGTGTGTGTTGCACTTGCTTGATCCATCATACCCACTTGCATGTCATAGCATAAGCGATTCATTTAACCCTTGACACCTAAAATATAAGTGGTATGGGACACTTATACATTAGGCCCTGCAAACGACCCCTTGGTCTATAAGCTTGTGTGGGCAAGTTTATAAATTAAGGTTAAATTTGGATATATATAATTGCTGCTGTTTGACAACCGACACCCCATCGTATAAACTGGTATGGACTTTTTATACGATGGAGCCTTGCAAAAAACCCCTTGCTTATATGTACCCATATAAGTTAAGGTTACTTTACTTTACTTGTTTACAAAAATGATTAGTTACTATATAAATTGCTAGTTTTAGGTCCACCGTCACCTGCATTTGATATACTCTCCACTTTCAAGTCCTCCATTTCTTCCTCTCCGCTCGGTGCCTAGGAGCCACGGGGGAAGGGGTGGGGGATGATAGGACTTAGTCTTTTAGACTAACGGTTTTCGAACCGCATCATTAGGGGATCGCGGAGACCAGCATGGAGGAGCAGCCCCAGAGACCGGTGCGCTTGGAGGTGGGGCAGTCTAGCTCCGGAGTACACACAGCCTGGACCGTGAGTCTCGACCCTGAGCAGTTTTCTACTCTTGATTCCATATGAGAGATCTTGTAGTGAGGATTTGATGTACCGGGCATAAGCCCGTTTTGCTACTCTGATGTTGTTTTTTGTGGACACTCCCTTCGTGGAGTTATATTTACTATGTCATGTGATTCTCTGTGGACAGATAGTTTACCTTTATTCCATTATTTTGCTACTTTTATGTGATCGAGATGGCCGGCAGAATCGGCGCTTTGTGGTGATGACTCTTCAGGGCGTGAAGGAGTCACCGCAAAACGGCGGTTCTGGGCCTAAGACCCCGGTGTCGAAAAAGAAAAAAAAGGGGGGTCTTACAAGTGGTATCAGAGGCGCGACCTCGATCGAAAAGTAGCCGTCCACAACCCTGGGTCACCCCCGCGCGGGTTTAGTTTGGGGACAAACTAAGCAGCGGAAGCAGTCGTGTGCCCATATGGGGGAATCACATGTAAATTGTCCACTATCATTAGGCATTGCGTCGATTACCTACTGATGTAGTTCGTTTTGCAGCCTCGGCTCAGCCCACCCCACAAGGTGGAGCTCAGCAGACTCCAGACATTGCACCACCTCCCATGGTCCCCACACCTTTCCTCCAGTCAGACATGGGGCAGACCCTTACAGCTATCCTTGAGGCCTTCCGGGCTCAGCAAGCCCCAGCCCAGCAGCCAAACCCAGGGGCCAACTGGATGAGCACCTTCCGAGGACTCTCTCCCCCATCTTACTTAGGGACAGAGTCGGCAGTACGGACAGAGGAGTGGCTGGATGTGATGTACGAGATGTTGACTGGGATACGATGCCCTTGGGAGGAGAGGGTGGCCCTAGTGGTATCTTGCTTGGAGTCACATGCCAAGCGGTGGTGGAAGACGCTGTTGGACACGACTTTTGCTGATAGAGAGATTGCAGAAATCACTTGGGAAGAGTTCAGGGCCACGCTGCTGGAGCACTTTGTTCCTCAGTCGGCCAGGGACGAGTTGGAGGAGCGGTTCTTGCAGCTGAGGCAGGGCACCAGGACAGTGGTGGAGTACCACCGAGAGTTCGATCATTTGGCCCGATATGCGGGCTCCTATCAGCTGGATGAAGCAGGTTACGTCAAGAGGTTTTATAAGGGCCTAAAAGAGGAGTTGAGGGAGGCCCTGCTTTTTGTCTCTGACGGGCCCATCTCCCGGATTTTGGAGATGGCGAAGAGGATTGAGGCCGACTGGCACACCACTCGGGCCGGAAACGGCAAGCGGAGGACCAGGGCCGGAGGGCCCGAAATGATCAGCGGCGAGGCACCGTACCAGATGGAAGAAGGGCAGAGGAGCAGCCTCGTCAGGAGTTGAGGCAGGAGCCGAGAGAGCAGGTGGTCTTGGCCCCTCAACCTCTCCGGACCCAGGAGATGCAGAGACCCCGGGGTATGGCGTATCCACCGCCAGAGTGCTTCCATTGTCACCAGGTGGGACATCTCCGGAGAGACTGCCCTATGAGGGGGGCACCACCTCCAGCACCACGGGATGGCCCACCGGCCCAGCATTTCGGAGGCCGAGGATGCGGCCGAGGTCGTGGTTACCAGGGAGCGACCGCAGGCAGAATGGGGAGCAGATTTACGCTTTGGACCTAGCACAGCCCTGGAACCCGGACAGGGTTATTGCAGGTATGAGAGCAATCTTAATTTTGGATTCATTCATTACTCATGTTAAGTGTTAATAGAACTACTAAACGACCTAGGTTAGAAAACCTTACACCAGAGTTTCTTCCAAACTGATTTAGGAATGGTGATGGTGTGCGGCAAGCCTGCCCATACCCTGTTCGACACGGGGGCATCGCACAACTTTGTGTCGGAGGATTTCGTCAAGGACCTGGATCAGATTCGATGTTATACGGGACTACCCAGGAGGGTGCGCCTCCCCAATGGGATGGAGATCCAGTCCACAGAAAGTGCCTCCTGGAGGTTGCCATAGACGGGTTGACACTCGAGGCCCCGACAACGATCTTGAGGATGCCGGACTTCGACCTCGTCTTGGGCATGACATGGCTTGTCTGGAACCATGGCCCAGATTGATTGCCCGGCAAGGAGGGTCGTGCTCAGCCACGGCGATACTTATGCGACATTCGAAGGTACTACACCGGTCTCCCGTCGCCTGCTTTCATCTATTCAGTCCATTAAGGCTCATATGCAAGGGGACGAGGTATATCAAGTATTGTTCGAGATGACTGAGGAGAAGGACCTGATTGCTAACATTCCGGTGGTTCGTGACTACGCCGACATTTTTCGGATAAGCTGCCAGGACTACCTCCGCATAGGGAAAAGGACTTCCAGATTCAATTGGTTACCAGGGG